>SJYA01000375.1:1777743-2220012 GCA_006410615.1 Neotragus moschatus
AGAGAAGTGCTGAAAAGGCAGCCCGTCTCAGACTGCTTGGCAGAGAGGTGGTAACAGGGACATCTGGGCACAGACCACAGCTCCACCAATACAGAGAGGATAATAAGTTAATAATCCCTAATAATAAGACTGCCTTACCCTCAATTTAGTGAGTTTTCCTTTTATATTTGATTTCTTGAACTTTGGCTGCCTTACATTCAACATGTAGACTTAATATAATGGGTTTTTCCACCTGAAAATTTGGTGTACTGTAAAACTACTGGTATCTTAGAATTGAGGAAATAGGGCTTATCACCTAATTTAATCTCGAAATGACCCATGAGCCAGGCACTGTTTCTGTTCTAGGTGAGGCAGCTAGAACACAGACTGGTGACTTGCCCAGGGTCACAGAGTGAGGAAGCAACGGAGCCAGGACTGGAGGAGTCTCCCAGGCCTCCCCCAAACCCCACCGCTCACCTGGCACACCGTGTGCGCTGCATGAGTACACCTTCGTGAGCACACCTATGTCAGCACACCTGACCACACAGTGGGAACTGGGGTCATGGAGCAACTCCTGAGGGAAAGTGCTCCGAAAAGTGACTTCCATCTGAGTCACTGCAGTGCAAGAAAGTAAAAAGTGATGGTCATTTTACCTCAAATACAAACTTGAGAAAAAATAAAAATACATATAGAATTTGTTTGGTTGCTATTATTTGTCTATTTTAGGCCAGAACTCTACCTCTTCTCTGATTGCAGGAACTTAAGGATGTGCTGTAACTACTATATAATGATTACGTTTTGGAGGTTTAGCTTAAAATGGTGTGCATTTGGACAGTAATTACAGATTCACTGTTTGAATTTATCTTATTTGTTTTTGAATGTTTCTACTGATTTCTTGTAATTGGGATAGTGTTGAATACCTTAAGAAATCTCACGTTTGGTTTCTGCCAGCTTAAGAGGAGCAGGAAGTACTTTAACAGAAGAAATTATTGTCAAACTAATAAAACCGAACTTGTATTCGTTACAGTATTCAATAAGTGTTCATCTTCTGGAAAGCAGCTGAGGACAGAAAGAGAACACCATCTTCCACCCCACACCTAACACACACACACACACATAAACACAAAGAAAAGAAGCCACTATTGACGTGTTATTATTTATAATTCTTAAAAATGCCCATCCCGTGTTACAGATGAGAAACCCAGCGTATCAGTGAGTTGCCTACAGTTACAGAGCTAGTAAGCAGCCTGTGTTCCGGCAGCACTAATATTCGGCACATACAACTGGCATCAGCCATGATCTTTCCTAGTCATCACCATGTGGAATGAGGACAGAGACCATGTCCTTTTTATTCTCCACTATATCCTGGAGCCCAAAATGGGCTTTGGTAACCGTGGTCGGGTTGGTGGATAGAAGGGAGGCAGGAAGAGGTTATATGCACCGTGGGCCGGCCCCCCGAGCAGGTGCTCTCCTCACCCGCTACCTGCACTTCTATGGTGACTGTGCGCCCACCACTCCTATCGCACTTCGGACCATGTTTTCTAGGACTGTATCCCTCTGCCTTCTGGCACCTGCTCACCCTGATTCCTTTCCCAGTCACTCAGCAAAGTGTAACTGAGAGCCAGCAGAGTGCCAGGTACTTTCTAAGACGCTGGGGGAAAGCAGGAAGATTCGATGCCCATCCTGGAAGCTCCCACAGCTTAAGGCAATGATCTCTGTATTTCCTATCGGCTCTGGATACCCTCAGAACCCAATCAAGACAGGGTTTCCTGAAGCTGCCTATAAGCTCTCTTACGTTCCACCAACACTTCTGCTGTTCCTGAAGTTTTGTCTGCTTATTTTCAGAGATGTCAAAGGACGACCTACAGTGAGATTCTCCTCTCTACCTTTTAGCATATTCTCACACTTTTCTCATCAGGGCACATTTCGCACATTGGGAGCCCTAAGAGACAGGAGTTAGGCTGGTGATGCCACACCAAGTTCTGCCCTGAGCTGTGAGACAGATGTGCCTGGAAGCACCAGCCTTGGGAGCTAGAAGAAGCCTCTTCCAGGTGAGGAAACACAGGTAAAAAGCCCTCTTGCCCCCACTCCTGGTGGAGTCGGCTGCTCTCGGCCAGCATCCTTTCATGGCACCTACTCTGCACACCAACAGACGAAGAGTTAGGTCAGAAGGGAACCATAGCCCACCGACTTCCAACAAATGACGACTCTAAAACCAAGCCTCATTACGAGGCAACTGAGACCCACAGATGGTAGGGCCCTGGCCCAGAGTCCCAGAGACAGCCATTGAGAGGCCCTGGCTTCATCTCTCTCAATGCACAACACTATAACTACAGTAGTTCTTTCACTTTCCTATTTAGCACCTTCTCAAAATGCATGTTAAATATCACACCCTAAGTGTACTGCTTGTTCCTTATTCAGTAATTAGCGTGGCTAGGAGCAGTGTGAGCTTGATGGATACAAAGGTCATAGAACCTGAGGTCAGCTGCCAGGGTGCCAATCCTGGCTCCACGGCTTACTAGCTATTTGACCTTGGACATGATAACCTCTCTGAACCTCGGTTTTCTCATCTTTATGGAAGGGACAATAAGATGGAGAATAATGGAGAAATAACTCCAGAAAAAATAAAGAGGTGGAACCAAAGCAAAAATACCCAGCTGTGGATGTGACTGGTGATGGAAGTAAAGTCCGATGCTGTAGAGAACAATATTGCATAGGAACCTGAAATATTAGGTCCTAGAATCAAGGTAAACTGGAAGGGGTCAAACAGGAGATGGCCAGAGTGAACATCGACAATTTAGGAATCAGTGAACTAAAATGGAGCAGAATGTGTGAATTTAATTGAGGTGACCATTATATCTACTATTGTGAGCAAGAATCCCTTAGAAGAAATGGAGTAGACATCATAGTCAACAAAAGAGTCTGAAATGCAGTACTTGGATGCAATCTCAAAAATGACAGAATGATCTCTGTTCATCTCCAAGGCAAACCATTCAATATCACAGTAATCCAAGTCTATGCCCCAACCACGAATGCTGAAGAAGTGAAGTTGAACGGATCTATGAGGACCTACAAGACCTTCTAGAACTAACACCCAAAAAAGATGTCCTTTTCATCATAGGGGACTGGAATGCAAAAGTAGGAAGTCAAGAGATACCTAGAGTAACAGTCAAGTTTTGCCTTGGAGTACAGAATGAAGCAGGGAAAAAGCTAAAAAATCTTCCCCAAGAGAACTCTCTGGTCATAGCAAACACCATCTTCCAACAATACAAGAGACAACTCTACATGGACATCACCAGATGGTCAATACCAAAATCAGACTGATTATATTCTTTGCAGCCAAAGATAAGAAGTTCTGTACAGTCAGTAAAAACAAGACTGGGAGCTGACTGTGGCTCAGATCCTGAACTCCTTGTTGCAAAATTCAGACTTAAATTGAAGAAAGTAGGGGAAACCACTAGGCCATTCAGGTATGACCTAAATCAAATCCTTTACGATTATATGCTGGAAGTGACAAATAGATTCAAGGGACTGGATCTGATAGACAGAGTGCCTGAAGAACTATTTGATGCAGGTTCCTAACACTGTATAGGAAGCAGTGATCAAAACCATCCCCAAAGAAAAAGAAAGGCAAAATGGTTGTCTGAGGAGGGCTTACAAATAGCTTAGAAAAGAAATGAAAGGCAAAGGAGAAAAGGAAAGATATACCCATTTGAATGCAGAGTTCCAAAGAATAGCAAGGTGAGATAAGAAAGCCTTCCTCAGTGATCAATGATAAGAGATAGAGAAAAACAACAGAATGGGAAAGACTAGAGATCTCTTCACGAAAATTAGAGATACCAAGGGAACACTTCATGCAAAGATGGACACGATAAAGGACACAAATGGTATGGACCTAACAAAAGAAGAAGATATTAAGAAAAAGTGGCAAGAATACACAGAAGAACTCTACAAAAAAAGTCTTAATGACCCAGATAACCACAATGGTGTGATCACTCACCTAAAGCCAGGTATCCTGAAATGCGAAGTCAAGTGGGCCTTAGGAAGCATCAGTACAAACAAAGCTAGTGGAGGTGATGAAATTCCAGCTGAGCTTTTTCAAATCCTAAAAGAGGATGCTGTGAAAGTGCTGCACTCAGCATGCCAGCAAATTTAGAACACTTTCATTCCAACTGCAAAGAAAGGCAATGCCAAAAAATGTTCAAACTACTACACAACTGCACTCATCTCACATGCTAGCAAAGTAGTGCTCAAAACTCTCCAAGCTAGGCTTCAACACTACTTGAACCAAGAACTTACAGATGTTCAAGCTGGATTCAGAAAAGGCAGAGGAACCAGAGATCAAATTGCCAACATTTGTTGGATCATAGAAAAAAGCAAGAGAATTTCAGTAAAACATCTACTTCTGCTTCATTGACTATGCTAAAGCCTTTGACTGTGTGGATCACAACAAACTATGGAAAATTCTTCAAGAGATACCAAGGGAATACCAGTCCACCTTACCTGCCTCCTGAGCAATCTGTATATAGGTCAAGAAGCAACAGTTAGAACCAGACATGGACTGGTTCCAAATTGCGAAAGGAGTATATCAAGGCTGTATATTGTCACCCTGCTTCTTTAACTTATATGCAGAGTAAATCATGTGAATTACCTTGACTGGATGAAGCACAAGTTGGAATCAAGATTGCTGAGGAGAAATATCAATAACCTCAGATATGCAGATGACACCACCCTTATGGCAGAAAGTGAAGAGGAACTAAAAAGCCTCTTGAGGAAAGTGAAAAAAGTTGGCTTAAAACTCAACATTCAGAAAATGAAGATCATGGCATCTGGTCCCATCACTTCATGGCAAATAGATGGGGAAACGATGGAAACAGTGACAGGTTTGATTTTGGGGGGCTCCAAAACACTGAAGATGGCGACTGAAGCCATGACAATAAAGATGCTTGCTCCTTGGAAGAAAAACTATGACAAACCCAGACAGAAAATTAAAAAGTTAGAGACATTACTTTGCCGACAAAGGTCCGTCTAGTCAAAGCTATGTTTTCTCCAATAGTCATGTATGGATGTGAGTGTTGGATCATAAAGAACTCTGAGCACCAAAGAATTGATGCTTTTGAACTGTGGTGTTGGAGACTTGGACTCTTGAGAGTCCCTTGGACTGCAAGGAGATCAATCTAGTCAATCCTAAAGGAAATTAGTCCTGAATATTCATTGGAAGGACTGATTCTGAAGCTAAGCTCCAATACTTGAGCCACCTAATGTGTTGAACTGACTCATTAGGAAAAAAAGACCCTGATGCTGGGGAAGACTGAAGGCAGGAGAAGAGGATGACAGAATGAGATGGTTGGCTGGCATCACTGACTCAAGGGACATAAGTCTGAGCAAGCTCCGGGAGTTGGTCATGGACAGAGAAGCCTGGCTTGCCGCAGTCCATGGGGTTGCAAAGAGTCAGACACAACTGAGCGACTAAACTGAACTGAACTGATATAAAATGCTCAGTACAGTGCCTGGCACATAGAGGGCGCTCAATAAACATTAGCCATTGTTACCTTCCTGGGCCACTATGCTGTCCTCAGATCTTCAGTTCAAGGAATCTGCAGCAATGTGAACTGACCCACAATTCCTTTCTCTTCTTAATAAACTATTTCATTTAATTTTTTTCTCTACTTACAAGCAGAGATAGACTTAGTGTTTCAAAAAGTATTAACTGTATCTGGGCCCTTTGATAAACAATTTCTGAACAAAGGCATGGCAAAATTCCTACTGCACTAACTGATATGGACATAAAAATCTGATGAACTATTAGAAATAAGTGTGAAAGTATTAAGACCTGGATAACAGTTTATGAACCCTTTTCTTAATCATTAAGCTTCCTCTTGCAAGATAAAATCCAACCCTTCATAACCCAGTATTTTCAATTTTTCAGGGAAGGGACACAAATTCTTGGAGAAATGGGAAATTTTCCCCTTCACATCTCTAGACCAACTGTTCAGGGTGAAAGGGACTGTTGTTTGGGCCACAGACTTGTGAGGCAGACGGCTATTTTCACATGCAAATGATGGCCACATAGAGTGATAATCCAGGCCTGGGGCAGGCAGAGACCTCAGCCTGGGCAGTCTAGTCATGCTCTCTTGGTGCATGTGGCTGAGCTAATTAGGGAGCCTACTGTCCAATGAGAGAGGGTATGTGCGAGAAAGACCAAAAGTACAAAGTATGCTAGCAACCATGCAAATGAGTTTAGCTTGGAGTAAACAGGCTTTAGTCACAGGATCGTGGCTGGGGTTGGCCAAGGCTTACGAGTGGAAGTGAAATGTTTGGGTTGGTATGCCAGGCCCTGTGCTGGGCACTTTGTATAGAGTATTTCAGGTGGGCAGTCCAGCAGTGCACGTGGCCCTGTGTGGGTTTATGTGTATGTCCATTCACAGAGCTGGCGGTGGTGGGGGTCAGACAAATATTTACAGCAGGATCTTTATTATTTTGGATCATAAACTAACAAGAGAAAAATCAATCAAGGCTCTCATTGGTTAAAATAAATTTTGTTTGCTTGCATTTAAGGAGCGTGTGCATGTCCCTCATGGTGGTGATGGTGTAAGGACAGGGTAGGAGGTGGGGTGGGGAGAGAGGAGATGGAAAAATAAAGAGGTATTTAGGAACAAGTCAAGGGAATGAGATCATAAAATAGTTTCCTAAATTGCATCTGGTCCTCATCTCTACCCCACCTCCACTGCCCATTCAGGCTGGGTTTTCTCCTGTCTGGATGACTGCAGCTCCACTGAGGCTCCCTCTGCCTTCAGTTCTTCTCTGTCTACACCCACACCAACCCCAGGCAGGATTTCCCAAGAGCAAATCTGATTTGCAACTCCCCCACTTAAAAGAAAAACCTATTGACCTTGCTCAGCTTTTATATTTTCTGCATCTTTAAAATTTATGTGGAGTTTTAAGTTATCCCTGCTTATTCTGTATTTTTGTTTGTTTGCTTTCCTAACTAAAAAGGCTAAGAACATTCTCAAGATGTGTCATGAAGCCTATGTTTATATTATATTCCATCTGGGACTTCTCAATGTTGCTACATTAATTTTAACTTTAAAAATACTATACATTGTGTGAGTTCAATTATGTTTTAAAAAGATTTTTTTAATCTATAAATAAATAGCCTTTATACTTCTATTTAAAAATGAAATGTGTTATTCTCAATAAGAATAAATTAGAATTATAATTTACAGTACACCAGCTATTATGGTGGAGAAGGCAATGGCACCCCACTCCAGTACTCTTGCCTGGAAAATCCCATGGACGGAGGAGCCTGGTGGGCTGCAGTCCATGGGGTCACACACAGTTGGACACGACTGAGTGACTTCACTTTGATTTTTCACTTTCATGCACTGGAGAAGGAAATGGCAACCCACTCCAGTGTTCTTGCCTGGAGAATCCCAGGGACAGGGGAGCCTGGTGGGCTGTCGTCTATGGGGTCACACAGAGTCGGACACGACTGAAGCGACTTAGCAGCAGCAGCAGCAGCAGCTATTATGGACTGAATGTTTATATCTTTACCCCATCCCTAACCCCTAGTGTGGCTACATTTGGAGATGGGGTTTCCAAGAAGTAATTAAGGTTACACACACACATAGATGTTGCTCAGTCGTGTCCGACTCTTTGCAACCCCATGGATTGTAGCCCACCAGGCTCCTTGGTCCATGGGATTTTCCAGGCATGAATACTGGAGTGGGTTGCCGTTTCCTTCTCCAGGGGATCTTCCTGACCCAGGAATTGAAGCCGGGTCTCCCGCATTGTCGGCAGACGCTTCACTGTCTGAGCTAACAGGTTAAGGGAGATCTTAAAGTGGGATTAGTGTCCTTATCAGAAGAGACACCAGGGAGGTAGTGTGCACATACTGTCACTTTCCCTACCCAACCCACACATGTGCAAGCACGTGNGACTCAATCAAGATGACTGTGAGACTGATGGTCATGCGGACGACCCCACCCAAGAAAGCTGCAGCACCAATTAGGGCAAAGGTCCCGGAGTAGATATGGCCCAATCCAATGTAGCTGGTGAAGAAAGAGACCAAGAATGTGGCTCAGAATCATGCACGCACACGCACACATGCGTGCGCGCGCACGCACACACACACACACACACACACCCTGAGGAAAGGCCACATGAAGACATAAAGAGAAGGTGACCATCTGCAAGCCAGACAGAGCTCCTCATCAGGAGCCGAATCAGCTGGAATTTTTATCCTGGACTCTCAGCCTTTAGAACTGTCAGAATACTAATTACTGTTGTTTAAGGAACAGTTTTTAAATTGGCAAGCTCCTCCTGCCTCAAGGGATAAACCCAGCCTCTCTGAACTGGACAGTCCAGGAAACCCTTGATGCCTCCATGTTTACATCTTTCAAGGATACGGACCATGAGAACTGATTTCTGTCCCAAGATCTCCCTGTACTCTATGCTTCTAGCTTCCTGGACACAATCTCCAAACCAGAATTGGGAGCCTGAGCCATAAGGGACCACACAGAAGCTGGTTATGAAAGAGTCAGCCAAGAGATTTCCTATAAGACCTGCCCAACTGGGGTTCTCTTGGAGAGAATGGAAGGGGAGAGCCTCAGAAGCGGCGTAGGGGACACTCAATGCAGCTGTAATCTCAACAGAGACAAGCTAACATTCATTAGTCACCAAGGCCTGCAGCACAAGCTGATCTTGGAAGCACTGAGATACACACATAGGCTACATCCCCACTGCCGAGAGTCTCCTGAGTTTTCGTCTGCCTCCTCACATTCAACCACCAACACCCCAGGACATCACTCTTCCTTGAACCTGAAAGAGTCTTATTTCCTTCTGGCCCTCTCTCCCCAACGCTATTCCAGTGCCCAAAGCTCCAACACACCTGAACTTTGTAAAATTTTCCAGGCACATTTCATCTCTGTGTCTTCACTTATGCTGTTCCTTTTCCTTGGGATCACCCTTCCCAATTTACCACCAGGTGAATCCCTGAATAACCTTCAAGGTCTACTCAAATGCGACCTTCTCCTTGAAGACCTATACAACATCTGGAGGTAACCTTTCCACTGTTCTCTACCAGTTACATGTATATTTGCTTTTATAACATTTAACCAACATATGGTGATTATTTGGCTAGGGGAGAGACTGTACAGCATTCTTACATGTATCTTAAACTTCTAGCATTGGGTCTGTACACAGTGACACTCAGGAAAAGTTTTTTGGTTAATTGATTAGAGTGGGAGAGAGAGGGAAATAAAAGTGGAGAGGGGACAATGAAGGACAAAGGGGCAACGAAGGAATCACAGAAAGAAGATTAACAAAACTTTAAAATGCACAGTGACAGATGGCCAATAGACACATAAAATGATGCTCATCATTGACAATTATTAGAGACATGCAAATAAAAACTACAATGAGGTACCACCTCATACCAGTCAGAAAGTCCAAAATGGAATCCTCCTACACTGTCGGTGGGTATGTAAGTAGGTGGAGTCACTGTGGAGGTTCCTCAAAAACCTAAAAATAGAACTATCAGATGCAGCAGCAATCCCTCTCCTGAATACACATCCAGACAAAACTTTGAGAACATACACGTATCCCAATAGCCAAGACATGGAACAACCTAAATGTCCATCAACAGAGGACTGGATAAAGAAGATGTGGTACATTTATAGACAGAGTATTACTCAGCCATTAAAATAAATGAATTAATTCCATTTGCAGCAACATGGATGGACCTAGAGATTATCATACTGAGCAAAGTCAGTCAGACAAAGAAAGACAAGTACCATATGATGTTACAAATGTTACAAATGAACTTATCTATTAAATAGAAATAGACACATAGACATAGAGAACAGATCTGTGGTTGCCAAGGCAGTGGGTGGGTGGGAGAGGGCAGGATTGTGAATTTGGGATTAGCAGATGCAAACTACTATGATGGATAGACAACAAGGTCCTACTGCATGCCACAGGGAACCATATTCAGTATCCTGTGATAAACCATAATGGAAAATGATATGAAAAAGAATATATATATATATAACTGAATCACTTTTCTGTACAGTAGAAATTAACACAACATTGTAAATCAACTACACTTCAATAAAAATTAAAAAAAATTGCACAGTGAAAAATCTTTAGGAATAAGTGCATTTTCCCATATCAACCTTATGTTTCATTTCTAGTAAATTGTTTTTCTGCTTATTTTCTGTCCTAGTGAGCCCTGATGCCCTCTATAGGATCCCCTTTAGACAACTCAAGCTTTTTCTTAGATATTAATCTCACATATTTCAAGCATGGTGTCACTTTCTTCCTTAGAGCAATACCTAAAACTTGTTTCTCGATAGCCTGCAGTCTCTCAAAAGTGGGGGAGGAAAGTTCTGACAGTCACTTGGGAGAGTTTTCACAGCGCTAAGTCACAGTTTCTGATTGCTATGATGAAGTAGCAACCCATAAGGTCACACGTACTGGAGATAACAAGTATTCTCAAATATTTATTATAACACCAGGTCACAAATCATATTGAAGCAATCCACTGAGAGAAAGTAACTTCTTCATATCTCTTCTACAGTATCATCCTTAGCAACTTAAAAAAAACCTTTCTGTTTAAAAAGTATTATTCAGGTTTTCACAAGTGATCCCCTGAATTACAGGTATAATCCACACAGTGACTACAGTCCTGAGTACAATATTTTAGTTTGCTGGGGCAAGAGAGACAATGATCTTTCATGAAAAGATATACTAATATTCCTTTATACATGAAAAACTCTAATTTATAGAAGGGAAACAGTAAATAAAATTTTCTAATTAACATTTTTTAACATAGTCAATTTATCATTTAAAAATATTAGCACCAGAAATCTGGGGTAAGACGGTAGACTGAATGCATGTTCCTAAATTTGTCCTCTCCTCAAATCCCATTTATAGACAGCAAAGAGGTTTTTTTTTTTTTTTTTAAATAAATGATGTAAATCAATAAGAATGGAGAAAAGAACAACAAACTTTAGAAGCTAAAAAGTGGATGGTCCAGTGGAAGTAGGATCAGACCTGAGAAAATAGAATCTCAAGTCTGCAGAGGAAAAAGCAAGAACCCATCTGACTGACCCGACACAATTCTCAAAGGTCCCAGGATGAGCAGTACCAGGTGTCTGGACATAGGAATGAGAGGTGGTAGGTTGAAACAAGGAAGACCAAGGTGGAAGTTCTGAGAAGTCACTCATGCTACCAGGCACTTGGTGCTCCCTAACCCACAGAAATCTGAAGGTTTGTTCTCTGGAGAGGATAAGCCAAGAGCTTTGACAAGGGGTGCTAGGTCCAGCTGAGGGAAATCAAATCAATGTGAATACTGGAAGCAGAGACCCCCAATCCTTTCCCCTAATTTAGCTCTCACAATAAGGGCAGCCAGAAACTTCCTTCAGCCAGATTGGAAGATTCCTCTCTGGAGAAAGTGAATTCCAGAAGTGCATAAAGGTATGAACCTAGGAAGGTAACCTCAACAATCAGTCTACCCAAACTATCCCATACAGTTCAAAACTGACAGGACTAAACTGTGTGTTCAGTATTTCTAATCAGCTTTTATCCCCAACTTTTAATCATAAACAAAATTCCAAGAACTACCAGATAGATGATAAATTCTTTTCTTATAGAAGATAAAACCCAAACAAAGAAGGAAAGGGCCACTTAGGGGGAAGCAGAAACTAGGCAGAGATTTTCTTTTAAATGTTTTAATAAATCTTTTGAGAGTTAAGAGAAAATACTGTATCCATGAAATAACAACAAAAAAGATATTATTAAAGCAATAAAAAGTAACATTCAGAAAACTAAAATTTAAAAAAAAAGCTTGATTACTAAGAACATGGTAACAAAGGAGGAAGATGATAGAAAGAATGGAGAATCAAGCGAGGGAAATTCTCAAGAAGTGAAGATAAAAATAGGTGAGAAAAAAGTAAGAAAACCCAATATCCAAATAGCAGAAGTACCAGAAAGAGAAAACAGAAAGTAGAGGGGGAAAAATATCATCACTGAAATAATTCAAGAAGATTTCTTAGAACTAAAAGATATAAGCTATCAGGAAGGACCCACCAAGTGCCCAGTGTAACATAAATAGAACCTCATGATAATGTATCATTTTGAAATTTCAGAAAACTGGGGTCAAGAAGAACTTCTTTCTAGCTCATGGTTACATATAAAGGATTATGAATCAGAAATAACTTTAGACTTCTCCCTGGTAATACTAGAAGCAATGAGATAAACAGTCAGAAATCTAAGACAAAACAATTTCCAACCTAAAGTTTGATACCCAGCCAAATGATCAGTCAAGTATAAGTACAGGAAAAAGAATTTTGAGACAGAAAATCTCAAACAATTGATCTCTCATGTTCTCTTCCACAAGAAATTACTAGCAAATGACCTCTATTAAAATGAGAGAGCAGACTAGGATGGCGTGGTATTCACAAACAGGAGATCCAACAGAGAAGAGAGATAAAGAAAGGTGAATAGAGATCCTGGGATGACAGCTATGGCAGGAGTAGAGGGTGACCACCCAGACTGAAGCAGTGTGACTAAGGACGTTGAAAGCCATCATCACCAAGATCCCCACAGCTGCCATACCTCGTTTTCAACCTGAGGTCAGAACATTGGCATCAACCTATCTCAGAGCCTTAGCTGTGTTTGGCTCATTTTGACCACAAACTTGGCCACGAAGTTGCTGGTCTTTTTTCTTCATACTTCTGCTTCAACCCCCAGAAGTGCTCTGTTTTTACTTACTCCTGAGGTCTAGAGGTAGGGAATGATGGATTTAGACGTAGAAATAAAAAGCAGCTCAGTCCTCCAAAACATCCCTTCTGGTATTTAGTACATGACCCATATAACAACTGTGAGAAAGGCAGGCACCTAAAGTCAGAGACTGATTACTTCTGGTGGGGCAGGAGGGAGATGCACTTGGGGAGGAAGCAACAGGGAGCTTTCTGATTGCTCCCTTCCAGGACTAGCAATCTTCTGATTCTTAACCTAAGACTAGATGACATTTTGCTATTCTTTAACAAGGACATATGCTTTTTATACATTCTTCTGTATGCAAGATATGTTTTAGAATAAATTAAGAAATCAATTCTAATGTAAATGTTGGAAGCAGGAATATTTTGCCACCTGTTTAGGGGTAAACTACCCCCTCCATGTTCTTTCTCTGTAAAGTCCTGAACTTTATTCACAGAGAAAAACATAATTGTTTACCTTATGAAGTAATATCTCCATTTGTGAGATCTGAGTATATTTTCTGTAAAGACTTTGAGAATCTCCTTGCATTTTCACACACACACACAAAAAAACTAATGTGAAGACCAGATTAAATTAAAGACCAGAAGTTCCCCATCTCTGGCTTAAGGTCTAAGTCTAGGGTTCAATCCCTGGTCAGGGAACCATCCTGCATGCCACACAGCATGGCCAAAATATAAAAAGAGACATTAAAAAAAAAACAGTTTGCGTTCTGGAACTAGACTGTCTGGGGTGACTGTCAACTCTACTAATGCTGTAACTTTAAGCAAGATCTCTCTCACAACCTCAGTTTCCCCAGTTGTAAAACAGAAATACTACTACCTACCTCTCATTGGAAGAAGTAAATGAATTAACACATGTGAATTACATGAAACAATGCCTGACATATATTTTAAGAGCTCAGTAAAGACTAGGTGCTATTATTTTCATAAAGATAAGCAACTGTTTTACTATGTATGGCAACCAACCATCTTTCTACAAAAGAAGCTATTTCCATCAAAAGGTCCATGAGTACCGGCCCTTGCTGTGATCAGTCCCTCTCTCCATGGACTCCTGGCATGGACTCCTATCTTCTAATTTGCTCCTATTTACACATGTAAGTTTGAAGGAAGCAGGTGGTGCTCAAAACAACACTCAGGACTGAGATGAGTTCAGTCGCCCAATCATGTCCGACTCTTTGAGACCCCATGAATGGCAGCACACCAGGCCTCCCTGTCCATCACCAACTCCAGGAGATCACTCAGACTCATGTCCATCAAGTCAGTGATGCCATCCAGCCATCTCATCCTCTGTCGTCCCCTTCTCCTCCTGCCCCTAGTCCCTCCCAGCATCAGAGTCTTTTCCAATGANTGTTCCCCACCACCCCCAACCCCAGGCACCCTCACTGTATACTCTCTTAGGTCTTTGTAGAACCTTCCCTCCCTGTAAGACTTCTTCCCTTCTCTTCTTCTAAACCCTGTATTCCTGCAACAATCAGCTCAGGGGGAATCTCTTTTCCTGACTCTCAGGCTGGGTTGAGAGCCCACCACAACCCCAGGTTCCCTGTGTAAATCCCTGTCATGGTACTTTCCACAACTTAGTAACGGCTTACTTGTCTGAGTCTCTGGTGACACTGTGAGCAATTAAAATGAATGAAATGGTAAATGTCATAACATAGATAAATCTCAAAAATACCTTGTGTGTAAAAAGCCAACTGCAAAATCATTCATTCATCCACAATTATTTATCAGGTGAAAGGATCCATGCAGTATGATTAAAGGTACATACGCTCTTCAAACACTAACCGCAGAAATCAACTGTGACTGTCTACAGACGGTAGAAAAATTAAGATGTACAGGCAGGACATGCATCAGCCTCAGGCACGTGGTTGCCCGGGGGAGAAGAGGGAGTGCGTAAAAGTGCAGCTTAAACTATGTCTGTAATGTTTCATTTATTTTTATTTTTAATAGAGATCTGAAGCAAACCTGGCAAAATATTATCCATGAAATCTGGGGTGTGAATAGATGAGCATCTGTTATATTATTTCCTATATATTTGAAGTATTTCATCAGTACATTTTAAAATTCTTAATGAGGAACCAGAGTCTCAAATGCCCTCATGAATATCCCTCAGGGTCTGAGCAGACTGCTGCAGCCTCTTACGTCAACCGAACTCCCTCAGCCTGCCTGCCCCACTGAACTGGGCAGGAAGGAGACCTGGATATGTAAACATTACTTTTATCCTCCTTTTTACCAATGAGAAAACCAGGCTCAGAACATCTGACCTTGCTCAGACCACACAGGCTCCCAGATTTTGGACCATAGCATCTGCTTATACTCTCTCCCCTTGCTCTTTCACCCAAGAGCAAGAACTTAGGTTAAACGGAAAATGGTAAAGAGAATTCTAGAAATAGAAACAGTTGCAGTCATCTGTATTTATAAACCAGTATATATCAAGGGGAAGAAGAGGGTTCAGAGAGGCAAAGCTGGAGGTACAACCAAATGAGTAACTTAGGGCTTACTGAAATAATGAAGCTTATTGACTGAAAACCAAACGGGTTTGGATTTTGTCCTATAGGCAACAGACAGCTACTGAAGATGTTTAACCTGGGGAATGACACAAGCAAAGCACTGTTTTAGGAAAGATAATCTGGCTTCAGCACACAGGAGATGTCGGCTGCCTATAGGCGATGGATGAGAAGATTTTGGAGGGATAAAGTTAGATTTAGAAATCATCTAAGCAGCCCACATAAGAAATGACATCTGCTAATCTAAGGTAAGAGCTGTGAGACTGAAAAAAATAGGAGGATTTAAGCGAGACACAGAAATAAAAGTTAACACTAACTTTCCAGGCTCAGGGAAATTCAGAAGATTAGATTAGCTAATTATTTGTTTATTGTTTTGGGGGGAGAAAGTAAGGATGAAAAGGTAAATAAAAAGAGGAGAATGAAACTGAGCAGCTCAGCCCTGCTTCTGTCTAAGTCAAGGTGATGTTCAGACATCCAGGGAGTCAGCACTGTGGACATGAGTTCAAGGAAGCTGGAGAAGCAGGTAAGAGCCTCCCAAGCTTCAGCGATGCGGGAAGGCCCCTGAGGAAGAGCACAGAGAGAAGCACTGGCTGCACAGAACGACCCTGGGCCCTCCCACAGCAGGGGACCGGAAGACTAAGAGGAGAGTCAAGACAGTGCTGCGTCCTGGAAGAAACAGAAAGCGACCACTTCCAATCAGCACAGTCTGATTGCCGCAGACTGAAGGTGTGTGTTCTCCATCCCCAGAACCACATGCTGAAACCTGACCCTCAGTGTGATGGTGTTAGGAGGCGAGGCCTTTGGGAAGTGGTTAAAGCTGGAGTTCCAGCTCATGAAGCAGGAATCCTCGGGAATGGGATCTGTGCCTCTATCAAGGAGACCCCAAAGAGCTTGCTTATTCTCCCTCCATGTGAGGACACAGTGAGAAGACAGCGGTCTATGAAACAGGAAGCAAGCCTGCACTTCAGTACCTGGGACTTCCAGTCTCTGGGCCTAGAGAAATAAACATCTGCTGTTTAGAAGTCACCCAGTCTATGACATTTTGATAAAACAGCCTGAGTAGGCTGGGACAGTGGTCAGTGGCCCAACGGGAGTCAAGAATAAGAAATGAGCAATAGTTCTGGATTTAGAGATTAAGAAGTCAGTCGGACCTCAGATAGAAGAATTTCACAGACAGCAGAGTCAGGAGTGTTGGACCCACTCCCTCTATAGCTCCTGAGAAGTGGCTGTGGCCTTCCCTGTAGGAGAGCACAACCCCCCTCTCTCACCAAGCAGTAGCAGCTCCCACCTGCCGGCTCAGCTCAAGGCACCTGCTGGCCGCTGCTGTGCTCCATCCAGCGAGCCACCCTGGTGGAGGTGGCCAAGGCAGACCAGCGTTTGCAATGTGGGCCCATGAGTGGAAGGCACCACACCGCCAGGCCTGGCAACAATCTTCCCAGATTACCAAAAAGTTAGTCTTGGAGATGCATCATTTCAGTTTTAAATGCAGAACAAAGAATTAAAATGTGCCACATGTCACTTTATTTTCTAAAATGTATTTCTATCTGCCCGACTTCTCCAGCAATAAAATCATTTTGGCATGACACTCATCTCACACAAATGAAAACATAATCCAAGAAAATGGCACTGTAGAAGCTTTAAGCCAAACAAATGCTTGAGAGTACCTTGTTTAAATTAAGTTGTCATGCTGTTTAGCTTTGTATAGTAATGGAACTCTGTGCTGTGCAATGATGCATGTTTTGGAAGAGACAGACTGGGAGGTGGGAAAGGAAGAGGGGTTTGTGCTGCCCACCTGCAGGCTAGGGAGTCAGGAGGTGAGGAAAGGGAGGTGGTGAGGAGATGCACCATCATGGGAAGTTTAGACATGAAATGAGAGCTACGACACAGCGGCTTGAGATGGAAGGCTGAGATAGGACATAGTGGAGAGGAGGACGAGCCAGGAGAAAGACATCAGACTGAGGGCAAGTCTGCATCCTGACCACGAGGCCTCCAGCGCCACCCCTCCTCTCTACCCTGCTCCCAGGACTGTGGCAGTCAGGCATGCCCCTGGCAGGACACTGGAGAACTTTCTAGAGAATACGAACTGCACCAGAGGAAAGACCTACAGAAACTGACGTTTGGGAGACCTCTGATGAAACAGCCCAGTCTGCCACAGGGTCACCTGACAGTGCCCTCCTGCCAACCACCACTCTGCACATAGAACTTCCAATCAGCATTTCAGAAGCCTCATTATTAAACTTAAGAAATGACCAAGGACTATAAGAAAGCACTGATGGACGCTTGCAGCAATTATCACAGAGAACAAAACAGGATACCACAGAATAAAGAAGCCTGGAAGACCAGTTGATGTAGACAGCAAAGGAAAATTTCAAAAGAAAATAAAACCTCTATAATTTATAGGTTGAAGGAGTCAAAAGGAAATACGATATCCATAAAACAAGAATAAGATATGATTTTAAAATTAACAGAAAACAACAAAGAGCTCTTGGAAATTAATGGACAAAACAAAAAAATTCAGTTAAAAGGTTGAAAATAAAAGTGAGGAACTCTCCCATTAAGTACGAAGGAAAAAAGGAATAAACTGTAAGGAAGATTAGAAATACAAGAGGAGGTTCAAACCAGGCACCTCACCATCACACTAGCCAGAAATCAAGAAAATTTAAAAAGTAAAGCGAACAAAAACAGACCGAGAAAACAAAGGAGAAGAAACTGTCACAGAAATTGCTGAAAATTCCAGATGGAAAGGGCCCCTGCTTGCCTGTCTTGGTGCTGAGTCATATTCGACTCTTTGAGTGCCCAATTAATAAAAAATTTAATTATATTAATTGTAAAACTCAGGGTAAAGGGAAGATCCTAAGCACTCTGAGGAGAAGAAACAGGTTACCAAGAGCAGAAATCAGAATAGCACCAACCTCTGAGATGTCACTGAAGGATAGAGCAATGACTGCAAAATTCGAAGACTGTGATTCACGTTTACTTCCCCATATGAAGCAATTCTCTGGCAATTCAGCTCTGTGTCCTACAATTCAATTTAATTTTGACACTGTCTACCCAGAGAGAGTATCATATCCCACAACTCAGGGCTCCATCCTACAAGACTGCCTCCTCCCCTTCAGATGGCCCTCCCAAGTCCAGGCTGTCCCCTGTACTTCTGAGCTACAGGCTATAGATTGGAGGTTCCAAATATCCCCTGCTTGGGTTCAGTTAATTTTGCTAGAGTGACTCACAGGACTCAGAGAAACAGGTTTCTTACTAGATCACCAGTTTATTACAAAGGGATATAATTCAACAGCAGTCAGGTGGAAGAGACGCACAGGGCAAGCTATGGAGCGTCCACACTCTCTGGAAGCCACTCTCTCTCCATCTTCATGTGTTCACCAGCCCAGGCGCGCTCCACACCTAGCCCTTTAAGGTTTTTATGACTGCTTCACTACCCAGGCATGGTTGATTAGATCCTTGGTCATTGGTGTTTGAGCTCAATCTCCAACTACTCTTCTCTTCCCTGAGGTGGGGGAAGGAGGGTGACTGAAAATTCCAACCCTGAAATCACAAGGTTGGCTCCATTAGCAACTAGCCTCCATCCTGAGATGCCTTCCATAAATCATCTAATTAACACAAAGACATCTTAGAGTTCTCATCACTGGAAAGTCTAAGGTTTTTAGGGGCTCCATGCCAGGAATGAATGAAGACCACATCTACCTATCTTATATATCTATCTGATTATAATGGCACCCACTCCAGTACTCTTGCCTGGAAAATCCCATGGATGGAGGAGCCTGGTGGGCTGCAGTCCACGGGGTCGCTAAGAGTCGGACACGACTGATCGACTTCACTTTCACTTTTCACCTTCATGCATTGGAGAAGGAAATGGCAACCCACTCCAGTGTTCTTGCCTGGAGAATCCCAGGGATGGGGGAGCCTGGTGGGCTGCCGTCTATGGGGTTGCACAGAGTCAGACACGACTGTAGTGACTTAGCCATAGATCACAGTATTACAAAAGGGAAAATGATTTTCAGCCTAGATTTTTACATCTCCTATCAATCACGTGAAAGTGGAAAAGTAACATATCCCATCATAGATAAAAGAGGATGACTTGGGTTACAGACAACAGAAACCAACACCTGGGAACAGGGAATGCAAGTACCAATGCAACAGCCATGATCCAGGCCTGAGACTGTCCACCCAGAAGGATGATGAATAGGGAGTCTCCACGAGAAAATATAACAAAGGGAGCACAGAAGAAAATGCCTGTTAAGCATTTGAAAGTGCTATGTGGAGAACTTTTTAAAATAGTGATAATCACCTAGAAAATCAAGCAAATAAAAAGATGGAAGGTATTGGGTTGACTGGTGGCCTGCCAAAAGATGTCCACATCCTCTTGCTGGAAACCTGTGAATGTGACCTTATTTGGAAAGACAAAAGATCTTTTCAGATATAATTAAGGCTCTTGAGATGAGATCATCTTGGATTAGCCAGGTTGGACCCATTTCCAGTGACAAGTTGCCCTTACAAGACACATACAGAGCACAGACAAGAGGAGGAGAAGGCCATATGAAGACAGAGGCAAGATGAGAGTGATATGACCACAAGCCAAGGAGCTCCTGCAGCCGTCAGAAGTGGGAGGAGGCAGGACACAGCCTTTGAAGGGTATGCAGCCCTGCTCAATTTCAGGTGCTCGGCCTCCAGAGCTGGAGGTGCGCACACGCCTGCTGCTTTAAGTCACCAAGTTGTAATTTATTAAAGCCGTTCTAGGAAACTAATCTATGGAGTAAATTTAATTTTAGGAAAGGTTGAAAAATACANGTTCTCCTCCACAGCCTTTGAAGGGTATGCAGCCCTGCTCAATTTCAGATGCTCGGCCTCCAGAGCTGGAGGTGCGCACATGCCTGCTGCTTTAAGTCACCAAGTTGTAATTTATTAAAGTAGTTCTAGGAAACTAAATATGGAGTAAATTTAATTTTAGGAAAGGTTGAAAAATACACAAAAAGCAATCAGAATACACAATGTGACTCAAAATTAACGTATTTTATTACATATAAAAATACTAAAAAAAATGACATATTAGGAAAAATTTTTCAACATATAACAAACATTGTCTAGCACTAACATAAAGCTAAATAAATATTTGCTTTATGTTGAATTGTTAAGGTAGAAGAGCTATAATATTGGGTGAGTAAAAAAGTTCCTTTGGGTTTTTCCATAACATCTTTAAAAAAAATCCAAACGAACTTTTTGGCCAACCCAATACATTAAAAGGTAAGACAATCTAAAGGAAAAATAAGAGTACAGACAATGGAAAGATAAAGAAATACAAGTGGCAATTAAAAAATGAATAAAATTATCCTCAGTAATGACTTAAGAAACATTTTTAAAAGATCACAATTTTTGCCCAACACATGGCAGAAGTTTAAAAGACTGAACATATCCAATACTGTCAAGAGTATGGGGAAGAACTCTTATATACTATTATTAGGTGTTCAGAAAGGAACGTTATTACAAGGCCATTCAGTAGTTAGTACCTAACAAAATATTCAATGTGCTTCATCTTTGTCCTATGAGTTCTATTGATAAGACTTGATCCTCCAGAAATAATCCTTCAAATTTTTTACGAAGATATTCATGTTGGTAACATGTAATAACAATAAACTGTGAAAACCTAAATATCAATAAATTAATGTTTTATATGGATATGGAATACTCTGCAGGTGTTATAAAAGAACAAGGGAATCCTAAATGTACTGCCATTGCAGGGTGTCTGTGATATATTATTGGATGGGAAAGGAAGTGCAGCAAAACAATAAAGAATTACATTTTTACAAAGAACTACATCTACATGTTTATGTATGTAAACATGTGCATATATGCTTGTACACATATAGAAAATAGACTGGAAAGATATTCACAATCTTCCTCTGGGAATGGTAGCGTGAGAATGAAGGGGAAAATATTTTCACTTTTTACTTTATATTTCAAAAATTTTAAAAATTTACAACATAAAAACATTAACTTTGTCTTTTAAATAAAAGGAAAAATAAAATTTGACAAGTGTATTTGTTTTCTGATTTTAAAATTAACTACTGTGGTTTTGAAATGTGTCCGCAAATCCTTTGACACTTCTCCATTCAAAAGGTAAGAAGCTAAATCCCCTCCCTTTTAATGAGGGCCAGACTAAGCCACTCACTTCTAACAGTTTGTGGTAAAAGTGCTGCTATGGGATTTCTGAGGTTAGATCATAAAAAGGATGGCTCTCTCTTGCATGCGCTCTCTCTTGCTCATTCTCTCTCTTGTCTGTCCTTGGGGAATCCAGTTACCTCATGAATTGAGGACACTCAAACAGCTCTTTGGAAAGGACCACATGGAGAGGAACTGAGGCCTCCTGCCTGCAACCAGTACCAACTTGCCACCCAGATCCTCCAGCTGCGGCTGAGCTTTAATAAGCCTGCAGGCCCTGGACCTCATGAGAAAACCTGAGACAGAACCATCAACAAAACCATACCCAAATTCCCAGCCCCCAGAAAAGGCAAGAAATAATAAATGCTTATTGTTGCTTTGTGCACTAAATCTAGGGGTAATCTGTTCAGCAACAATAAATAACAAATATCTACCAATCTCCCTCTGGAGAGCAGAGTGGGGAAATGGATGGTTTTTTTTTTGTTTTTTTTTTTAAGTTTTACCTTTTTTCTTTACATATTTATGACTGTTTGGCTTTTTAAAGTCATTTACATTGAAAGAAAGAGAAAGAAGGCTTTTAAACATATTTTNTCTCTTTGCCTTTGTGCTAATCACTTTGTTTTTTTTTTTTTTTTTTTTTAAGTTTTACCTTTTTTCTTCACATATTTATGACTGTTTGGCTTTTTAAAGTCATTTACATTGAAAGAAAGAGAAAGAAGGCTTTTAAACATATTTTTAAAAATTGTTTCTGCTGACTTTAAAAATAACACTAGTGAAAAAGGACAAAGTTGGAGGACTGACATTACCCACCTTCAAGACTCACTATACAGCTATAAGAATCCAAAAAGAGTGATACTGGAAAGCAGGTAAGTAGAGCAAGGAAACAGAATAAAGAGCCCAGGAACAGACCCATGCAAATACAGTCAACTGATCTTTCGCAAAGGATCAAACACAGTTCAGTGAAGATAGGACAGTCTTTTTAACAAATGGTGCTAGAACAACTGGACATCCACATGCCAAAAAAATGTAGAAACTCAGCTTATACATTCCACAAAAATTAACTCAAAATTGGATCACAGACCTAAATGTAAAACACAAAATTATAAACCTTCTAGAAGATAACATAGATAATCTAGGTGACCTTGGGTTTAATAGTGAGTTTTTAAATACACCACCAAGAGCATGATCTGAGAAAGAAGGAAAAACTAACGTTAGACTTCATTGCAATTAAAAACATCTGCTCAATGGCACCCTACTCCAGTACTCTTGCCTGGAAAATCCCATGGGCGGAGGAGCCTGGTGGGCTGCAAGTCTATGGGGTCGCCAAGAGTGGGACACAACTGAGCGACTTCACTTTCACTTTTCACTTTCATACATTGGAGAAGGAAATGGCAACCCACTCCAGTGTTCTTGCCTGGAGAATCCCAGGGACGGAGGAGCCTGGTGGGCTGCCGTCTATGGGGTCACACAGAGTCGGACACGACTGAAGCGACTTGGCAGCAGCAGCAGCTCTACAAAAGGCTCTGTTAAAAGAATGAAAAGACAAGCCACAGACTGGGAAAAATATTTGCAAAATATATATCTGATAAAGGATCCAAAATATACAAAGTTTTCTTAAAACTCAATAAGTAAACAACCCAAAAAACAGGCAAAAGACACCTCACTGAAGATCATATACAGATGTCAAATGAGCATATGAAAACAGGCTCAATATCATATTCTTAGGGAGTTGCAAATTAAAACAACAATAGATATCAATATGCCCCTCCCAGAATAGCTAAAATCCAGGAAACTGATACCACCAAATGCTGATGAAGATGTGGAACAGTAAGAACTCTCATTTGTTGCTAATGTGAATGCAAAATGGTACAGCCACTTTGGAAGACAGTCTGGCAATGTCTTACAAAGGTCTTACCACATGATCTAGCAACCATGCTCCTAGGTATTTATTCAAATGGGTTTAAACATTACATCTTCATAAAAACCTTCACACAAGTGTACATAGAAGTCTTATTCATAATTGCCAAAATTGGAAGTGAGAAAAATGTCCTTCAATAGGTAAATGGACCAAAAAAAAAAGAAAAGAAACCTCAAAACAAACAAACAAATCTGTAGTATACCTACTCAATGGAACATTATTCAGTAATAGAAAGATATGAACTATCAAGGACAAAAATACATGGAGAAATCTTGAATGCTTAGTGTAAAAATGGCAGGCTGAAAAAGCTGCATACTGTATGATTTCAACTATATGGTACTCTGGGAAAGACAAAATATAGAGGTACTGAAAAGATCAGTGAGTTCATTAGGTTGCCAGGAATTCAGGAGTAGAGATAGGAAGGAAATGAAATAGATGGAATATTTCAGGCATTAAAACTATTCTGCATGATACTGTAATGATGCATGCATGCGTGCGTGCAAAGCCACTTCAGTCGTGTCCAACTCTCTGTGACCCAGTGGGCTATAGACCTCCAGGCTACTCTGTCCATGAGATTCTCCAGGTAAGAATACTGGAGTGAGTTGCCATGCCCTCCTCATAAAGATGGATACATATCAATAGATATTTGTCAAAACCTATAGAACTATAAACACAAAGGATGAACCCTCATCTAAACCATGGGCTTTAGTTAATAAAATGTGTCACTATTGGTTCACCAGTCATAACAAACATACTGATGNCCATGAGATTCTCCAGGTAAGAATACTGGAGTGAGTTGCCATGCCCTCCTCATAAAGATGGATACATATCAATAGATATTTGTCAAAACCTATAGAACTATAAACACAAAGGATGAACCCTCATCTAAACCATGGGCTTTAGTTAATAAAATGTGTCACTATTGGTTCACCAGTCATAACAAACATACTGATGCAGGGTGTCATAAGGGAAACCGATAGGGAAAGGAGACAGAAAGGATATGGAGACTTCTGTTGCATTGTGTAGTACACATGCTCAGTTGTGTCCGACTCTCCAACCCCATGGACAGAAGCCCGCTCAGCTTCTCTGTCCACGGAATTTTCTAGACAAGAATACTGGAGTGGGTTGCCATTTCTTCCTCCAAGGGATCTTCNTAAGAGTAACTATGGAATGTAGGTAAAAGTATCAGAGATTTCATATTTGGTATGTGGAGGAGCTGATAAGTAATGTTTTTGTTTGGGAAGTATAGAAAAACATAATTACTGCTTCTAAAAGCAGATAGTAACTACCCAGAGAATGAAAAGCATAGTAGAACTTCCAAATCAAGCGGGAAAATAGAACAGAAATAAATTTAAGCCATGTTGGCAAAATAAGGAGAAAGTTTTTAAAATTCAAATTATCTAGAAAGCAATAAAACAGATTTATTCTAAAACTTGAGAAGCACATTAATCCTGCATTCAGAAAGGGGAAAACTACCACTCTAATTTTCTTTAATAGTTTAAAAATACATTAACAAAGTATTAAGAAGTGGTTTTAAAAATCAATATAAATACAAAGATAGTCAGAAGAAATATTTAATAAAAGGATATGTGAAATTCATAAAATGAAAGGAAAAAACAAAAGAAGGTATACAAAGAACAAAGCTGATTTTTTCTTTTTTGAGATCAATAAGATACATAAACACCCGACAGCCTGATTAAGAAGAGATAGTACTAAAATACAGACTTTTAGAAGTGAGAAAAGGAATAAAACTACTCTTACATAAGAGATAAAACAATGAATAGAGAATGAATCTACCATGAATTACACTACATCCATATCATACAATACTAAGCAACTAGTTTAAAAGCATGGCTTCAAGGCATTGACCTAGCAGAATGTCAATGACTTCTTCTTCAGTGATAAATACACGTCATAGGATAGGTTATGAAATTTGTTCCCATCTTTGTAAAAACAAGCAAGTGCTTCAAACATCCATAAATTCACGTCGGTGAACACAAGGGAAGGTGCTGAACAGGACACTTGGTGTTCACACTGGTTACCACAGGAGGGGAGGGGAACGACCTTTTCATCTCCATTATCTCTGATATGCTGACTGGTTACAATGCACATCATTTTGCAATTTTAAAGAAATTTTATCAAGGAAAATAAAAACAAACACATTTAGAGTATTATTCTGTTTATGCAAAAACTGCCTCTGGGCACAGTGCCTCTAGGACACAGGGCTCCCCCATGGCCCGATCACTGCCAGCGAGTGCAGGCCTGGCTTGGGCTCTGGGCTCCCCTAAGGAGAGAGATACACAACGTGGCTGCCAGCCCTTGCCCAGAGCAATCCAGCCACCTCAGACATGGCCTGCCTTCCAACTCGGAAGCTCCTCTTCACTAGAAAATATCCCTTTCAGTTTGTTTAATGTGTAAATCTCCCCAGAATTTACTATATTAAAAAAATTTTTTTTATCTCCTCTTAAAGTTTAGAATCACAAGTGTTCCTTTTTCTCTTTGGTCCTCTACAGAGAACTCCTAACCCTCTGACACAGGAACCAGAGGGTGTCACCCACTGTATTTTCAGGGTGTAACACCTTCCTTTGAAAGCATTTTTTTTTTTTAATTGCATTTTCACAATTATAGGCATTTTTCTTTCCAGAAAGAAATCTACCTAGAAGACAGAGCTGTCTCTCCACACCCCTCCTCTTCTCACATGAAACCCCTAGTTTAAGGTTTGAGTTGGTAGGCTATATGTCCTATAGATGTGTTTTCTCCTGTATCACAAACCCCAGGCCTGTACAGGGTCCAGGAAAGTCTTCCTGTCCTCCATTGTTTACAGAGTCTAGTGAGCAGCAGGTAAGCCATGAATAAATGTTTTTAGACAGGACAGTGCAAGCTGAAGCTGGATATTATGCGTCCAGGGCAAGCGGTCCTGAGGAAGCTCTCAGGTGAGTAGGGCAGGAGCAAGGAGGGACCCCAGTTCATCATTTCCTCCACATACAACAGGCCTGGTACCAGTATCTCAGAGAGATGAATGGGGAAGGGTCTGGAAGGATGCAAAGAAATGGAAAGTTTCATAAGCTTAAAAAAAAATCATTATCTTAAGTGTCTGTATCTTCTTAATGTTGATGCTCTGGGGCAAAGGCAGCAAACTCTGGCACTCTGGGAAAATCCCACTGCTGCCTGTTTGGGGAATAAATCTTAAGTGGCACATAGCCACGCCCACTTCAAAATGTCTATGGCTTCTTTCACACTTATATAGCAGAGCTGAGTCACTGTGAAAGGAACCGATGACACTCACAAAAAACTAAAATATTTACTATCTGGCCCATTTTAGAAGAAGTTTGATGAGCCTGCTCCAGGGCAGAACAGGCCATCTCCTCAGTTTAGTTCATTCAGTCACATCCAGCTCTTTGCGATCCCACTGTAGCATGCCAGGACTCCCTGTTCATCAACTCCCAGAGCTTGCTCAAACTCATGTCCATTGAGTCGGTGATGCCATCCAACCATCTCATCCTCTGTCGGCCCCTTCTCCTCCTGTCCTCAATCTTTCCCAGCATAGGGTCTTTTCCAATGAGTCAGTTCTTTGCATCAGGTGGGCAAAGTATTGGAGTTTCAACTTCAACATCAGTCTTCCCAATGAATATTCAGGATTGATTTCCTTTAGGATTGATTGGTTTGATCTCCTTGCAGTCCAAGAGACCCTCAAGAGTCTTCTCCAACACCACAGTTCAAAAGCATCAGTTCTTCGGTGCTCAGTTGTCCTTATAATCCAACTTTCACATCCATATATGACTACTGGCAAAACCATAGCTTTGACTAGATAGACTTTTGTTGGCAAAGTAATGTCTCTGCTTTTTAATATGCTGTCTAGGTTGGTCATAGCTTTTCCTTCAAGGAGCAAGCATCTTTTAGTTTCATGGCTGCAGTCACCACCTGCAGTGATTTTGGAGCCCCAGAAAATAAAGTCTCTCACTGTTTCCACTGTTTCTCCATCTATTTGCCATGAAATGATGGGAGTGGATGCCATGATCTTAGTTTGAGTTTTAAGCCAACTTTTTTGCTCTGCTCTTTTACTTTCATCAAGAGGCTCTTTAGTTCCTCTTTGTTTTCTGCCATAAGGGTGGAATCATCTGCGTGTCTGAGGTTATTGATATTTCTCCTGGCAATCTTGATTCCAGCTTGCGCTTCATCCAGCCTGGCATTTCGCATGATGTACTCTGCATATAAGTTAAATAAGCAGGGTGACAATATACAGCCTTGACATACTCCTTTCCCTATTTGGAACCAGTCTGTTGTTCCATGCCCATCTTTAACTGTTGCTTCTTGACCTGCATACAGATTTCTCAGGAGGCAGGTAAGGTGGTCTGGTATTCCCATCACTTGAAGAATTTTCCAGTTTGTTGTGATCCACACAGTCAAAGGCTTTGGCATAGTCAATAAAGCAGAAGTAATTGCCATCTCCTCTGGCAATTACTAAAAATACGTAAGGGCATGCATGCCCTGGCATTAGAGGATTTGGGGTTAATAAGAATCAAAGCTATGGTTTTTCCAGTAGTCATGTATGGATGTGAGAGTTGGACCATAAAGAAAACTGAGCACCAAAGAATTGATGCTTTTGAACTATGGTGTTGAAGACCCTTGAGGGTCCCTTGGATTGTAAGGACATCAAACCAGTCAATCCTAAAGGAAATCAATCCTGAATATTCATTGGAAGGACTGATGTTGAAGCTAAAGCTCTAATACTTTGGGCACCTGATGTGAAGAACTGACTCACTGGAAAAGTCAGTCACTCTGATGCTCAGAAAGATTGAACACAGGAGGAGAAGGGGCTGACAGAGGATGAGATGGTTGGATGGCATCACCGACTCGATGGACATGAGTTTGAGCAAGCCCCAGAAGTTGGTGATGGACGGGGAGGCCTGGTGTACTGCAATCCATGGGTGTCACAAAGAGTTAGACACAACTTAGCAACTGAAATGAAGAACCAGGAATGAGGACCCTCAGAAGCCCTAATCACTCTCTGGAAGAAAAAGATATCAAATCAATGACCTAACCTTCCACCTTAAGAAACTAGAAAAAGAAGAGTGAACTCAACCCAGAGCAAGCAAAAGGAAAGAACTAATAGAAATTGGAGCAGAAATAAATGAAACAGAGGTCAGAAAAAGAATAGAAAAAAGCAACAAAACCAAAAATTGCTTCTTTGCAGACAAACCTTCAACTAGACTGACCAACAAAAGAAGACTCAAATGATTAAAATCAGGAAAGAAAGGGAGACCACTGCTATCAATCTTACAAAAACAAAAGGTTATAAGGGAATCTATGAATAACTATATGCCAAAATAGTAGATAACCTAGATAAAAAGGACAAATTCCTAGAAAGATATAAACTACCAAAACCCAAGAAGAAACAGAAGGTCAGAATATGCCTATGTTAGTAAAGAGAAATGAATTAGCAATCAAAAAACTTCCTACAAAGAAAAGCCCAGGACTAGATGGTTTCACCACCAAACTCTCCCAAATGTTTAAAGAAGAATTAACACCAATCCTTCATAAACTCTTCCCAGAAACAGAAGGTGGGAACACTTCCCAACTCATTCTATGAGGCCAGTATGATCATGACACCCAAACTAGACAACAGTATCACAAGAAAACTACAGATCAATATCCTTCACAATACAGAGGCAAAAATCCTCAACAAAATGTTAGCACCCTGTATCTAGCAGCATATGAAACAGCCACATCCCGATCAGAGAGCCCAGCCCAGGTCAGGCAGAGAAGAAGCAGGGGCGTGGTGAGAACACGGACCAGAGGGGCATGGATGTTTCTGGCTGGGCCCCAAACCAACAGAAAGCAAGCAAGCAAGGCTGTCAGTGCAATGGTTTTTCAAGAGGGGCTGCCTGCCCTCGGAAACATCTCTGTGATCACTTTTCCTCCCAAGTCAGTTCACATTCAGGAGACTTCCTCTCTTTGGGGGTGGGGGCATGATGGGGGCATGAGGAGGGAGGGCTTCCCGTCCACTAGCACTGGTCCGGTCTGTGGTGTCTGCTTCAAGAGCTGAGCTTTCTGTCTACCCCAGGAAGCAGGGGAAGTGAGGACTGCTGTTTGTCCCTCTTGCAGCCTGCTTGACTATAAAATAAAGTTAAAAAAAAAAATCAGTATATAAATCCCTGGGGTAATAAAGTAAACTGACTGTTTATTGCTCACCTCCCAAACTACCCTGCCTAAAGATCTCTCTCCATAAAGGCAAGGGGGGTTTTCAAGAGTGCGCTGACCATGTGTCTGCCTTCCACACAGCTGTCCTACACACACACATACACACACAGATCTTGGTGCTGTCGGAGAATCAGATGTATTTTTGCTACAATATCCTGCCCCTGCTGATTAAAAATAAAAGGAATGAACCGATGCTCTCTTTGAGGAGACCCTTGTGCTCTTACTTAGATTCTTTTCTGTAAACTATTTTTTCAGCCACCCACCACCCTTTGCACCATCATTAAAGCCTTTTTCAGTCCAAGAAGTCCTCATAAAGACCTGCTTCTTAATGTCTGCACTTGTTTCCTCAGCACTAGGTCACCATCTCTGTGTTTTAGCTAAACACGCTTCAGTACTTCTCTCCCCTCAGTGGTTTTCTGAGGGCCTCTGTCCATCCTGGTGGGGGCCCCCTCATTAGTGTTCTCCTTCTCCGACAGGGCGTCCACACAGGGGCTTTCAGCCCTCTTGAGGCCATCAAGCCGTCACTGAGCCTAGAGCTCTGGTTCATTTGAGAACTCTCTGCTTCTGGGGAAGTCCCTGGCACAGGCAAAATGTCCCCTTTTCAGTGTAAAAGTGCCCCAGGGACTAGGCCACCCAGCTGCCATTCAGGCTGCGGCCACTGCTGTGCACCCCCTCCCCAGAACAGGCTGTAAGGATGGTCCCAGCCTGCACCTCCCTGCTCCCTGGCAGCAGGACTCCAGAGGCAGACGTGGAGGAGGAGGAGGAGGCTTGGAGACTAACAGTCAGGGCCCTGGACCAGAGCCTGGCTCCACCCTGAGCTCCCTTAACCACCCACTTGCCTCTCAGGTCAGCGGTGGGGGCCAGGGGGCCAGAGAAGGCGGCGGCAGACGGCAAGTCAAGAGAAGCCATTCCACAGGTCGGCGGCCTCACCTGTCCAAAGACATACAGCAGCCCGANAGGAGGAGGAGGCTTGGAGACTAACAGTCAGGGCCCTGGACCAGAGCCTGGCTCCACCCTGAGCTCCCTTAACCACCCACTTGCCTCTCAGGTCAGCGGTGGGGGCCAGGGGGCCAGAGAAGGCGGCGGCAGATGGCAAGTCAAGAGAAGCCATTACACAGGTCGGCGGCCTCACCTGTCCAAAGACATACAGCAGCCCGATGGTGCCTCCTGTCTGCCCGCCAAGGACCACGGCGATCATGGAGTACACACCGCCACTGCCCATGCCGCAGTGCTCCCCAACCCCAATGCCGGACAGCACGGTGACCAGGGCCACTAGGGCGACGAAGGACACCAGAAACACGCCCATAAGCACGCCTGTGTTTCCCTGCGGGGGGGAAAGCAAGGAGTCAGGTCAGAGTCAGGGCACAGGGGGAGGACTGACCACCACCCCCATGCCTTACATGAGCCCGCTGGGAAAAGGCAGAGGCAGCACCATAGGGGTGAGGCCTGGAGAGATTCCAGATGAGTCGAGTGTTCTCACAGCAAACTCTAAGATACTTCCAAGCCCTGACAAGTCAAGTCAAAGCCACTTCCTACCCCCACGAGGCCCCTCCTGGCCTGTCCCTCTCCCCCTCCCCACNCCTCAGCCAACAACTCCCCCACAGACATTCTGGATGCCCCAGTGGTGACCTCACTGCTCCCTCACCTCCACCCTCCCACCCACGAGGCCCCCACCTGGAATGCCTTCCTGAGGGAACCTCTTCCCTCACAGGTTGTCTCCAATGCATCCTTCAAGACAGGGTCCATTTCCCTCTCCAGGAAGCTGTCCCCAAACCCCTTCCTCCGGGCTCCAGCAGTACTCGGGGCTTAGTGCCCATGCCCGCACTTGCCTTACTGAGCCTGTCCCAGAGCCCGCCTTGCCTCTGGCTGTGTGCTCCAGGAGAGCAGGGTCAGGTTTGGGGAGGGGCAGTTTCTCCGCCTTCTCTGTTTCTCTTTCATCTGTGTGCACATCTGCTGTATCTACTCTCTTCTCACTCTCCTGACATTTAAAAATGTTTATCATCTGAGAGTTATCTGAGTGTTTAGAAGTCCAATGCAGTGAAAAGCTGGTTAATTTATATGAAATACCTTTTATAAATGAGTAAAGAAGCATTGTTGGAGAAGACTCTTCAGAGTCCCTTGGACTGCAAGGAGATCAAACCAGTCAATCTTAAAGGAAATCAACCCTGAATATTCCTTGGAAGGATTGATGCTGAAGCTCCAATACTTTGGCCACCTGATGTGAAGAGTGAACTCATTAGAAAAGACCCTGATGCTGGGAAAGATTGAAGGCAGGCTGTGAAGGGGATGACAGAGGACGAGATGGCTGGATAACGTCACCGACTCAGTGGACAAGAGTTTGAGCAAACACTNGAAGGATTGATGTTGAAGCTCCAATACTTTGGCCACCTGATGTGAAGAGTGAACTCATTAGAAAAGACCCTGATGCTGGGAAAGATTGAAGGCAGGCTGTGAAGGGGATGACAGAGGACGAGATGGCTGGATAACGTCACCGACTCAGTGGACAAGAGTTTGAGCAAACACTGGGAGATGGTGAATGACAAGGAAGCCTGGTGTGCTGCAATCCATGGGGTCGCAAAGGGTTGGATACGACTGAGCGGCTGAACAAAAGCAGTGTCGGGGGTGGATTTTCAGCTGAGAGTAATGCCATACCAAGCAAAACTATGATCCTATCAATACAGAAGGGAAAAAAATGGATTTAAAGTTTGTCACAGTAAACTACAGGGTACCTAAAGGATTAGGTTTCATTCTGTTACGTTTTATTCAGGAAGTTACTTACTTTGTTGATTTTATATTTTTAATGAACTTATACTATTATCTTCCTTTGTTTTTGTGTTCTTGTCTACATGGGATAATTTTTTAAAAGTCTGTATCAATCTTTAAGTTTTCATACCAAAACTGCCACCATAACATTTTTCAAATTACAAATATGCTGCCAAATTATTCTTTAGAATTAATATTTTCTATTTAAAAATTACTTGGGTATGACCTCTACTTTATGTTATCCCCTAAAGGCTCTGCTTTATTTTTGGCATTTCGCATTTACCTTTATTTCCATGTTCAAATACGATTTTTCAGGCAAAACTAATGCCAGAATTGAAAAGGAGAGATTGCTTTAGGGCAAAAGGATGTATTTGTGTGGTAGCAGCCTCAAAGATAGTCCTGGTGGTCCCCACCTCCAGGCATTCAGGCCCTCATGTAGTCTGTTCCCCTGAGTGGAGGCTGGATGGTGTGACTCACTTTTAGTGAGCAGAGCCCTGCAGAAGTGATGAGTTGGCACTTCTGAGATGAGGGTATGAGAAGACCACGCCTTTCATCTTGGGCACTTGCTTCCTCACTCTCTCTAGGTTGCTGGCCCTGGGGGAGGCCAGCTGCAGGTACTGAGACAACACTGTGAAGAGGCCAACAAGACAAAACCTGACAACAATTCACTGTGATCTTAGCAACAGACCCTCTGCCAGTGAACCTTCAGGTGAAACTGTAGCCCTGACTGACAGCTCGGCTGCAATTCCATAAGAAAGTCTGAGCCAGAGGCAGCCAGCTAAGTTGCTCATGGATCCCTGAACCACAGTAACAACCAGATAAATACAAATTTGTGACATCAAGCTGCTAAGTACTAGAGTAATTTTTTATGCAGCAATAGATGATAATTTATACAAGTTTACTTCACTTGGGGGATGGGACCAACACTTCTAGATAGCCACTTCTCAAAAAATAATCACCTAACAGAAAAGTTAAGAGGAGGCCCTAAGACTTAAGAATCGAGATAGAGAGAGTCTGTCCTTTCCTCCTTCCACTATTCTGCAATCATCCCCTGCAGAAGGCAGAGCCCAGGGCCCAGGCTGTCACTGCCAGGCCCTCCTCTGCCACGGCAGGCAGGTGGCTGGGCCTCCCTGGGACACAGGCTGGAGGTGCTGGGGAGAGGGGTGGTACCCAGTAAGGGGAAAAGCCAGAGCTCGATCCCAAGAGCCTGACAATGCCGGCCGGCACAAGGCATCTGAGCTGGAGGCTTTGTGTTTTGTAAGGGCTCCCCTGTAAGTTATGGAGGAATATGAGAGGCAGGGATTCACACCATCCACATCAGAGAGGTTGCTAAATCTGCTCTAAGCTTTCCACACACTAATAAAGAAAACTTTCAGACCCACTTTCAGGCTCTGGTTAAAGGTAGAACCTGAAGCTACGGGCCTGCGTATGGAGGCGAGCAAGAGCTGAGGAAGGGCTGGCCTCACCCAGCCTCCTAAGAGGGCTAAGAATCCCATATACCCAACCACAGTGAAGCTCTCATCACCTAGAATTTACAGATGTGACAGTTAATTTTAGGTGCCAGCTTGGCTAGATTATAATGACCCATTTTTTTAGTCAAACGGTAGTCTAGAAGTTGCTATAAATGTATTTTTAAGATATGTTTAACATGTACAATCAGTTGACTTTAAGTAAAAGAAATTACATAACATGGGCAGTTCTCACGCAGTCAGAAGGCCTTAAGAGCAAAGACTGAGGTTTCCCAAAAAAGAGGAAATTTCGTCTCCAGACTGCAACATATAAGTTTCTAAGTTTTCAACTCAAAGACCTGCGACTCAGTTCTTACCTGCATCTCACTTAAGCCTACAGATTTTGGACCTGCCAGCCCCCATCATCACCTGAGCCAAATTCTGACAATAAACACATACACACACCTCTCTCTCTCTCTGCCTCTGTGAGATGACAGAAAAGAGATACAGCCAGCTCTCAGTATCCCCAAGGGATTAATTCTGGGACTGCTCTCAGATACCAAAATCTGTTAATGCTCAGGTTCCATAGTCAGCCCTCCCTAACCAATTTCACACCCACAGATTCAACCAACGACCATGTAGTACTGTAGTGTTTACTGAGAAAAATCCAGGTATAAATGGAGTGAGTGGTTCAAACTGACATTGTTCAGGGGTCAATGCATAACTGGTCTCTGCATCTGGTTCCTGGAACAAAGTCCCTGAACCTTTGTCATTTCCCCAGTGACAAGAGCACTAGGAACATCTGTCAGTCTAGTATTAGTGTCTGACCCCATCTCTGAGCCTAGTGGCTCAGATGGTAAAGAATCTGCCTGCAGTGCAGGAGACCCGGGTTCAATCCCTGGGTCAGGAAGATCCCCTGGAGAAGGAAATGGCAACCCACTTCAGCATTCTTGCCTGGGGAATCCCATGGACAGAGGAGCCTGGCAGCTACAGTCCATGGGGTCACAAACAGTCAGACGTGTCTGAGCGACTAACAGTTTCTCACTTTCCATCCCTGACCCAGGGCTCCTAAAACCCTTGTAAACTCCTAAGGGATAAGAGCCCTAGGAGCATCTCTTGTTTTAACAAGGCAGCTGTGAGTGCGTTCCTGGGTGGGTATTAGTCACCAGAAAGAGCAGGCCGTGATTAGAAGCTTGGAGTTTCCACCACCACCACCCTCAAAACGCACATACACTTCTCTAAAGAGGGGAAAGAGGCTGGAAATGGAATCAATAATGGATCATGTATGCTGAAGTTATAAAATCCCCAAGGTTTGGGGTTCAGAAAGTTTCCAGGTAGCTGAACACATTCACANATGTCTGAGCGACTAACAGTTTCTCACTTTCCATCCCCGACCTAGGGCTCCTAAAACCCTTGTAAACTCCTAAGGGATAAGAGCCCTAGGAGCATCTCTTGTTTTAACAAGACAGCTGTGAGTGCGTTCCTGGGTGGGTGTTAGTCACCAGAAAGAGCAGGCCGTGATTAGAAGCTTGGAGTTTCCACCACCATCACCCTCAAAACGAACATACACTTCTCTAGAGAGGGGAAAGAGGCTGGAAATGGAATCAATAATGGATCGTGTATGCTGAAGTTATAAAATCCCCAAGGTTTGGGGTTCAGAAAGTTTCCAGGTAGCTGAACACATTCACATACCCGGGGGAGGGGCGGTAACACACTCCAACTCCACGATGTCAGAAGCTCCTGCTCCTAGGACCCTTGCAGACCTTGCCCTCTGGATCTCTTCATCTGTCTATCAATCTATATCTTTTATCAAATCCTTTAATAAGCTAGTAAACATAAGTGTTTCCCTGAGTTCTGTGAGCTNCATACCCGGGGGAGGGGCGGGAATACACTCCAACTCCACGATGTCAGAAGCTCCTGCTCCTAGGACCCTTGCAGACCTTGCCCTCTGGATCTCTTCATCTGTCTATCAATCTATATCTTTTATCAAATCCTTTAATAAGCTAGTAAACATAAGTGTTTCCCTGAGTTCTGTGAGCTGCTCTAACAAGTAAACTGAATCTGGGGGAGGTGTCAGGGAAACCCCCGAAGCACAGGGGCAACCTAGACTTGTGACTGGCAGCTGAAGTCGGTGGGGGCAGCTTCATTGGAGTGAGCCCTTAACCTGTGCGATATGATGCTCTCTCCAGGTAGACGGTGTTAGAATTGAGTGAAATTGTAGGACACTCAGCTGGTGTTACAGAATTGCTTGGTGAGGGGGAAAAAAACACATATCTGGTGACCAGTAGTGTCAGAAGTGAAGTGAAAGCAAAGAGAAATGCACAGAGGACTGTAGGTCTTTACAATTCCCTCTGTCTCTCCAGGCGGGGCGTCAGACAAGTCACAGATCGCCAGGAAAGCTGGAGAGGGTCACAAACTAGAGGCAAACTTTCCATTAGTCTGCTCTCTCTGACCCACCTCTAGTCTCACCCAAGACACACCCTGACTTCTGTGCTCTCATTTTTGTAGTTAAATCCGTGGTGAGGCTTCCACGTGAACCTCTGTCTGAGGCCCAGGTTCTCAGGATTTGCACTTAGAAAGTAATGCTAGCTACTCCATGGGCTTGATCTTGTTTCCTGTCTGTGGAGCATCTGTGCTTTAGGAATCTGTCAAGTACTCTGTGGAATACCCAAGGGCAACAGAGCTTTCCATGTCCCAGGCCCAGAAGAGGCTCCAGGGCTAACCAGCTCACCACTCACCACCAGCCAGCCGGTCCTTAAGAAAAGGACAACCCCAAAAATGTTGATCATGCAGGAGGTGAACACACCGTCCCAGGTCCCGAATAGCACTGGCTCCCATACGAACAGCTGGATCTTCCACCAGGGTTGGGGCTGGGCCAGGGCCTCCTGAAAACAGGGCACACAGCAGTCAACTCAACAGCAGTGGGGGTGGGGGGAATGCTGGGAGAAGTCAGCTTTAAAGCTCTGCGTTTCACCACGCCACACAGGCCTGTGCGCACTGCGATTCCTAGGCCCGCATGCAGCACAGACATGCTGTTCAGCAAACTTCGTTCCCTCTCCTTCAGCCCACTCTGGAGACTGTTTCCTAGCCTCTTTATGGACGGTGTGGCCACATGACTAAGTTCCAGCCACTGGGATGTGGGTGAGCCTGGGATGCTGGGCTCCAGTTGAGACAATGGTCACGAGCTCTGGGTGATGCCACCCTCCCTCTCAGTCCTCTGTTCCTGGGGGGGAACAGAGGCTCCCAGAAGTTACTAGTCTTTGGGGAACCTTACTTTACTTAGCTTTTTGTTGCTCCTGTCTTTCTAACACTTCTGTAATGAACTCTGTATGTTAAATTCCCTCTGTTTAAAAAACCTAGGGCAGTGTCTGTGTTCCTCACTGAACATGAGCCGAGACAGTGATTCCTATGTGCCCTTTCACCCCAGACCACAGAACCCCATGGCATCGCTTGGCAGTTGTCTGGAATGAAGGCTAACAAGTGGTGAAACAGACGCTTTGCTCATTTTTCCAATTCAAAAATAACAAAGGCACTTACGGAACACTCATACAGAAACTCTTTACTAGAAAGACTAAAACTTATGGAAATGATCTTAAGATCAGTAGCCACTCATACTAGGAACTGCTTCTTCATAGATTTGGTAATTAAATTCAAACATCACTAGAGTCTTCCAATGGCCTCCAATTGCCACAAGAGTGATATGTGATTCTCACCTGGGGACTGGGGAGAAAGGCACCCAGTCAAGACCCACTGTGAGCAGTAAGCCTGATTGGTGCATGTATGTGAACTGTAACTTCAGAGAGAAGGCAGGAAAGTCAAGTGACAGGGAAATCAGAGGTCCAGAGTCAGGGGCAGGGCCTCTGAACATCTGAGAACAGTGGGTGTGCCTATGATCTAGGGCATCCAGCTATACTCAGTTAAAACAGAAGGAGAGGATACCAGCTTCCTGCCTTATATTGTGCACTGACAGAGGAAGAAAGGGCCTTGAATAATAATCAGGGCCATCAATAAAGCCATACGGGACAGATGGGCCGGGGGACTCCTTGGAGTCTCTGACAGTCCCTGGAACCAGCTGGAATGGCTTTCATCTCTGTGTATTTCTGTTCACCTGTCTTTAGCAAATGACTAACGAGCAATCTCCTGAAAGTCAATAAACATGAGAACAGTGGTCATGGTTCAGAGCGAAGACCCTGCCAACCTATGCTTGTCTTCAAACAAATGGTGCCGAGTGACCTTGGGGTAAGTACAATAAGACTGCTTTCCAGGACCTTAATCTCGAAACCCAGGACCTGGCCCAACTTCCTGTCTCTGCTTATGTTCACTTCCTACCATGGCTTGTTGCAGGTATATTATTTATTAGAAACAGTCATAACAATAGCAACAAGGTATAATAACTTAGAGAGTGGTTTCAGCTTCCACATCAATTCCCTCCACTGGTGCTCACATCACCCCCCGAGGCAGGCAGGGAGAGGGCCCCTGTCTACAGCCCACTGAGGAAAGAGAGCCCGGGAGAAGAGACACAACTGCCCTAGGTCCACAGCTGGATTGCAGTTCCCCAACCCAGACTGCAAAACCCGCACCAGAGCTCACTTGCTCTTTTCTCTCCTAATTCACTCTTTGTGATGCAATTTCTAACACCTGGACTTTGCTTAAGTACTGGTGGCTCAGTGGTAAAGAATCTGTCTGCCAATGCAGGAAAGCCCTGAGTTGGGAAGATCTCCTGGAGAAGGAAATGGCAACCCACTCCAGTATTCTCGCCTGAAAAATCCCATGGACAGAAGAGCCTGGTGGGCTACAGTCCACAAGGTCACAAAAGAGCCAGACACAACTTAGTGACTCAACAACAACACCTGCTTTATCCTTAAAATTCCTGTTGTGATTCTAGAAACTTTATTCACCATTCATCACAGTCTTCACTATTTCCACTCTGAAGGGCTGTTTTATCTGTTTAGTTACCTAATAGGATATGAAAATCCTTTCATTCCCTGGACCTCACTGAACTAAACCAGCCTTAAAGGTGCCGCACACATGAATGAGACAAACTTTAGGAGATCTTCACCCTCAGAATAAAGCTGTACGTAAAGGCATGCGTGGTTTGAAATGAGTTTGGTGGCCCCAGTGTTGACCTTGTAGGAGAGTACTAGCCAGAGAGAGACAGCTCAAACCAGCTCCTGTGCATAATAACAGCGTGGCCCCAGGGCTGGTACAGTTCTTACACCAGTTCCAATGTGTATGTGTNAAAGCTGTACGTAAAGGCATGCGTGGTTTGAAATGAGTTTGGTGGCCCCAGTGTTGACCTTGTAGGAGAGTACTAGCCAGAGAGAGACAGCTCAAACCAGCTCCTGTGCATAATAACAGCGTGGCCCCAGGGCTGGTACAGTTCTTACACCAGTTCCAATGTGTATGTGTTTGCCCCTCATCAAGCAAGTCTCTGATACCAGCTAGATGTCCTGTAATTCAACTGAGTTCTGACACCGTCTACCCAGAGATAGTGTCATTCCACTATCAAGGGCTCAGTCCAGCAGACGCCAATCCCAAATTCAGGCTGTAATCTGTGTTTACCTGGGAAGGTAAACAGCTTACCGGTGCTGTTGATCGGAGGTTCCCATCACCCCCTTCTTGGGTTCAATTCATTTGTTAGAGTAGCTCACAGAACTCAGAGATCACCAGCTTATTATGAAAGGCTAGAACTCAGAAACCACTGGATGGAGGAGACGCCCAGGGCCAGGCTGGGGAAAGAGCCTGGGACACCCACACCTTCTCCCAGGTCAGCACCGTCCCTTCATCTCCATGTGCTCACCAAGCCAGAGGCTCTCTAAACCCTCTTTTTGTGTTTTCTTAGGAGGCTTCATCACATAGGCATGATTGATTAAATCACTGGTCACTGGTGACTGATTTAACCTCCAAATCTTTCCCCTCCCCTTAAAGTTCCAACCCTCTAATCACATGGTTGGTTCCCCTAAAAACAGCCCCCATCCTTAGGTGATTCTAAAAGTCACCTCATTAATATAAACCCAGTTGTGCTTGAAATGCATTTGTTATGAATATCAAGACATCTTATCACTTTTATCACTTAGGGAATTCCAAGGGTTTTAGGAGCTCTGCGCAAAATACATATTAGCATGAAGGTGAAAAAGTGAAAGTGTTAGTCACTCAGTCGTGTCCAGCTCTTTGTGACCCTATGGCTTGTAGCCCTCCAGGCTCCTCTGTTCTTGGAAATCTCCAGGCAAGAATACTGGAGTGGGTTGCCATTTCCTTCTCCAGGGATCTNAGGAGCTCTGCGCAAAATACATATTAGCATGAAGGTGAAAAAGTGAAAGTGTTAGTCACTCAGTCGTGTCCAGCTCTTTGTGACCCTATGGCTTGTAGCCCTCCAGGCTCCTCTGTTCTTGGAAATCTCCAGGCAAGAATACTGGAGTGGGTTGCCATTTCCTTCTCCAGGGATCTTGCCAACCCAGGGATAGAACCCAGGTCTCCTGCATTGCAGGCAAACTCTTTACCATCTGAGCGACCATGGAAGCCCATATTTATCATAAATAACAGTATCCCAACCCTGCCCTTTCTGTCCTGCCAGCTCTCTAAGTCCCCCCTGGTCTTGCTCAGACAGGCTGCAGGCAGAGCCACGTCCTCAGCACACGCAGACCTCCAACCAGAGGACAGAGTATCAACTTTTCCCTACACTCGGGGGTCTCAAATCCAATTCCCCCCTTTATGGGAGATTAAGGAACCCCAGCTCATCTACAGTACCCTCTCCCGCAGAGGCTGTGGCCCACAGACACTTCCTTTGTGCCTCTGCCAGTCATCTCTGGTGCCCAGGGGAGGGCAGTGGAGTCACAGGGTGACGGGGTGATAGTTGGGCCAGGTCCGGGCTATCTTGTGATTGGCACCAACTGTTGATAACTCAGAACCTCACTGTCTTCAGATTTGGGTCCCAGTCATCTATTCCAAAATAACAGAAGTATCATTTAGTGCTCTATGGCACAGACATAACAGGCTGTGGGGAAAGGCAGACGGCAGTAAGACAATGTGTGTGCCCAGCAGTGAGGCTTCTGGGAGATGGGGGGAGAAAATAAGGAAGAAGAGAAAGCAAAGCAAGAGGGGCAAAGCACCCCTCAGAAAGGGCTCACAGACATGCTCAAGGGACAGGTTCCTCTCTTCCTTGAGGCCCCGCAGGGGGACGCTTGGCAGGTTCTGGGGCACAGCAAGTTGGAGTCTGGCCCCAGGTGATCACACCTGCGTGATGCTTGTTGCGAGGGCTTCCCTTCCTGACCTCCCAGAACAAGGAGCCAGTGCCTGGTCCCTCTGAGCCGAGGGCTGAAACCACACTGGAGACACCACAGCTGCAGGGTGGGTGTTTTAGTTCTGAAGTAGAAGTCTTTCTCTTGTGAGTAGAGAATCTTCACTCTTCAGCAGAACATCTGGGAAGGCAGGGAAACCGCACCCTGAAGTGTGACCGGAGTGGCACACACATGGCTTCCAGCATGCGACAAGCAGAGCAGAAGAGACAGAAGCTCTGCCACAGGCGGCCATGTGAGCTCCCGCCCCAGAGCCTTCCTCTCAGACAGCCACCTCCCTCAGGCAGGCCACCAAGCAGGCCTGAAATGTGAGAACACCTCTGCTTTCTGCCAGCAGCTGGAGAACAAGAATCTGGCTTCTGCCCACTTGGGTCAGGAGCGGGTCAGAGCAGGACATGACCTGGCCCTCCCTCCCAAAGACTGGTTCCCCCTGGAGCACACACATACGCCAGCAGCTTGCTGTCTGAACACTAGTTATTATCAATCACACATCAGAGAAGATCCCAAGCTGCTGCTGGCCTGTGACCCAGTGGGCAGAGTGGGCACCAGCCACATTCCTCTCCTCTGACTCTGAATAAGCACCACAGGCAGAGCTGGAGGGTGGGGTGGGGGCAGCAGGCTTCACGGCCATGGCCGCCTGTGGCTGATGCCTGCCTCAGGGGGGCTGCACAGTTTAGATGAGATGATAATTGTGAACGGTTTTTTCAGAAGCATGAAGCACCTCATGCAGTTTTAAACATGGGTGAGGATTTCTTCAGGGCAGTTGAGAGGGAAAGGAAAGATGTCTAATTGACTGTACCTCTTCTATTAACCCAGCCTACCTGCCCTCATGTTTCAGGTGAATCCTCACTCTACAGCTCAGCCCTGCTGTCCCAGGGTTGGGGCAGCTGACGCCTTCTCTGTTGCACTAGGAGCTTGAGAATGGGCATCCGATCAGCACTTTGCTACCAGATTGATGCTGGTCGTGGAAACTGCTCCAGAAGGGAAGTGGCAAGGACCCATCAGGAGTGGTCAAAGTCTGATTTCCTTGGATCTGAATCTGGGCAGCACCCTTGGTCAATATTGATTTAGTCATTCCTAGCAATGTGAGATCTTTGTGGCTGTGTGGAAATCTGCATGGAGCGAGTTCAAAAGCCAGTGTCTCCATAACAGTAGCTCCAGATGCTTATCTGTGGTTTTTCCATCCTGTGTGTGCTGATCCTGGTCCAAGGCTAGGAATCTCTCAAGGCACAACCTGGTCATAGAACCATATAGGCACAGGAGTGGCAAGACCCTCAGAGGCTGTGAAAATGTTGATGCTGGTGGGAATTCCTGATGAGGTTCTGCCTCTTAGAGTCACACAGCAGCAGCTCATTCCCCACAGAGCAGCCACTTCTGCACTCAGAATGCACAACCCAAAGACACTATGCTCTGGACACCTAATACCATCCCACAAATCTAAATTTCCACAGCAGCAATGCCACGGCCACCAAAACAAGAGTCTCCCCTTCCCTTCCTAGTCTCCTTGACAAGAGGACAGAAGCTTCCTGCAAGACTTGGGCTGTCACTAGACAATCCATCTTGGCTTAATATCAGGAGGACAAACACAGGCCCTAGTGCCCTTCACCAGTAACAGGCAAACTTGCTAAATATCAACTGCAGAAGATTTATTCTTCTAGATGACTCAGTGAATCAGACAAGACTATACTNCAGAAGCTTCCTGCAAGACTTGGGCTGTCACTAGACAATCCATCTTGGCTTAATATCAGGAGGACAAACACAGGCCCTAGTGCCCTTCCCCAGTAACAGGCAAACTTGCTAAATATCAACTGCAGAAGATTTATTCTTCTAGATGACTCAGTGAATCAGACAAGACTATACTCATTTAAGAATTCCTATGTACTGAGTACTTTTGACTTTTGGAATCACCTAATCTTTTACATACTCAAAATTAAACAAAATCAAATCAATAGGAGGTGAGAGAAAAACTCTAAGAATGCAGAGAGAAACAAATTAACCTCACTATTTCTAATGAAAAACATAACCACACTGAAGGTTGAAAAAAAACAAAGCAGAGTAACTTTTGAACATATTATTCTGACTATATGCTTTCAGTCTAAAGACAAATAACTACAAACTAATACAAATTCCCTGGTGGCTCAGAGGTAAAGCCAATGCAGGAGGCGTGGGTTTGATCTCTGGATTGGGAAGATCCCCTGGAGAAGGAAATTGGACTCCACTCCAGTATTCTTCCCTGGGAGATCCCATGGACAGAGGAGCTTGGCAGGCTATAGTCCACAGTGTTACAGAGTCAGACATGACTTAGCAGCTGCGCACACATGCAACACACATTCTAGAAAGAAAGTTTGTTTTTTGCAGGGGTAGGAGTTAATCTACTTTCCATCAATTATAGGATTGAGCAAAGAAGTAAATAGACAGTCAACAGACTGACAGTCAAGTTTCTCACTGTTGGAGAAGGCAGTTAAAACTAAAGGAGGAGGACTCCGGGGGGATAAATTAGAATGAGAGGCATCAGTTTGAATTCATAGTTTTTAATATGCAGAGGAAGATATAAATATATATTCCTTCTCTCTGTCTACTTAAAGGGTCTACAAGGTAAGACACTCCAGTAGCAATGAACAGATCTAACACCCAGATCTTGGTCTTTAAATACCATTTCTCATCTTACTGAGCCAGAGCTCTTTGGAGGAATAGCTGATTCAGGGTCAAGGCAGAGAAAATACAAAATGAGCCTAGAATATTTTCTGTCAGAAAGTAAGGAAGTGCTCCTAAAAATGATGAGGATGTGTCGAAAGGAAATAGGAAACAGCCTCCAGGGGCACCCACTGGCCAAATCTGGAATGATCTGAGCATCATGATCAATAATTACAGCAATAGAATACTCATGGGAAAAGTAAGAATCTGAGTCCATACAGATAAAAGTAAATGAATAAATTAAAAGAAGCAGAAAGAGGGAAAATCCTTTTTAGTAGAAGACCAACTAATATATGCAGAAGAAATGATGGTGCTAGAAAATCATCATTCTGCAGCCATCACAGTAATAACTGATTCTGCCAAGAATCAACAACTGATGCTAAAGCTAGTGGGTAGGAGGTATATGAGGAACTGGATATTTCCATAGTCTCAAAATATCCCTAACAAATTATGTATTAACTACAAAGGGGAAATTAGTAACTTCAGACTGGATTAACCTAGTGGGCACCATCTGAAATGCTAACCAAAGTTAACAGAAACCCTGTATCTCTCTCCTGATATGATGTCTGGGAAAGAATGCAATATCATTCTATGGGTTCCTGCCCAAAATACAAAACCCAAATCTAATCATAAGAGATCATGTCCCAAACTGAGGAACATTCTACAAAACAACTAGCCTGTGTTTTGCACACACACACACAAAAAAAGTCAAGTTCATGAGAGACAAAGAAAGGCTAAGAACTGTTCCAGATTAAATGAGACTGAGTGAGGCACAATAACTGAATGTCCTGTGTGATGCTGGACTGACTCCTGGTCTGGGGGAAAAGCGACAGGATAACAGTGGGATAACTGGCAAAAGTGGACTGTGAAACTGTGGATTAGATAATAGGATTGATCAATGTTAAATGTCTTGATCTTAAAAAAAAAATTCCATAGTCTGGCCATCCAGGCATGTACTATGGCTATTTTATTTGGCCACACCAAGAGGCTGGTGTGATCCTAGTTCCCTGGCCAGGGATTTGAATGCACGCCCTCAGCAGTGAAAGCGTGGAGTGTCAACCACTGAACCACCAGGAAATTCTCTAAATGTCTTGATCTTGATAAATATACTGTGGTTAGGTAAAAGTGTTATTCTTAGGAAACAGACACTGAAGTATTTATGGGTAAGGGAATATGATGTTTACAAATTACTTCCAAGTGGTTCAGGAAAAAAATACATACAATAGAATATGTGCTCAGCCATGTCTGACTCTTTGCAACACCATGGACTGCACCTTGCCAGGCTCCTCTGTCCATGGGATTATCCCAGCAAAATATTGGAGTGGGTTGCCATTTCCTCCTCCAGAGGATCTTCCTGACCCATGGATCAAACCTGCATATCTTATGGCTCTTGCATTGGCAGGTGAATTCTTTGCCACTGAGCCACCTAGGAAGCCTATAATAGAACATAATATGTATCAAAATATACATATGGAATAGAAATTTAGAGAGAGAGCAAGAGCAAGAGAGAGCACACAATAAAGCAAAAGGACAAAATGTTAACAACTGGTAAACCTGAGTCAAGAGTATATGGCAGTTCCTTGTATTATTGCAACTTTCTACAAGTGTGAAATGGTATCAAAATTTCAAAAGTTTAAAAATAATAAATACAATTTTTATTTTTAAAAGAAGCCCACANGGAATAGAAATTTAGAGAGAGAGCAAGAGCAAGAGAGAGCACACAATAAAGCAAAAGGACAAAATGTTAACAACTGGTAAACCTGAGTCAAGAGTATATGGCAGTTCCTTGTATTATTGCAACTTTCTACAAGTGTGAAATGGTATCAAAATTTCAAAAGTTTAAAAATAATAAATACAATTTTTATCTTTAAAAGAAGCCCACATATATTGAAAAAATAGCTTGTTCACTCTTGTACCCCCAGTGCTCAACATGGAACAGGTGCTTACTAAATGTGTTAGCGGAATGAATGAATGAATAAAATGTGCTTTAGAAAGTGATATTAGACATCTCTTTCAAGATAGCAGAATATGCACTTTCCTACCTTCCAAATTACCATGACAATAACAGAAAAGATGTGTGCTTTTTTAAATGTATGAAACCATAGTTATAACTAGAAAGGGAAAAAAACACGTGCTACCAGTAGATGAGATATTTGTAGCGATTTCTGCATATGGGCTTGGATGGGCAGAAGAAGGCACATGATGGAGCAGCCCGGAGCAGCCAATAGAAGAGCCATCTTCCAAGGCCCCTGAGAAGTTCCAGGCTCAGAGCCAGCAAATGCTAGGGGCAGACACAGGCCACAGCAATCACTGGGAATAACATCATCTTGGAGGTTTCATCATGTAATGAATGTAACACATATGGCACTTATAGCATAAAAGGCTGAAGGGCGGAGCTGGGAAACAGGCCTATGTAATTGCCAAGTTCCTACATTTTACATTGAAGCAGTATAATATTAACTCTAAACCAACTGTGAACATTTTTAAATGTATGTTTAATCTCTAGAGCAGCTGTTCTCAAACTTTTTAATCTCCAGATCCTTTTACATTCTTAAAAATTACTAAGGATCCCCAAGAGTTTTTGTTTATGCGAGCTATAACTATCAATATTTACCATATTAGAAACTTAAAGGGAGATATTTTAAAAACTTATTAATCACTTAAACATAATAATAATAAACCTATTAGCTATTAAAACAAATATCATGTTTGCATGAAAAATAACTACTTTCCCAAGCAAAAACACTTAATGAAAACATTTTAATCTCTGGCTTGATAGAATACAGCTGGATTCTCATATCCCCTGCATCCAATCTGCTGTGAGATGTTATTTTTGAAGTACATGAAAACAATTCGGTCTCTCATGCCTCTATAGTTAGAAAAAGTAATCTACTACCACCAATCCATATATGAAAAAAATTCCTGTCACCCCAAAGAGAAGAAAAGAACATTCAAAAAAAAGTGACAGGGCATATAAGAAATAGCAGTAGCTGCATATGAACCAGAAGAATTAAAAGATACTTGAAAAAAAAGACTTTATTGAGCACACTCAGTTGTGCTCAACTCCTTGTGACTCCACAAACTGTAGCCAGCCAAGCTCCTCTGTCCATGGGATTTCCCAGGCAAGAATACTAGATTAGGTTGCCATTTCCTCCTCCAGGGGACCTTCCCGATCCCAGGGATTGAATCCGAGTCTTTTACATCTCCTGCCCTGGCAGGTGGATTCTTTACCACTAGTACCACCTGGGAAGCCCTGCATTGCTACTTGATAATGATTAAAGAGCAAACAAGTCAGAAGCAGCAAAGCTTTAACAACTTAGGTCTGTGTTTTCTCCTCCATGAATCTGATAACGTCAGTTGGTTTTCCAATCAAACACACACATTTATATATCTTACTACAATAAGTGCTATTTACAGATGTGAAGTTTTTATAACCAACTATAACAAACATGGAAATACTTACTACAATTAAAATATATATAAATTTTATAAACCATGACAATGTAAAAGTAACAATCCAACAAAAAATTAGAAATGAAATGAAAGAAATGGAAGGAAGGGTAAATGTGCCAATGTCCTCTTTTTTCATACCGGGAACCAATAAGTAAACTGATATTAAATTGATAATGTAGTCAAGAAACTGAGGTATAAATAAAATATTTAAAGTTATAAACCATTAGTGACTGTCTCTGGGGAATGGCAGTAAAAGAAGAGAGGAAGAAGGCTTTTAATTTTGTATCATTTTTTTGCTTAAAAAATGTTTTTACTGCATACATGTAGTACTTCTATGATATAAATAACAACAATTTTTATTTGAAGAAAAATCTACCACATATTATAAATATTTGAAAAATAAAATGCTGACCTCAAGTTAGAAATTTATTTATAACTCAACTTCACTTTATGCAATGGATGGATACACCAAAAGATACCTGTGATCTGAATCACATTTGAAATGTACAGTCTGCTTAAAATTTCTTGGATAAAATTAATGTCTGTCCATACATGTGTATATCTTTGTTTGAAATTAAAATTTGCCTGTGCTTTGGTTTTTTTTTTTCTTTTTAAACTGATAATTGCCTAAAATAAAAAGGGAAAGCTACTCAAAATGCGCCATGGCCTTCTCTTTTCTAAGTTCTATGAACAATGAGGCTCACTTTAGAGCAAATTTATCATCAGGATCAAACATAACTATTTTTGGCTAAATGAGGATCAGTAGGCTACCATGGCTTCAAATTCATCAGCAAGCACCTAAATCCTGCAGCTTTTGACAAAGACTGTGGATGTGATTTACAAGCTATCTGCAGATCGGAAAAAGCATATCACTGAATTTTTTTACACCAGTGGTTTTTACTTCATTATCTTTTTCTCTTTCTTTATGCCTGTTCATATAAAGAAGAGAACACTTGCACACCAAAACAAAAACAAAAGAAATGTAGCTTTCTTCTGATAAGTGACAATGACAATATCCTGCTTAGACAGGTATTCACACCAGAGCAGTATTACCTCTGAAGACTGTTCATGCTGAGCCGTTCTGAAGCAGACCACCATCACTACAACCTCTGCAGTCTTTTGACTAAGTTGTTAATTCAGAAAGAAAGAAAACAAGTTTTAAGAACCAGATTACATTACTACTTGAGAGTGTATGTCTGTGTGTGTGTGCATGCACAGGCACTCGCACAAATGCATGCTCAGTTGTGCTCAACTCCTTGTGACTCCACAAACTGTAGCCAGCCAAGCTCCTCTGTCCATGGGATTTCCCAGGCAAGAATACTAGAGTAGGTTGCCATTTCCTCCTCCAGGGGACCTTCCCGTCCCAGGGATTGAATCTGAGTCTTTTACATCTCCTGCCCTGGCAGGTGGATTCTTTACTACTAGCACCACCTGGGAAGCCTACATTGCTACTTGATAATGATTAAAGAGCAAACAAGTCTTTCCTGCTGGCTCAAACAGTAAAGAATCGATCTGCAATATGGGAGACCTGGGTTTGATCCCTAGGTAGGGAAGATCCCCTGGAGAAGGGAATGGCAACCTACTCCAATATTCTTGCCTGGAAAAGAGCAAAAAGAGATACTGAATTACACTCCCTAAGGTATGTATATTTCTTTAAATGTTTTTTATTTGATATTATTTTATAAGTACAGGTATATCTAGTATTTAAACTTCTATCCTGAAGCGAGATATTTTGTCAGCAAAAGAATAAAATAAATGGAAAAATAAGCTAAAATTCTGTCATCCACCCCTATAGGAAGCCAGGTTGTTCAACTAGGCCAGACCAGAGTCTAAGCACCACCTAGCAGCTCCTTACACAAATTGTAAGAAAAGTACTTCAGAATCATTAACACAGCCTCTAGGATTCTCCTTCCAAACCCCAAACTATTAAATAAAGGACTGCATTTTTTCTGTATTTGACCATGGATGAAATATACCCTAAGGCAGTAAGAAAATTTTAAGTCATCTAGTTCATTCATTCATAGCTAGGCAGAATATATTAATCATGTTTCTTCCTTTCTGTCTTATGACATTGCTGCTTCTAAGTGGCTTCAGTCGTGCCCGACTCTGCACAACCCCATAGATGGCAGCCCACCAGGCTCCGCCATCCCTGGGATTCTCCAGGCAAGAACACTGGAGTGAGTTGCCATTTCCTTCTCCAATGCATGAAAGTGAAAAGTGAAAGTGAAGTCACTCAGTCGTGTCCAACTCTTCNTGCCCGACTCTGCACAACCCCATAGATGGCAGCCCACCAGGCTCCGCCATCCCTGGGATTCTCCAGGCAAGAACACTGGAGTGAGCTGCCATTTCCTTCTCCAATGCATGAAAGTGAAAGTGAAGTCACTCAGTCGTGTCCAACTCTTCGTGACCTCATGGACTGCAGCCTACCAGGCTCTTCCATCCATGGGATTTTCCAGGCAAGAGTACTGGAGTGGGGTGCTATTGCCTTCTCCGCATATAACATTATGATATCTTTAAAATCTTGTAGTTCAGGGAACAGATCAACCTTCTCAGGGCTAACCAGCTCTTATAGATAGCACACAGCTGGCCAGGAGCATGCCTTCCATATACAAACCTACCAATTCTGAGTATATTACCCTGCCCTGCCCTTCCCAACAAAAGCACAATAAAGGCTGTGGCCCAGGTTTTCCCTTCATTCCTGCTTTTGCCTTCTGACCAGAACCTGGTGCCTGTAAAGTGGAAGGGGCTGAAGACAACAGAGAGAGAGCAAAAAAGACAAACCGAGCTCACATGAAAGCTGCAGACTCATTTCAACCCTGAGAGTAATCGCTGCCCTTTCTTCTCTCCCAGGCTCCAGGGCCCAAGCCTGTTTCTTCTGTTATATCTCATAGGTGGTTCTGTCCAGGTACCCTTGATCTTTCACAATGAAGCTAATCACTTAAGCCTCAAGACCCTTCACCTGCATTGAGTCTCTCTAAAGACTACACCTAATTTTGTGTTTATAATTTGTATCCTTTTGACTGAAGAGAATCCCTGAAAATGGTATAAGCTTCGCAACCTAAAGAAACTGGGAAGGAGATAGCGGTCATGACTTCCAGAATCCCAGATGTAAGCCCTTCTCTTCCACCCAACCACTCTGGACCCCAGTTTCCCTATCTGTATAAGAGAGGATAACAAGACGGCCTTGTCCTAGGTTCCCTTTTCTTTTCTGCTCAGGTGCAGTCATTTCTCTATATTCGAACAAAGCAATAAGCTATCACCTAGCGTGTGGCTGCCAAGGCTCACTTTGCATATTGGCTTTTTAAAGATGCTAAAACGGGCCTGAAAAATGCAAAAATGAAAGTCAGTTCTTAACAGTACATGGGCTAATAAGGGTGCAGAAAACCACAGCAAAGCTTTTGTGATGAAGCCTGGTACCAATGCTCAAAATTATAACCTAAAGGTTGGTCGCGCGCGCGGGGCGTGGGGCGGTGCTGAGGGGACGAGACTGAGGCGCGGAGGCTGAGGCGAGCTAGACACCAGGACAGTCCAGGGAGCTGCAGCGCGGCGGGAGCCCGTAGCCAGAGCAGTNAGTTCTATACTAAACATTTACATGACGTATCTCTGTTAATCTTCATAATTCTCTAAGGTGTGTTCTGTTATTGTCGTCATTTTATGGGAGGATACAAAGGCTTAACCAGGTGAAGTAACTTTCCCAAAGTTACAAAGTATAAGAAAACCATCAACCCTCAGATCTACAGACCCTTCTCAGCCAGTCTGCTTGACCAACACACACCCACCCACCCCAACCCACCCACACATACCCAATCTGGTCCTGAAATGAGTAAAGCAAACCAAGAATCCATTCAGTAACCCCTCCAGTTAACTCGCAAGCATCCCCACTCTTCCAAAATGACACAGTGACCAAGAGAAGAGCAGATCTGAACAGAGGGTTTAGGGTAACACCCCCAGCCTGTCTTCCCACTGGGCATGGCCTTCGTGGTCCCATGCTCTTCAGGCCTCAAAGCTCTTGGCAGAATTCCCAACTCCCAAACCTGGAGTAAAGAGAGAAAAAGGTTCATGGGACATTTCTGGAAGGCCAACCACTTCAAACATGTTAGCTGTCCAGCCTGCTATCTGTTCCTATACAGGCTTCGCTCAGGCCATTGAGGCAGGAGGCATAAAGCAGAAAGGATTAAAGCCTAGACCTTGGCAACAACCATGCCGGGTTCAAAGTGCCTCCGTTTTTCATCTGTCAACCAAAACAATTATTATATCTACTTCAGAATGTTGTGAAGATTTAAAGAGATGATGCACATAATAAGTTGGTAGTTATTATCATTTTCTTACCCTCTCAGCCTGGGATGTGTGCCCCAACTTTACCACTGACCCTTCAAAACCTAATGCAAATAGCAGTTCCCCCTATCCTTAGCCAGGTGAGTTCAGTTAAGCAGAACCAGCACTGACTGAGCATCTTCCATATGTTGAGCACTAACAACAAGTACTGAGGACACAAAAATGAAGACGACAACACCCTGAACTTCAGGAATTCACAGCCTTAAGGAAGACAGGAATGGCAACCCTCTCCAGCATTCTTGCTTGGAGAATCTCATGGACAGAGGAGCCTGGCAGGCTGCAGTCCGTGGGGTCGCAAGAATCAGACATGACTTCACAACTAAACCACCACCATCACCAAGGAAGACAGGAAAGAAACAGCTCACGTCAAAACTGCAGAGCAAGGGCACTGACAGCATGCTATGGGAGGGAGCAGGGTAAGCCAGTCAGATCATGGTGAGGGTGGCAGGGAGGGGCTGTGGGGGCCAAGGTAAGGGGTCTGAACTGAGTTCTGAAGGCAGCGAGAAGCCATGGAAAGGCTTTCAGCAGAGGAGTCAAATGCACAGACTTGTGCTTTAAAAAGGAATCACTTTAGAGGAGATGTGGAGAAAGAAGTTAAAGTATGAAATAATTCAATTAAGAAATGATACCTTGGACAAGACAGGGCAAGGAAGACAAAGGGAGAGATTTCCAAGATGTCTAGATAATGAACACCAAAGGCCTTGACATTGAACACTGTCTAATCCCTTTATGTTCAGAGACTGAGGGAGATGGAGAGGAAGGTGATACATAGGCATTTACATCCATCATTTTAAAAACCAAAACTCGAGACTTCCCTGGTGGTCCAGCAGTTAAGACTCTGTGCTTCCACTGCAGTGGGCAGGGGTTCAGTCCCTGGTCAGGGAACTAAGAGCCCACATGCCACGTGGTTGTGGCTTTAATTACAAAAATTTTTTTTAATAAAAATCAACTCTCTCTTAGGGCACTCATGGCAATTTAGCTTGCACTGTGGTCATCTGTTACTCGTTCATTTGTTTAGGCAGTTAACATTTACTGACTACTTAAATGCCAGGCATAGCCTTAGATACTTGGAGAGTTCAGGGACAAATCAGCTGAGTGAGAAGTATTAGCAAAGACCAGCAAGGGGAAAGATACAAGTACAGGGCCTAGGGAATGGATTTTTGTCTAGAAGGTGGGGTACAAAGAGTAAGATGCAGGGGAGCCGGTTTGAAACCCAGACTGGGTCAGACTGTGCAGGACCTAGGCTAAGGAGTTTGAACTCTTGAGGGGTGGATAGGAGAGCCACTGAAGGTTTTAAACAAGAGAGAGAGGATCACAGCTGAGCCTTAATGGATCCCTCTCACAGCAATGAACCAAATGCTCTCCTTTTGGAATCCCTGGAAGTAAGGGCTTCACGTTTTCCATCTGGGTACATTTTTCAAGGTTAACACAGTACCCATTATTTAGGAAGTAGACCATGAACATATATTAGGTGCATAAACACTCATGTACAGTCTTGCAAACACAAATAAAATGCATGGCAAATATGGCGAGAGACTGGTCGAGCTAAATACATTCTTAAAGTTAAATAAAATAAATCAATCAAGGTTTCTATAAGGGTACTCAACCACATTAAAAATATGGTACTGGTTCTTTCACCTAGGAGCAAAGACCTCTGGGTAACAGTTCTGAAATCTCTCTGAGGAGCTATTCTGGGTCTCCAGTCACTTATTTTTTCTAAATAGCTTGAATATTTGGGGAGCTGGGTGTAAGGAGCTCAGTAGAGAATGCAGGATACAGTTCTGGGCCTGCCAGGGGGAAGGGGAGCCGTACCTTTTGCTGAGAACTCGCCAGCTGCCAGCCACCACGCTGCATTTTTCATATGTACCCATGTACATGAAGAGGAGTAACTAGCCAGCTTGGATTCCCCCACCAATCCTGAATCCCATCTGCTTCTCCAGCCTCTGCCCTTTGGCTCAGGACTCTCCAGCTTTGGACCCTAATCTCTTGTTACTGTGTGAGGCCATGAGTTGATTCTCTCTCCTTTTGAGGGGCTCATTTCCCCTGTTATAATGCCAGAAAACCCCTTTGCTACTGCTACTGCTAAGTCACTTCAGTCGTGTCCGACTCTGTGCAACCCCATAGACGGCAGCCCACCAGGCTCCCCCATCCCTGGGATTCTCCAGGCAAGAATACTGGAGTGGGTTGCCATTTCCTTCTCCAATGTATGAAAGTGAAAAGTGAAAGTGAAGTCGCTCAGTTGTGTCCCACTCTTGGCGACCCCATGGACTGCAGCCTACCAGGCTCCTCTGTCCATGGGATTTTCCAGGCAAGAGTACTGGAGTGAGGTGCCATTGCCTTCTCCAGAAAACCCCTTTACCCCTCTCTATAAAGACGAGAGATTATCCAAGAGACTGAAAACTTCACAGTTGAGTGATCATCATACAGCAAAGACCCTGGTGCAAGTAGCTTCTTGATAAATGGCTAAGCAAGGCTGCTTTGTTTTTTAGGAAAGGGTCACTTTAATTCCATACCTACACTGAATACTTACTGTATCATTGATCAACAGGGAGAGGATAAAGAAAAAGAAAAACCTGCAGATATCAAGGAATCCAGAAATCTGTTTGACTTCAGTATATACAGTATGACTTTTTCAGAAATAAATTTACCTTCTTACACTGGTTTGATTCAATATTAAAAGGAGTTTGTATTATCTCGGTCCTCACTCTGTTCATGGAAAACCTCCATGGGTGGGGGCAGGGTAGGAGGAGGAGTGTCCAGGATTCGGAATCTGCTACATACCAAAGAATATTTTTTGCACACAGATGGCTAGGAGTTGGCTGTAACATTTTCTCGATTAAGCTGGAATACCAAAATAGATGTCTGAGATCATTACTTTTAAAATAGTCCACCGTAACGTTTCCATTCAGCATCTTGCCTGGTGACCTTTTCTCACAGACCCCCCACACCACCCAGGCCTACCTGCTGGGCTGCCTCGTGGAAGAGTTCCTGCACTTGAGACATCTGGGCCATTCTTCTGGAAATGGGGGTCCTGGTGGTCTGGGTGGGGAGACCCCTCTGGAAAGTAAACAGTGTTCCTGGTCAGTCTGGCTCCTCTTCCCTGGATCCTTATTGCCCATCCTTCCTATACCAGGTCCTGGCTGAGGAAGGAACTTTGTCTTGTCTCATCTGGAAACATCTCCTTCCCTCTTTGGTAACCAAATATTTGATCCCACTCATCCTTCACAGACTCCCTCTGCTTAAATGTTGCTGTTCTTTTAAACACAGCTGCCCCCAGCTCTTTTTTGCCCTGAGCTCCTTCAACACAGGGGCCAGAGCCGACTGCCTAGCTGCCCAGCCCCTGAGGACACAGTTTTACACTCCTCTCCTTCCTTGTGAACCCCTCTGTCCAGGGCCAGGACACCATCAATCCACTAGAACTGGCTGCAGGTGGTCAAAGGACCGGAGACTTACCGAGACCCGCTCCGGAGACAAGAGCACAGACCCCTAGGGTTTTAGTCAACGCTGAACTCTCGAGTCCCTCCAGTAACCCCACTTACGCGAACTCCTACAGCGCAGCGTACACCCCCCTTCCAGCCTCCGCCCCTCTCGAAGCAAGTTTTCAGGAAGCCCTGGGCCCGAGGGATGGCTCGGGTCCCATCTGCCCCGTGCAGACAGGAAGTGGGTCTACCTGCGCAGAGGGCAAAGGTGACCCAAGCCGGGCTCCCCCTTACCGACAGAGTTCCCGGGAAAGAGGAGCCGCCCAAGACCACCCTGCGCTCTCCCCACCCACCAGCCGCTCGGCGTCTGCCCTCACCTGTTCCTGGGACGCCGGCTCCTAGAGCTGGGCCCGCCCCGCCCAGGCCCCGCCCCGCCGCCACGTGGCTGACCAGGTGCACGCGGCACGGGTCCCAGCTGTCCCGCTGACGAGGCTTCCGGCCCGAGCTCGGGCACCGCGGCCACGACTCTCGGATCCAGGTTGAGAGAGACAGGCTGCGGGCACTTCTCCTCCCCAAGGGTGGTGCCCGCGCACCGTCGGCCGCCCGGGAGAGCTCCCGGGAGAAAGGAACAGCAATCTTAACAGAGTGGGAAGGGACTGCGCGGGGGTGCAGGAGTGGACAAGGGAAGGAAGAGTCCGCAAACTCTCAGACTTGACCAGCCACCGCTCTGGATAGCTCGTTCACCGCACCCCGTCGAGGTGCACGACCCTCTGATTAGGGTGACAGGAGGTGAGCCTACTCACTGCACCTGCTCTCTCTGACACTGCTGAACGCAGGAATGAGAGGCTGGGGAGCAGAAGCACTGGGGCAAGAGACTAAGACTGCGCTCCAGGGACCCCAGTGTGCAGCGGCCACGCCACTCAGGTGACCCTCAGCCTTGCCGGAAGTGGAATTCTTTCGCCAAGAAAGTGCCCTCGGGCATGCTGAGGTGTGGGAAGGAATTACCTTTGCCACCTTCAGCGATTCCCAGACTCGGCTTGAAGGGATTAGGGATGAGGTAAAGTTTCCAGGACCCCAGCTTGCAGGGAAAAAAAAAAGTTATCAACATGCAGAGAGATTAAATTATCTCTATTTCCAATCCGGCATATTTCCTAAGCCTGAAATAACTTGCTAGGCCTCCTTGTGGGCTTGTGAGATACAGGAGGGCAGCTGGGAGTACTTCCCACGCCCACAGGAGCCTTTGTGTGAAAATCCCTAAAAATAGAGGCTGTTCTTTTAAAAACAAAAGGGAAGGCAAAGCCATGGGAACACTGACAGAGCCCCAACCTCCTCTGCTTCAGCAAAGGGTTTTTTTGGGGTTTTTTTTTTTGTGTGGGTTTTGATGTGGAAATATATATACAATATAAAATGTACCATTTAAACTATTTTTAAGGGTATAGTTCAGTGGCACTAATACTATTCACCACGTGGTGCAGCTTGAACTACTTCCAAAACTTCATTACCCCCAAACTGAGACTCTGTACCCTTCAGCAGTAACTCCCCACAGCCCTCTTGTCCCAGCAAGTGGTAACCTCTAATCTATTTTCTGGCTCTATAAATTTGTTTCTCCAACCTTTCTCATATAAGTGAAATTAGATGACATTTGTCCTTTTTAAGTCTGACTTTTCACTCTGCATCATGTCCTCAAAGTTATGGCATGTGTTAGAACTTCTTTCCCAGTAAAGAAGTTTGTAACAGTGCATCTCTGTTAAGAGGAAAGAACCCCAGGATGAATTACAGATGAGCGACCTGTGAGCAATGGATGGCTGGGTGGGCATATTATTGGAATCTCATGTTTGTACAGACATCTGTACAGACAGTAGTGCCATCTTTATTATTTACTTTGGGGTCACACATGACACTTTGGTTTTTTGCCTCAAGCTGGTTTCCTGTTTGCTGTCACCTTCTGGTGAGCCTCTCTCAAAGTGTCAATGTGAACTTTGAAGAATCCACAATCAATTCCATATTAGCCTGAGCTAAAAACATTAAAAAAGAAAACCCACCCCTCTGTTCATAACCACCTACTTCCTGTCATTCATCATTTTCTAAACAAATGAAAAGTTTCCTTTAAAACTTATGAGCATCTTCTATACCAAAGAACAGATGTTTGTCCTTTTTCTTCATGTTAAGGCTAGAGAAACCTGTCCATTTGCAAATAAAAAAGTGTATCCTGCTTAATGTAGATTTATAACAATGATATAACTGTAAAAAAAAAAAAAAAAACCTAGTAATACTCTTACTGTATTGAAAAATAGTATCCTGCCTAACCTCTGAACAGAACAATTCCATTTTTAAGGTACTATCCTATATGACCTAGTACAAAGATGTTCACTGCGTCATTACTTTGTAATAGTTTTTAAAATTTAACATCCTAACTGACCACTAATAGAAGACTGATTAAATAAGTTATGGTACAGCCATACTATGATAGCCAGCATTAGAAGCAACTAGGTGTTTTTATATGTACTAATATAGAACTTTGATCATCACATAATAACGAGTAAAAATAGCAAGGTGTAGAATAACTGTATATTTGTATGAAAAATACACATCCATTTGTTAAGTGGTTATCTCTAGAGAAGGGGGCTGAGATAGTCAAGTGAGAGAGGAAATCTAAGTTTGGTGCACAAATTTTGGATTTTTATTGAATTTTTTTCTTACAATGAGCACATGTTATTTTTGGAATCTGAAAAAATGAGTAAGAAAATTAAGACAATGTGGGGCAGATTGCATTTTCTGAAGATAACTGCATTAACATATTCCATCCCATATGCTCTTCTTGAAATATGACATTGACATTCCTTCAAAAAGAGAAGAGAATCTATGTCCCCTCCCCTTGAGCCAAATGGACCTTTGTAAGTGCCTCAACCAATAGAAGTGAAAGAAATGACACTGCTTGACTTCCTAGGTTAGGTCACAAAGGCAGTAGGGAGTCCATCTGGCTTCCTTGCTCTCAGAGCACTTACCCTTGGAACTCAGCCACCATGTTGTGAGGAAGCCCAGGCCACACGGGGAGGCCACATGTTCCCACCAATAGCCAGCATCAATTGCCGGACATGTAAGTGAAACAAGCCTTCAGATGATGATTCAAGTTCCCTGCCTTAGAGTCTTCCAGGTGAGGTCCCAGACACTGTAGAGCAAAGATAAGCTGCCCTTGCTAGGCTCTGTCTGAATTCCTGACCACAGAAACCATGATAGATAGTGAATTATTATTGTTTTAAGCTGCTAAATTTGGGGGGTAATTTGTTATTCAGCAACAGATAGCAAATACATAATGCATCTAACCAAGATAAAATATTTCATTTCCTTTCACAGTATTTTTATTCATCTCAAATTGTTTGAATTTACCCTTGTTGCAGTACCATTATATTTATTTATTTATTTATTTTTTAAATTTTTTATTTTTTTTACTTGGCCTTGGCACGGGCCTTGCTGCCTTGCTTGCCACGACCAGACATGACAGCGACACCCACTAACAAATGCTCCCACCAAACGCCCGACCCATTATATTTAAAAATATTATTATTATTCTTAAATGTTCTTAAACTCACCTTTTTTTTTTTTTTTTTTTTTTATTTGGGAACCACTCCAGCTAGAGTTGAAGCCCAGAATAGCAAGGCTGTTGCTCTATGGGTCTTACCCTGGTCAGCTGCAGACAGAAGATCCTTCATTTCATTCCTTTCCAGTGGTCAGTGCTGGAAATTGCCTTCTGTGTAAAAGCTGGAGAAGAGACCATGTCTTGAAAAATGATCTCATTTATCGGAAAGTCTGAACCCTGGGGAGGGATCAGAGCTTCGACAAAGTCAGCCAAAATAGAAATGAGAAAACAGGTTGGAAACATTAAATCAAAATGTAAATATATATAATAATTACAAAAACATATCTCATAGCCTGTGCCCTAGAAAACCAGCATCAGAAGGGCTGTAAATAGTGGATCTGCTAGTCTGGTGGTTCTCTCTATCCCAGATCTGCATTTTGTAATCACTTGGGTATAGTTTTAGACAATATGGCTGGGGTGGGGCCTTGGCGCCAGCATATTCTTTAAACTTCTCAGGTGATTCTAAGCGACAGCCAAGTTGTAAACTATGGAATTTCTAGCTCAGTCATTTTGGGGTTTTTGTTTTTCCCTTCTCTAAAATATCAGCACACATCCTGTCCACAATAGTGTCTTACTCCAGTTATAATCTTCAAGGACAAGGGGAAAGCGTGAAATACATCTGAGTGCAGAGAACACAAGTAAAACAAATGTTTGTAAATATACAAATATAAAATATGTATATTTTTTCTTTCTAGTTGGACATGATACACCTGCAACATCATACCTGTCTTAAAAAGTCATAGATATTCTGCACACACTCAGCAAACTTTTGTTTGCAGGCTCGGAGGGGAGAGTCAGAATTTGAACCTAAACTTGGTTTGGTTCCAATACCAGACCCTCTCCTATACACAGCTTCTCTAATCCTGGTGAAGAGATGAGACAGAAAAAGTTTTCCTTCTTCCTGGATTTTAAAATGCTTTCCCAAGAGCCCCAGATACAAAAAAGTTCTGTCAGAAGGGCCCTCATATGTTTCTAGGAGTTGGAAGGGGGTGGATCAAGAGCTGCAAGCCTGACAGAACCACCAGCACTGCACACAGCCCGAGTGCCCTGCAGTCCCAGAGGCGGGGACGGGGCTCCAGGAGGCTCACCCACCTCTGACCTCGGGCTGGGTTGAGTGGAGAGGGAGGGGCCGCCACTGTCCTGCCGTCAGGTGTCTCCAGCTCCTGTTGAGCAGGTTTCTCCTCCAGGATCTAAGCTATTTGTTGACTCTGGGGGTTTGCCCTCAGTCAAGAGAAAGGCATTCTCCCTCAGCCATCTGGCATCTGCCGTGAGCCAGGACCTACTGGGCTGTAAGAAAACATGGGATGCACACGGAAGCCTAACGAACAGGGTTAAGTTTATTTCATGGACAATGATGGCATTCTTACTGAAATGTGATGACAATGCAATTAGCACTCAGCTTTTGTTCAAATATCATATAAGACCCATCACAGACCTTCAAAAGTCTAGATGACAAAAATTAGGTATGAATTTGAGTCCCAGATCTTCCTTTCCACTGTGTAATTTTATCTAAAGTCTTTAATGTGTCTGAGCCTGTGTCCTCCTTTTTAACAGTTAATGGTAAGACCCGTGAAGCCTATCTGACAGAGTTTTTACGAACATTCTAGAAGTTGCTGGAGATTGAACTCCAACTCAACTGTTGTTTTCCTCCCATTCTGAAATTCACATGACCAGTTTTCTGGTTCCACAGCTGCTATCCATAGAGCCTCAAACTCTCTGGCAGTGCTTCTACACCACCTGCAAGCTCCCTTTGCATTCTCAGGTGTAACTCACAGTGCCTGAATGCCTTCTTTCAACCATATTCTCTAGACATCTGTTGATCACCACTGTGCCCGAGGCAGATACACAATGGGGAGAAAGATGGCTCTCGACAGGCAGAAAATCAAATTCCCACACTAATAAGTAATCATTGCAAACAGCCAACGCCAGTTCTTTCCTATGCTAGAAAAGAACAGTACAGGGTGGTCCAGACTGGGGGTGACGTGATCAGGGAGATCAGGATAAGCTTTTCTGAGAAAGTGATGCTGTAGTTGAAATTGGGGAGGGGAGATTAATAGAGAAAACCATGCCAGTAGTAGAAAGGGGTCACAACCAAGTATGAGAGACTGGAAGCAGCTCAGTAGTGAAAGAGCAGAGGATGAGAGGCTCACGGTGGGGAAGGTGGGGACTACGGGCAGACAACCATAAGGGTCAAGGTAAGAGCTTAGTATTTATTCAAGTAGCAACTGAGACACTTCTGAAGGTCTTGTCCATGATTCTCATCTGGAGAAAATACTGGAGGCTATCAAGACTCCTTGTGCAGAAACTTGCAGCCTGGGCAAGAATTGAGGTTAGTCTGGGCTGTGATAATGAGAGAGGTGGGGTTCAAAAGGATTTGAGAAATATTCACAAGCCCTGCCGCTATGAGTTGCCAATCTGACTGATCAGATCATAGAACATTTACTGGGCCACACCCAGCAGTAAGGTCATTTTGTTTCTATGCAACTGGGGTAAGGAAAGGGATGGGACCTACTTGTTCACTGATCAAGCCCTGGCTGTACTGTTCCTCACTCTTCTCACATATTGAGATGCGCCAAGCGGAAGGAAATGCTCTAGGGGCCTGTGGTCCTGGTGACAGTGTCTGGCCCATTTCTGCATGAGGGTATGGGAAACAGGTCCAGCACTTAAGATAGCTTGTATCCTACTAGCCACTGGTCCTTGTGTGGATTTCTTTTGGGGATCTTGTTGTAAATTTGTGGTTGAATGCGGAATCTGGCATTTCCAGGCTCCCTGATCATACCATCATCTTAATGCCATCAAATGTCCACCACCACTTCTAGTACCTTCACTGCTAATGCCTCTTTTATCCCATAACATTGTTCATTCATTCACTGGTGTAAATTCACTGGTATCTGCTTGTGTGAGGCATGGATCTATATTCTGTGAACAAAAGACCTTCAAGGAGCCTACAAACTAATCTAGACATCCAGAGTCTTTTCCTGATGAACAATTAGTTTTGCATTCTCTGGAAATAGTAATACTAAAAAACATGTATGATAAATAAACCTAACTTGTATGAAAAGCCAGGCACTGCACACTGTCTAGCTGTTTCTGATTGATATATACCTGTTATGGCCCATACATACGGCCATTTAGGGGGAAGAAAATAAAGGAGATAAACAGAAACGGAGAAAGAAAAATAAAAAGGTGACTGGGCAGGCCTCCTACATCCACACATATCACTCCTTCCCAACTGGTGAGGCTGGCTGTGCTCCTCCAATCTTCTTGTCCATGACTCTGATTTGGCCTCAAGGGCAGCCAGGTCCCTGCTCATGATTAACCAACAGCTTAGGATTCAAAAGTTTAATATATTCTTCCTTTTGTAGGATGATTTCTTTTCCCTGAAAGTCTACTGACTTTGTTTTCACTCACAGCAACAGCAATGTTCCATCCTTTCCAGGGTCTCAGATAATTAAATCAGAACTTTACAAAATTTTTGTCACTTCCACCTCACTAAGTAGTTATTCTTTGCTGGTCAACTAAATCCAGACAGGTAGATCCTCTCATAACTACTTTAATCTTTTGAAAGATATAGTCAGCAAGTCAGGAATTTATTCCATGTGCTGCTTTACACAAAATTAAGCTTGCAACATCTGTCCAACTCTGCTCCATCTTGCCTTTGTGTTCTAAAATCTAAACTAGGGAGTATCTATTTGTGCTTTTATAGTTTATAAATTATCTCAAATGACTTGTCACAGAAACTCTCATGGGGATTATTATGGCCCTCTTACAGATGAAGAAAAGACTCAGGAAAGGTAAGCAACTTGGACAATGTTACACAGATAGATCCAGGTGGAGCCAGAATTTGGAAGGTCTAAATTCCTTATTCCACTGCTCGTTATCTGAAGAGTACCAAACTGCACTCCTGCTGTCTCACAACTATAATCAGCAAAGCCCCACACCGTTTACTTAGAGCTGTCCCATGCAGCTCCGGTTATGCTGTTTTGGCGTGCCATCACCTGCCCCCAGGTCCTGAGGGCCAGCTCCACAAGCTGCTCAGACAACTCTCAGCCAAAGTCTCCTGCGGAGTCCTGAGGTGTTCTGAACACATTTACTCAGTTGTGTCCTCTTCCTAACATTCACTTCTGTGCTCCAGCGATCACTCTTAACTTTCATTACTACCATGGAAAAAAGTTACATGATAGTGCTGCAGCTCCCACAAAGGAAAAGTACCATATTGGAGGTTTAAAGATAAATTTTACAGTGACCCAAACACATCGAAGGAAACAGCTAAGGAAAAGATGATCAGGTGCTAGTGGAAGTTATCTGACATGAAGAGTATCATAATAATAGTCTGGGGGTAATGGCCAGTTGGGTGTTATTTCTGAGTACTTAAATATTAAAACCATTCTGTGAAGACTCATAGAATGAGTAAAAGCAATGGCCTGCCTACTGCCAGGAAATCATTCTCCAACATCCATTTCCAAACCCCCAATGAGAGAGTGGTGAATCTCTCCTCCATTTTCATCCTCAGGTTGGTGAATCCCTATAGAGTATTCATCTTCCTTTTTCAAAATAGGTCAGTTCCTTCTGAATAAAGCCTACTGTCTCATTTCCACAGCCCACGTTTGAATCCTATCCATAATCCTATTCAATCCTACTTGATATTTTAATTAGGGTATGATTTTAAACAATGGTTTCTTACCTCCACTGTGTATTACCTGTATATTTCTATCTTCTGGAACCAACTTACTAAAACTCTCTAGAAAACTATCCTAAAATAAGACTACTACTTACTCATTCGTTGAGAAATGACATATAAATTACCCAACACATCCCAACACTGAATATTTGCTTTAATAAAGTACAACCCTACACCCTGAAATTGATACCATCCTGCAGTTGACAACTTTCAGATGTTCATATAAAGATACTAGTAGCTTCAACCACCTATTTCCATCTAGCACAATGCCTCTTACTGAGCAGGTGATCAGTGCTGAATACTATATCCTCACAAGTAAGAATTCAAATCAACAAAACAGTTACTATCACAGATAATATACACCATTTGGCCCCTTTCATTACCCTGACACAAGCATCATGGCTTCAGAATCTTATTAAGAATGGTATAAGCTAGAAAAAGTTAAGAAAGCAACAACTTTAAAAATTCATATGGATAAATATGCAAAGCGTCAAATGTTTTCTATTTCACAATTCAAGTCCCTTTCTAAACTTGAATTTTTCCAGTAGTTTGGAAAAACCCCTTTGAATATGTCACTCATTTACAGTAACACATTTCACATTCCAGCTCTTACTCACATGGCTATACATCTGCATGCGTGTGTTTGTAAAATGTTTTTACTAGAAATGTCCCTTTAAGGACATTTAAAAATGACAAAAGAACTAAAATAATGAGACTCTAAATTTACCTTTAGTTCACTTAAAACTTCTGCTCCATTGACTCTTTAGCCATCAAATTAAAATAATTTATTCCAATACCATACCAGATTTTATCAAAGGGGGGGGAGGAATTGCCAGCACTCTGAAAAGAAATTTTAACTTCTGTCCAAACATGCAATCATCAACATCTTCATACTCCTTTGTGTCTGATAAATTTTCAAGTAAGATTCAATAACAAACAAACATTAAGTCAAATGACTTCAATTTTTCCTGCAATCTTCAGACGGTGGGAGAACTATCATGAATATTTGCTATGTATCCCACTCGCCCTCTCCCTACCATAGCTCATCATTCAAGAAAAAGTGTGATCTAAGCAAGGTTTAGTAGATTATCAGTGGTATTATGTATAACTGGTTAAAGCACCATGCTAATAAACTCATCATGGTCTTAGGATTAATCTTTGCAAAAGCCAGTTAGTTTCTATTTGTCCCAAGGGCCCAGACGGCACTCTGAGTTTCAGACAGCTTTCTTACAATGTGTCCCACTGGTCACAAAACAGGGATAAGTACTGGCAAGGAGATAAATGGATGAAAACAAATTTCCACAAACAGGGGGGGGAAAAGCCATGTATGGTTGAACTGAATCTTATCTATAAAGAAAAAAATCATACATTCTTACACTCTTATTCTTAGCTCTATGTTAAACTTATTTCAAGTCTAAAACGCTGGTGACTAACGTTAGCACCTGACTCCTGCATTTTAGAACTGCCTGAAAATGTTCTACACAAAGCTATAGTAAAGGCCCTCGTTACCCAATTTGTGTAACAAACTGTTTGCTCTATACAGACGTTCTTTTCCTCTTTTTAATATTAACCTTACCAATTTTAAAACATTTATCACTAAGTTACTTGAATCAGAATATTGTGAAAAATTCGGCTAGGAAATTATTCATAAAACTGTATTCTGTATTTTATTTTACAAACGGCCAGTGTCCACATTTTAAATGCAGAATTTGCAAATATAGTCTAATAATTAAAAATAAAACAAAAACAATTTCCTTTAGTATCACAATACATAAAATGGTATTATAAACTCCAAATGGCAAGGTTTACTACATGACAATAATGTCAAGAAGCTTTGAAACTCATTAAACCTCTTAATGAATAGGTCAGTTTAAAGAACATTTCTCTGTTCCATGATTATGCATGAAACAACCTTTCACTATATTATGAAGGCTCAGCAATTTATTCATGGCATATGGGGTCAAGCAAAATTTTATTTTTACAATGACAATAAAAAACACATTTAAACAACAACAAAAATCCTCCCAATTGTCTAAAAACAATTCTTTTTGGAGGGTAAAATGTATTTTAAAATATACTGACTTACCGAATTTCAATTGCCAAGCTGCTGATCACTGATGTAAAAGTTTGTATTTAAAAATATCACAAACATCTTTTAACAGTGAAAATTTCCATGTGATAAGTTTCATTGCAAAGCAATTTTCACCTGAGTAGACTTTGAAATTTAGTGCTCATATGTTTGGCGGGGAAGTGGGGAAAGAAAGACCCACTGGTGTCAGATATTGAGTTTGTAGTTCTTTCACAATGATTTCCCAGACGGCTGAAGAAACATCAACTATTACCTTCCAGGACATATATGATGCCCCCCTTTTGCCAATAAATTTGTTCTGGCATTTTATAAATTCTCAATATCCATATTCCTGTTTAACCATTTAAGCACAGCAACTCAAAATTCATTCAGTTCTATACAACAGTGTCTATACTATGTACATGTTTAATTATCAAGAGGAAATAGAAAATAAAATTTACAGTGATTGAGAAAGGGTCAGAAAATGGGACAGGAAAAGTAATACTGTATAATCAGAATATCCTATTATCCTACCAGTTTCAGTGACAAGATTTTTCCTTTATTAGTTGAAATACAAAGAAGGCATAGGGGATCCCAGGAAAATAACACTATATGTCAGAAAATTCAACGTGCTCCACCATCAGGATTTCCATTACACATTTAATTTCTTCTGTACAATTTTTATAAATGTTTTTCTTTTCAAAGTCATCAGATTTCCAGATTAAATTCAGCACTACACAATATGCCCTTGAAGTAAAATGAGGTTACCTGCTTTATTTGGATACCAAGTTCCCTTCCAGACAGCATTAAAATAAAGACAAGACTACACAGATAAAATCCAGTATAATTCAAATCCAACAATGAAAAATTTCCCCCATATTGTTGCAAAATTCTTTCTACTGAAATGCTTTGCTACAATAATAAAAAGCATACATTACATAGAAAAGATACCAGTGTACTAAAAAGTGACAGAGTGGACTAGCAAATCCTTCAAAGCACATTATATAAATGACTAGCATTTAAAAACATTTTCCTATAAAATGTAGGTCATATACATTTATAAATTGGCGAGTTTATTTCTAAAGCAGTGATGTGTGTGTGTTCAAATAGTTAGCTGTTCTGTACAGTATAATATCTACTCAATTCAAACTACAATAGGTTTGTCTTTCTTTGTATTGAAGTTGAACAAATTCATCTGATCAGCTGAGAAACCAGGGTTGAAAAATAAGCATCTAAAAATCAAAGTAGAAAGTTCAGAATTGTTGAAATGTAGCTATGAAATATGAAGAGAACTATTTCACAATGGAGCTGAAGTCACCTCAAAACTTATGGGCTTGAATCTAAAACAGAAACAAATATTAAAATCCAAAGCAAACCACAAAGTTAGGTAGCAGTACAGAAGCAGGAAAAAACCACACCCCCTTCCTTCAGTGTGATGGGCACTAAGCTTTGCAGTCTTCCTCCATCTTGCAGAAGAGTGGTAAGGCCATTCAATGCTTAGTGAAAGTGAGTACAGATGAAGTCAGATTTAGCCTGTCTCCCCTGCAACTTCAATTATGCTGTGTAAACAGTGTTACGTTCCAATAGGAGGAACAATGGAATTTGTTTATAAAAACTGATTAAAGATAATCATTATTAAATGAAATAAAGATAATAACTCTGAAATGTTTTTAGAACTTTCCTGATGCTACTTGTAAAGTTAGCACTGCTATGTATTATTGCTTACATACAGTACAACATCATATGCCTTCTAACATAAAGCAGTACTGTGATTTGTTTGTACATATTTACAGATTCTTAAAAACAAGCTGTAAAAACATTACATACTTTCAGACAATACAAATTAGCACATTGGTACTCACTTCAAAACAAATGGAATGCATAACATTAATAAAACATCATAAAGGAAGACTCACATAAAAGTCCTTGATTGTCAAGACACGTTTATATATAAACTCTAACTGTGCAGAATTAAAGATTTAATCATAGGTACATCCTTATTTGATGAACCATATTTACAGCATGGTATTGCATAAAAAAATAAAATAATGTTTACAGGGTTTTACTTTTTTATCCATTGGATTAAAGAAAGCAACAAACACAACAAGAAATGTTTGTCTGCTGTAGTTTGTTTCCTACTAAAGTTTAAGTGAAAGAGGAAACATCCGTTTTTTATTTGCAGAATATAGCAAAAACAACTGGAAAATTATTTCCCTGAAATAAAGCAATTTGAAACGGAAAAAGTTTAAATTAAATTGCAGAGTCAAAAAGTTTCTCATCGATTATAATAGTGCTTCAAGTAAATATACTGTGAAAAAACGAGTTCTAGTTTAAAATGTTCTAAGTCTAAGAAATAGTTTTACAGTAATGCCTACTTTTAAGTTTCCCGGCTTTTTTTTTTTTTTTTTTTTTAACAGCCCTTTAAAAACCCAAATTAATAAAATGAAAGAAGTGGCAAAAGATCTAACCTAGCTGGCACTTTGCAAGCTTCTCTGGCCTGTGGAAATGAAAGCCTACCCTGAGCACAAGGCCTCTTTTGCCTCTCAGAACAAGAAAATTACCCAACCACTAGCAGTCCTCACTCAGCCAGAGCTAAGAGGATGGATTTCTGTGGTATCAACTAGAAAATCTGCAAGTAGATCCAAAAAATTTAAGAGCCACTTCAAAAATATGTGTACAGTAAGTTAAAAAACAAACGCGCTTTTAGAAGATGTTCAAGAGATATTACTTCATCTAATGTCATCTGTTTCCAATCTTCAAATGTGAGAACAGGTTCTAAGAAAGCACACCTTGGCTCACATTTCACCAAGTTTAAGGACGTAAGAGTATGTTTTCATAGAACAATTTGCTCACCAAGAGAAATTAAAAAACAAAACCCAAATTGCAAAAGGATATCCTCAATATTCTGATTTAAAGCAGCACAAAAGGCTACTTGCTTTCTCTATTAATGCCCAGATAGAAATTAAGTAACTTTCTGAAGCAAAATGGGGAAACCCAACTGTTGAGATGTTTATCATATGATGATAATAGTAATACACGGTAACTCTGGTAGGCATGTAAAATTTCACAGTAAAGAGAGTAATGACTATACTTTAAGTGGTAAGTCAGTAAATTATGCCAAAGTATCATTTACCTCAAAATATGTTTCTAATGTGGTAGAAAAGTCTGCCATTATGTAGATGTGAAGAAATGAGGTGAACACAGGAATGCAAGGCCTGAACTTCTTTCTACTTGCATTGACTGCCACTTTCAAAGGCTTACTGCTCAGCAGTAGAGCCACATTCTAAAAATCTGTGCTGGTGATGTTAACACAACCCAAAAACCCCACTTTATTCTGTACCAAGTTCTCAACAGAACAGAAATTCTGATCAGGCTCAAAACAAAAACAAACAACTCAGGACATCAATGCCTACTATCACCCTATAAGTAGTATGAGAAAAACACAAATGCCTATTCCTACAGAGAGCACAGTTTTGTTGTTAACATCTCGCCTGAATGATGACTTCTTGAGGTTGTGATGTGCAACGCAAGACACACCATTCTTAAGAGTCAATAATGGCAAAACTTAAATATATACTTCAAAGAAGTCTAAAATTCTTGAAAAATTTGGCAGCAAAGAGAGCTGTCAAATGGGAAAGTTTCAAGCAAAGTTTAATAACCAAAGTATAGAGGAAACCACATTAAACATAATTTATATTTCTTATCATAAAATACCATATATTCAAAATAAATGTAAAAGATGTTAAGGTTAGATATTTCTTTGTTCCCTTTCTTTATGAGAACAGTCTTGGGATAACATTAAATAAAAGAAAAAATAATTTAAAATGTAGAACATTCTATACTGAAACAAAGACTGAAGATCTATAAGGCCAATATAAAAGCTAAAATGGAAATTAACAAGAAAGTTGCATCTTCAACGGGTATTAATTTTAGATTACTGATGTTCTATCAGTATGTGTGCATTGTGACAAAGATGGTGGAAATTTAAAATAAAAACCAAAAAAGTTGGAACAAATTAAAGAGGATAATAAAATCAATATAACTGTTATTTTCCAAAAATTAAAACTGTCCAATGTGTAACTCAAACCATCATTCTTTAGAAAAGTATATATATATAATATGTATATATATAAAAGCACTATTTATTGTACCATGCTGTATTAAGACAAAATATTAAAAAAAAAACATTCGTGGTATAAGGATAAAGTCTGTAGTTTATTTAGATTTTGAAATGCAACAAAAGGTTTCCGATCACTCATCTAGCTGAAAAAGAAACTGTAGTTACTAGAATTAGTAAACACTTTTGGTTTGTAAAATTGTAATGAGCAGTGTTCATTAAAAAGTAACTCAAGATAAAATAAGCAATTAAAATGCCCATTTCTTTAGTTTCTCTGGATACTGTTTAATTATCCAATCTATCAAGATTCTAGAAAGAGAAGGATTAAACCAGATTTTACAGTTCCAAAGATACCCAATTTCCTTTTATTGCCAAAAATTAAAATTTTCAATTATGAGATGATTATGACACAACCATATCAAACCTAAAAATCTAAAATTTTTTTACTCTGAGAAATCAAAAATACCAAATAGATTCTAAGTGCTCTATGTTAACTGAAGTGTATATGTAAAGTAAAATACAATTAAGCTTTAAAACGTGGAATATACATTACATTTTGTATAAGCATTATGTTCTTGGGAATGTAATCTACAGAGTATCTTCTTACTAAAACTTCAAAACCTTGATACTTGCACATGAAAAAATCATAAAAAATATCTAAGTACAACTGTACAAAGAAACTGACACCAATATGCATACTTCCATATAGAAGTGAATGCTTCAACAGTTATGTATTTTGGTAAAAGTTTTGAAAGTATGCATATTTTTTAAAGTAATTAGGCTTTTAAATAGTGGAGTCTTAGACTATCAGATTTTTATTACTTTCTCAAAAAGAAAAAGTCGATATAATGCAAAATGAAAATCAAGGGTATATGGCATATCATTCTTTAAAAGGTGGTTTCTTTTTTCCCCTCATAGGACACACTAATTTATTTAAGCCATAATCTCTTGACATTTAAACTTTTAAGTTCACTCTGTCTGTAAAGTATACTCAGATTCCCTGCTGAAGTGCCATGACTATGCTGAAAAACTTAGAAACAGTATGAGTAAATTTCACACAATTACTAACCTCCTAAGAATGTACAATGATATCAGTTAGGAAACAATTGTGCGAAAGTCTCTTTTTTTTTACCTTTTAAACTTGGTGTAGGTGGAATAGCAAGTTTCTGATCTAAAACAAGTAATGCATTGCTTCTGTAAAGGTGACAACATGTAAGGCAGTTCAAAGAATGCTGACTAACCAAACAAAATGCAGTTATTGGATTATCTTGCTATTCATATCAGCTTAACTTGTTATAACGCATTGCTCTTAAATCTGTACAGCACTCCATTTTACACAGAGTAACCCCACTCTTGATTAATCTGTTCTAAAGTGCCAGTATTATTTACACATTTTTTTTTAGCCAAAAGTCTGGCCAGTTGTAGCATCAGGTGAGGACGTCATTCCAGCTCTATTATCATTTACATTCACCAAGGGAAATTCTGGAAATTCAGCACTTGTCCCTGGTCCCCGAAGGTTCACCTGTCCATTGGCAGTGCTAAACTGAGTAGCTATTCCAGCTCTGGATCCATGATATGGAGCACGGAAGGGCTGTTCAAAAGAGCTCATTTGGTAAGCTTGGTGGACAGGCTGAGCCTCAGCTTTCTTCTGAGAAGTCACTTGATCCAAAAAGTCCTGTGTTGATGTGGCAGAAGCATGGTTTGTCTCATCACCTGAAAAGGGAAATGAGTGCTGTGAATCACCAACTATGAGTCCAAAGTGGGACTTATCCGGAGTTGTTCTTAGTGGAGAATTCATTCCTGATCGAAAGCTATTGATGGGCATGGCTGCATAGACTTGCTTGTCTATGGAAGAGAATGCTGGCTGATTTGGAAGGGTCTGGTTATCAGTCACAAAGTTAAGGCTCGGGCTATTCAAATAGGCATCATTTTGGCTAGTTCTGTCCAAAGCCTGCTGCAGAAACTTTGAGTATTCCTGCAACATGTTGGCTTTATCTGATGAGGATGCTTGGGAGCTTGATCCAACATTTTCCGACTGGGTAACCTCAGGTACTTCTGAAGAATTTATTGATATGCTAGAAGTCACCTCAGTGTCTGCAACACTGAATGATATCTCATGCTGTCCATTAGCTTTATGGGAATAATGATCCAACAGAGTCTGTAGTACCTCATCTGGAATAACATTTTTGTCATGATTACTCTTTATCTCCACATTCAGTGCCTGTGAATCTAATATGGATGCTGTGGTACTCTCATCAATGACACTTGCCACAGCTGCTTGTGTTACAGAAGGCTGAGAAGCTATAGTGCCCACATTCAGCGCATACTCCCTACTATTGTTACTCGCTGCCTGAAGATACCGCTTTTTCTTCAAAAACTGCATGGCATCATCATAGTTAGTGCTACTGTGCACAGGTTTACTGGGCCCCTCTTGCAAATTGTCAACCTGGTCAATATCAGCATTGCCTTCTGAGTCCAGTAAAGCTTGTTTGTCCACAAGCTCAAAAGCATATTTTGAAACTTTGCTCTCTTCATATGTGGATAAAGGTGAAATTGTTTGATTCTGCTCCAATGGCTGTTTCAGACTTCTCTTACTATTAATTTTTTTGAGGACCAACTTAGGTGGATGTATTTCTCCTGATGCATCTTCTAAATGCGCTCCCCCAACTGAGGAATGTGGCATTTCCACAGCATACTCGGCTACCATATACTCATCTTTCACTTTAGTACTTGACGAGTAAAGAGGCAAGTAATCATTTTTGTCTTTCTTTAGGTCCGATTTGTCCAAAGAACTCTCTTTGTCCATCCCGGATGATTTTTTCTCTGTTTTCTGCCTTTTCTTTTTTGGCAGTGAGTTATCTTTTGGTGATGTAGAAAAGCCAGAATCTTCCTCGGATGTCAGAAGGCCACCTTTGATGGCACATCTGTTTAGTTTTTTATCATGATTTTCATGGCACATACGTTTATGTTTCAAAACACGATCTGTTCTGGAAAAATACTGTCGAATTCAAAGTTCGGAAGGGAGTTTTTTGTTTTAGTTTTGTGTTTTGGTCAACCAAGAAAAGAAAAGAAAAAAGCAATTAATATAAAGATAGATGTAAGTGTAATAATATGAGCAACTCCAAACTAATTTCCTGAGCCAAATGTCTATTATAAATTGAATCAACAACAGTTAGGAAATTCTTCAAATAGCTTTAGTAGTTGCTAACAATTTCTAATTTAATTCTTTAGAATTATTTTATAACTGAATTCCAGACAGAAGACTTTCAATGTTAGTCATGCCTCAATAAAGTGACTTTTTAAAAAATTCAAACCACATCTTACCTGTAAACAGTATTCACACTGGTAAGGTTTTTCTCCACTGTGAGTTCTCTTATGCCTTTCCATATGGTATTTTTGAATGAATCTCATACCACATTCATCACAGCGAAATGGTTTTTCACCTAGTATATGATACATAAAGTTTAAAACAAAACAAATACTGTGAAATATAAGTTAGTGAATTACTTTACCACAAGAATCTCTAATTAATTACTTTACCACAAGAACATGGCCATATTTTGTTCTTTTTAAATGATATGTGTTTATTCTAAATATTATCTTCCAATTTATTTTGTCAAGAGTATCTTGCTTTACAAAAATGAAAGAGAGTGGCACATGCCATTGAAAAGAAAAGACTGAAAGCACACATACTCAATTTCCCGGCATTTTATTATATGTATTCATAATATACTCTTTCTATAGAGACCAGTACTACCAAGAACTTAACAGTAATATGAATGGGTCTCAGTAGAGTGGCTAACGTCTCTCATCTTTTTTTCAATCATACAAAAAATATTTTAGAAAAATTTTTGAAAAAGAAAAGGTTACCCATACACAGACCAGCACAATTCTGAGTATATTTTTTTAAATTCATGTCTTTTCATAGATTTTTGTGGTTAAATAAAATCTAAATCCTAAGAAAATATATTTAAAATCTAATTTATTAAAACATAAAACAAGTTTAAATCAGAGGCTAGGTTTAAAAAATAATGTTTGTTTATATTGATTCTCTTTTCCTCAACTCAAATGAGCATTTTTTAAGTCCTTCTGGGAAAGAATTAAAATGAGTGATGTTAACTGGACACAGAACCCCTAACCTCACCTCCAATTTTTTTTTTAAATGACAAAAGGACTTCTTAGCTTGAAGGAACCATCTTATGAAGATCTAAAATAGTTTTTACTAATACAGCCACAGCCTAAGCAAACAAAAGGTGTGACAAGAAGTCACACCCTTCACCTGTTTGGAAAACCACTGTTTCTACTTTTCATATAGTCAACAAAATTTTACTGAATTCTTCTCCTCTACCCATAACCCCTCTGTAAGAGATTAAAAGTTAAAGACTTGTTACTTGTCCTCAGAGAGTTTATAACATAATTGGGAAAACATGATACAAATATTACAAAGGAACAACTAACAAAACTATATCCAGCTCTGGTCTACCTTACAGCTTTATAACCCACTAGCTCTCTTCTTGACCTTTTCCTCCAGTCAAATGGAAGAACCTGCCATCCTCATGCTTTCCTACGTCTGCCTATTTCACGCTGCTCCTTAAGTCCACTTCTGTGTGTTCAGGTGCTACGCTCCCCTCCAGGACCAACCCATCTGCTCTAGGATACGCTACCCTATTCCCCCAGAGGAAAGGTGTATTTATCTTCTTTGTTGTTTTTGTTCAGTTGCTAAGTCCTGTCGTACTCTTTGCAACCTCAAGGACTGCAGCACACCAGGCTTCCCTGTCCTTCATTATCTCCTGGAATTTGCTCAAACTCATGTCCATTGAGTCAGTGATGCTATCCAACCATCTCATCCTCTACTGTCCCCTTCTCCTCCTGCCTTCAATCTTGACCAGCATCAGGGTCTTTTTCGATAAGCTGCCTCTTCGCATTACACAGCCAAAGTATTGGAGTTTCAGCTTTTGCATCAGTCCTTCCAACGGATATCCAGAGTTGATTTCCGCAAGGACTAACTGGGTTTGATCTCCTTGCAGTCCAAGGGACTCTCGAGGGTCTTCTCCAACACCACAGATCAAAATTCTTCGACATTCAGCCTTCGTTATGGTCCAGCTCTCACATCTGTACATGACTACTGGAAAAACCGTAGCTTTGACTAGATGGACCTTTGTCAGCAAAGAGATGTCTCTGCTTTTTAATATGCTGTCTAGGTGTATCACAGCTTTTCTTCCAAGGAACATCTTTTCATTTCATTAAATTATCATCAAATTATCTTCTTTAACTTGCCACAGAACTGTAGCTGTACCTTTCCTAAGGTAGTCATTACTTTCATCTCAATAATTAGTCTACAACTCTACTCTTTTACTAAATTTCTTTAGGTCAGAATCGGGGCCCAAATTATGTTTATGTAGCTCAAATTACTTTGGGCAATTTTTTAAGTGCCACATGAATGGCATAAAGGATTATTACAGAGGCTTGTTAGTGGTAAAAACCATTATCATGAACTGGTATGATTTGGAAAAGTTTCTTGGAAGTGTCAGAATCTATGCTGAGCAGTCGTTAAAAGAGACTATGTATATGTGAGTGATTAAAGCCAAGAAAAGAATATTTAGTGGGGAATAAAAGAGCAAGTAAAGGTTTAGATATTAAACGATATACTGGAGAATCACAACAAACTATGAAAAATTCATAAGATATGGGAATATCAAACCACCTGACCTGCCTCCTGAGAAATCTGTATGCAGCTCAAGAAGCAACAGTTAGAAATGGACATGGAACAACAGACTGGTTCCAAATAGGGAAAGGAGTACATCAAGGCTGTATACTGCCACTCTGCTTTTTTAACTTATATGCAGAGTACATCATGTGAAATGCCAGGCTGGATGAAGCACAAGCTGCAATCAAGATTGCCAGGAGAAATTATCAGTAACTCAGATACACAGATGATACCATCCTTATAGCAGAAAGTGAAGAGGAACTAAAAAGCCTCTTGATGAAAGTGAAAGAGGACAGTAAAAAACTTGGCTTAAAATTCAACATTCAAAAAAAGAATATCATGGCATCTGGTCCCATCACTTCACGGCAAATAGATGGGGAAACAATGGAAACAGTGACAGACTATTTTTTGGGCTCCAAAATCACTGCAGGTGGTGACTGCAGCCATGAAATTAAAAGACGCTTGCTCCTTGGAAGAAAAGCTATGACCAACCTAGACATCAAATTAAAAGGCAGAGAGAGACATTACTTTGCCAACAAAGGTCCATCTAGTCAGAACTATGGTTTTTCCAGCAGTTATGTATGGATGTGAGAGTTGGACTGTGAAGAAAGCTGAGCTGTGAAGAAAGCATCAAAAGAATGGATGCTTTTGAACTGTGGTGTTGGAGAAGACTCTTGAGAGTCCCTCGGGCTGCAAGGAGAGCAAGCCAGTCAATCCTCAAGGAAATCAGTCCTGAATATTCACTGGAAGAACTGATGCTGAAGCTGAAACTCCAACACTTTGGCCACCTGATGCAAAGAACTGACTCACTGGAAAAGATCCTGATGCTCGGAAAGACTGAAGGCAGGAGGAGAAGGAGACGACAGAGGATGAGATGGTTGAATGGCATCACTGACTCAATGGACATGAGTTTGAGCAAGTTCTGGGAGTTGGTGATGGACAAGGAGGCCTGCCATGTTGCAGTCCATAGGGTTGCAAAGAGTTGGACACGACTGATCGACTAAATTGATATTGGAGAAATGGTGCCTAAGAAGAGAGTTTAACTTGGCAATAAGTCAACTATTTGAAACTTTCAAGAATGCAATTTCTGTAATTGCTATGGAGTTAATTAAATTTTAGGGCTGAAGGGACTTTGCAATGACTTCAAACTGGGCTCCTGGGAGCTTCGGAGGCCCCCAAAGGCTAATATGGCAGATGGCTCTAAGCTTCCACCCAGAATTCAGGAGAAAATAGCTCCATTTCTGTACACAGGGGGTCTGAGTAAGGACTCCAAGGGTTTAGAGACTAGAAATGAAGAACCTAACACAACTAACCTCTACCAATTTACTTACCATTACAAAATCAAAGTCCAGAAAAGTTAAGGTATTTGTCCAACAAAAGCTGGGAGGGAAGACCACTTACTTAGAACGTTTCAAAGTGAAAGAAATGAGAAAAAGGAGGTGAGAACAGACAATCCATTTGAGATTAAGAATTGCTAAGGGTGGGGAATTTAACTAAAACTGAAATGCACTATTATGGTGATTAATCAAAAACAAGATCTCAGAGGAACTAGGATGAAAAGGGAGAGTACAAGTATTATTTTTAAAAAAGTAAGAATAGATGCATATTTTGAAGTAAAAAGATGTATATGATAGAGCACATTAAGATCAGAAGTTGATTTAGATCATTTTTCAAAAGTGAGAGAGGATAAAGAGAAAATTAGTGAATAAATTAGAATTCAACTAATTCTCCATGATAAGAGTTTAATATTGTTTATGATACTATAACATCTCACACTGGTCAAAGCAGAAGATGACAAACTGATCCTAAAATTCAAATGGAAATGCAAGGGATTCAGAGCAGCTAAAGCAATTTTGAAAAAGAAAACTCAGATTTTCTAACTTCAAAATTTACAGCCAAAGGCATAAGGAGACATATACATGAAATAATAGAACTGAGAGTCTAAAAATAAAAGTCTTTACATCTACAGTTAACTGACTTTTCATCATAGTCACCAAGATACTTCAATGGGGAAAAAGTCTTTTCAACAATAATACTGGGATAATTTGATACCCATATGCAAAAGAATGGGATTGGACCTCAACTTCATATTGCATACAAAAATTAACTCAAAATAGATCATAGGCCTAAATGCAAAAACTACAACTATAAAACTCTTTAATATATGAATAAATCTTGACTTTAGATTATGTAGGCAATGACTTCTTAGATATCACACCAAATGCAACCAAACAAAAGATAAATTAAATACACCTCATCAAAATGAACCTTTGTTCTTCGAAGGACACGATCAAAAAAGTGAATAGACAAAATGCTGTGGTAGCTGCTGTGAGAAATAATCTGCCAAAATGTTAAACTTAGAATTACCATATAAGCCAACAGTTCTACTCCTAGGTATACACCCCAAAGAACTGAAAACAGGTATTCATTCAGAGATTTGTATACCAATGCACATAACAGCATTATGCACAGCAAACAAAAGATGGAAACAACCCAAGGGTCCACCAACAGATGAACGGATAAACAAAATGTGATACATACAGAAGATAGAATATTTTTCAGCCACAAAAAGAAATTAAATTCTGATGCATGATATAACATGAATGAACCTTGAAGAAATCATAGTAAGAGAAAGAAGCTAGACCTAAAAAGAACAAATACTGAGTGATTTCATTTATATGCAATACCTAGAATAGGCAAATTCACAGGGACAGAAAGTAGAATAAAGGTTACCAGGGATTGGAAGAGAGAGGAAAGGAGGGTTACTGCTTAATGGCTACAGGTTTTTGTGTATAATTTTGTTACACAATGTCATAAATGTACTTCATGGCAGTACACTGCATTGTAAAAAATTATTAAAATGGCAAATTTAGTTACAGGTTTTTTTTCTTATAAGGTGAAAAGACAACCCAGGAATGGAATAAAAGATTTTCAAATCATGTTTCTGAAAAGGGATGTGTATCTAGTATATTAAAAAAGCAACCCCAAAACTACTTACAACTCAACAGTAAAAGGACAAATTATCTAATTTAATAATAAGCAATGGATCTGAACAGACATTTCTCCAAAGAAAATACAAAAATAACCAATAAGCACATAAAAAATGCTCAACATCCTTACTTATTGCAAGTGTTAAGTAACTCAGTTGTGTCTGACTCTTTGCGACCCCATGGACTGTAGCCTACCAGGCTGCTCCGTCCATGGGATTTTACAGGCAAGAGTACTGGAGTGGGTTGCCATTTCCTTCTCCAGGGGATCCTCCAGACCCTGGGACTGAACCCGGGTCTCCAGCATTGTAGGCAGACGCTTTACCATCTAAGCCATCAGGGAAGTCCCTTCCTTACTTCTTAGGGAAATGCAAATCAGTATCACAATGAGATACCACTTCACACCCAACAGAACAATTAACAGTAGAAAGGACAATAATAACAAGTGTTAGCATGGATGCAGAGAAGCAGGAATTCTCATGCTTGGGTGCTAGGATTGTAAAGTGGTGCAGCATCTTCGGAAAACAATTTTGCAGATCCTTAACACAGAGTTACCATACCATATAACTCAGCAATTCTACTCCAAAGCATACACCCAAGAGTACTAAAACATTATTTCCACACAAAAACAAATATTCATGACAGCATTATTCATAACAGTCAGAAAGTAAAAACCCAAATGTCCCTTAATAGAATAAGTGAACAAAAGATGGTATATTCATACATGGAACATCATTTAGCTACAAAAAGGAATAGAAGTACATGCCGCAACATGAATGAACTTTTAAAACAGTAAGCTAAGTGAAAGGATTTAGGCAAACAAGCCACCTACTGTGTGATTCTATTCATATGAAATGTCCGTAACAGGGAAATCCACTGAAATAGAAAGTAGATTAAAGATTGCCTAATGCTGGGAGGAAAGGGTACAGGATTTTAGAATGGTGAAGGTTATTCTAACCTAGAATAGACTGTTCAAAGAATCCTGTGACAGTTGTACAACTCTGTCAATATACCATAAACTACTGAATTGCACACTTTAAAGGGATGGGGTTTTTGACACTGTGAATTATATTTCAACAAAGTTGCAAGTTTATATACTGCATGTTTACTCAATTGACATCATGCAAAGTGAGTAAGATTATTTCTTTCCACAAGGAGCTAACAACTGAATTCAAAATAAATTAACAGGAGAAAAATCATGCTTGAATTATTAACTATGTATTAGTACATGTGGGGTAGGAAATGGCAACCCCAGTGGGCTACAATCCATGTGGCTGCAAACAGTCGGACATGACTGAGTGAGTGACACACACACACACACACACACACACACACACACACACACACNGGAGCTAACAACTGAATTCAAAATAAATTAACAGGAGAAAAATCATGCTTGAATTATTAACTATGTATTAGTACATGTGGGGTAGGAAATGGCAACCCCAGTGGGCTACAATCCATGTGGCTGCAAACAGTCGGACATGACTGAGTGAGTGACACACACACACACACACACACACACACACACACACACACACGAAGCAACATTAACAAACCTAAACAAAAGGTACTAGAAACATTAATACCTTAAAAGAAATTGGTACAAATGTTCCCTTGCTAAAAAAAAACAACAAAAACCAAAACAAAACCAAAAAAACAAACAACTTTCACGGCCCCCTAAACAGAACAATTACAATGGCCAAGTCGGCCAGGATTAGTGTAGACACAAATTTACCTTCCATAGTCATTTACTTTTTGAGTACTCACTTTGGATATACTTATTTCTAATCCTTTGTCTGTTTTCTCCTTTAATATTTTCCTACTCCACTGTATCATCTTTCTTCACATCTTTTTCTCCCATTCTTTCCCCCTCTTCTTCTCTCACTTTTTAACTATCCATTCCAGAAATAAGACTTTTTAAAATTTGAGTTTTGTCATTTAAGGATCCTTCTTTGTTTATGGATTAGATCACATACTTAAATGGTTCAAAAAAAAACCACACAAAAACACAAAACAATACAGAGAAGTATATGGGAAACAGTTTTCCTATCTTTGCCCCTCCATTGGTACCCACATTTACTTGTTGTAGGTCTGTTTCCTTCCATTTCTTGACACAAGCATAAAGAAAAATAAGTACATATTCTTTTTATAATTTTTCTCTCTTTCCTATGTGAATATAGCATATTTTATTCTGTTTAGAGATCTTGTCAGTAGAAAAAGAATTAGCTCATTTGTTCTGACAACTGATATATCTTTCACTGATGGACACGCAATTTATTTAACCAGTCCCTTATTATTTCCAAATATTTCCTATTATAAATAATGTTGTAACAGATACCCTGTCAATATATTAATTCATACATATACAGGTACATTTGTAGGGTAAATTCTCAGAAACAAAATTTCTGATCAAATAATAAAAATATTTGTGATTTTGAAATACACTGCCAAATTGGTCTCCATGGAGATATTAATGTATATTTCACCACCCATGTGAGTGACTGTTTCCCTATAACCCTGCCATATACTACTATGTTGTTGAACGTCTTGATGACTTCAAATCTAATACATGAAAAAACAGTATTTCAGTATGAGGTTGACCATCTTATGTGTCATTTTTCTATGAACTGTATATAACTATCTTTTCACCTTTTATTTTTTTAAACTAGTTTGCTGATCTTTCTCATGATGATTTATAAGAGCTTTATTAAAGAGACTGGTCTTTTGATTGTATGAGTTCTACAATTATTTTCCATGGGTTTTCTTGGTGTGTGACTCTTTGTGACCCTACGGACTGAGGCTACCAGGCTCCTCTGTCCATGGGACTCTCTAGGAAAGAATATACTGGAGTGGGTTGCCATGCCCTCCTCCAGAGGATCTTCCCCACCCAGGGACTGAACCCGCATCTCTCACATCCCCTAAAATGGCAGGCGGGTTCTTTACCATAAAGTAAAGTGCCATCTTTACATAGATGAATTATCAAACATTTATTTTTTGGATATTAAATTTTGAGTACTTTCAGAATTTTCCTGTTCCAATCTGTCCATATTTTAATGACACATAGGTAGTTTCATCTTTTACATTAAATCTGACACATCTGGAGCTCATCCTGAGGTAGAATGTGATGGATAAAAGTCTGTCTCTCCAGATGACTATCCTGGTTTTCCCACATAATTTACTACAAGGTTCAGCTTTACTTGATCACTTTTTTATCATAATCATACACTAGTAAGTTCTACAGGTCTATTTCCAGACTTTCTATTCTATCAGACTATTAATAAGCCAGAACCAACATATTTTAGTTTTTAAGATTTTATGATATATTTTATCATTTGGTAGGACTAATTACATGCTTCAGTCCATGGGGTTGCAGAGTCGGACATGACTTAGTGAGTGAACAACAATCCCCCTCGTTGTTCTTTTATTTTTTTCTGGTTTGTCTTACTTGTCCACTTTTCAAAACACTTCTGAATTAGCTTGTCTAATATCTGGGGTGAGAGGAAGGGATAGTTGCCTCAAATATTTATGTTAACTTATGGAAAACTGATACACTTTATGAGCTTTATGAAGTTGCCTCTTCTAACTGAAAAACAGAAAGGGAAAGGGGATAAAGTTTTGTTCTGTGTCCTCAACAGAGTTTTAATAATTTTCCAATATGGAACTTTCCACATTTCTTACTGTGATATTATGAAAGTGTTATTTTCTTCCATTGTATGTTCCTGTGTGTGTTATTTACACACAAAGTATATGGTTTTTGGCAGTTTTAGTTAATTTGCTGGTATGCAGTCATTTTCAGTTGACTCTCATGGGTTTTCCAAGTTTACAATAATATTGTTTGCAGACAGTTATTTTTAACCTATAACATTTTTCTCTTGTTACTTCTGCCAGCTACTATTTTCAAATATTATGTTAAAAATAATGGTGATAACGTGCTCTGTATCTTTTTCCCAACTTTGGTACTTTCATATATCTCAAATAGAAATGAAAATAAAATGACTGGTAAATATTTCCTTAAGAAACATAAAAACACTTAAATTTCTTTAGGAGAAAAATCCCTTTATTATTTCTCCCTTAAGAACCAGTGCCTCTCTACTGGAAAAGGAAGACAATCTATATAGCACTTGAATGACTTTAAAGTGAACAGGAAAGGTTTGTTTACATCAAAAATACCAAGAATTTTGTAAATATTGTTTGCAATTCAGGAAAGCAATAACACAGTGAAGAAGAAACAATCTCAAGCTGTTCTACTAATGATAATTTTCCAATACCCAAGGAGCCTGGAGTTTCATTTTTACCAGTTATCAATGAGACCGTGTTGCAGAGTTTTCTTTTTTCCTACTGCAGTGTTTTTTCCTGGTAACTTGACACTGAGTTGTTTAAGGGCAAGAATTCTTACTTAAAATGTGTGTAAATATTAGGGAAAATTATATACAAGAAACTGATAATGATATAAGTTTTATGAACAAGATAGCTCACAATGACTTAATATATTACTCTGACTTTTGGTAGTTTCAACTAATCTGCTTCTTCCTCTCCAATCATTCTAATTTGGCTTCTGTACATACTTTATCAAAATGGTTGTCATAGCTCACCTTCAGGTTACTAAATACAACCAAATCTTTTCAGTTATCATAGCAGATCTCTCAGCAGGATTCAATTCAGGGGATCCCTTTCTTTTTCCTTGACTTCTATGACATTCATGCTCTTTTAACCTCTCTACGGCTCCTTCTCAATCAATGTTCTTTCCAGTTCACTCCCTTCCCTCCAACTATGAAATATTTTACTTCTTTGTGGCTTCCTTCTAAACTACCTGCTTTTCTCCTTCTATATCCTTTTTTTTTGGCAAGAAGAGAAACTCATCTATTTCCACTGCTTTAATTACTCTCAACTCTGAGCTCCAGATCACGCATCCAAATTGCCTACACTTCTATGACACTCAGGGATCTCAAATGTTATCATATTCCACACTAGTGATCTTCAACCCACAGCTTAGTTCTTATCCAGACTCCCTCTTTGTATGAATTCTTACTCAAAATATGGGTAAATGTAAGGGAATTTCATCCATCTAGTTTTGCAAACACTTAGTTCTTATCCAGACTCCCTCTTTGTATGAATTCTTACTCATTTTATGGGTAAATATTAGGAAATTTCAACCATCTAGTTTTGCAAACCAGAGGCCTACACAACTTTTCTCTTCAACCCCCTTCATATTCAATTGGTTAACACATTACTGACCTACTGATTCTACCTACTAAGTACCTGTCAAATCTGCCCACTTCTTTCCGTTATTTCCCACTGTCATCATGGACTACTATATAATATCCTCCTAACAGTAGTCTCTTTGTGATTCACTCTCGTCTCTTTACACACACACACACACACACACACACACACACACACACACACGGCACTCCATTACCATCTGGTCCCTGTGTCTTTCTCTCATATCTGATCTTTCTTTACAATACTCCTCTTCACCTTCCGAGCTCTAGTCAAAGCCTTCTTTCAATTCCTAGTACTGTCATACTTCTTCTCCCCTCAGGATCATTTTCTCTTATAACTCCTCCTCCAAACCAATTCATCATTATGATAGTGAATCTAAAGTGCTTTACACTCAAGAAATAGTACCTACTGTTCTTAGTAATCAGAATGAAAATGGCAATCATTTTAATAATGAAGTCTTCATAAAATCTAGGTCAAAATACTTATTTAGATATTATGACATCAAATATAACAATACATAATAATATAATATTTAGGTATTATGATATCTATGACTATGTTCACACGGCCTAGTAACACACACTTGGTAACAGAAGGGATTTTCTATCTTTAATAAGTCATAAAAGCAGAGAAAATGAAGTTTATAAGTACAGAACATATTATACTAATCAAAAAAGATTATTCATTACTCTGAGAACCATTGTAAGTACTTAAGATTATAACTTCTAGAACCAGACTAACTGGATTTTAGTGCTAGTCTCAGCATTTCTTAACTATGAGACACTGAGCATGTTATTTAACTCTTCTTGATATTCTCATCTGTAAATGAAAATATTAATAAAACACATACTGGAGCCAAATGTTAAATGAGATAAGTTGTGTGAGTAACCAGTCTTTGCTTAAGAAAAATCTAGCAAATTTTAATACCCCAATAAATATGAGCTATTAAAAATACAACTTAAGAGGCTGATGTAAATGATTATCACTATATTAACATGTTGATTACAGTTAAAACCCAGCGACTGGGCTACATATCCCAAATGAAAATATCCTTATACTAGACATACAATTCAGGAAAACAGGAAACAAGGAGGATTACTGAAATAATTATACAGAAACATAATCACACTCCCAATAACTTGCTTAAAACTTCAGAGCATATAAGAAATAACAAGGTCACTAATGCATGATTAAATTTATCTAACATTCTCAAAATGGTACACAACTATAAAGATGGAAAACACATTAGTGTTTGTCAGGAGTTAATTATAGAGGAGAGGGAGTGAAAGAAGTCACATGACTGTAAACAGACAGTACAAGGAAACACTCTATAAGATGAAGGTACCAGTAAAATTTAAAAACAGACAGACAAACAAACAGAAATAAGAATATCCTTGGCATATAGGAAGTCAGAAAGTTCGTTTATCAGTCTAAGAAGAATCCATATACTATGCAGGAAACTGTACATATATATGTGTGTGTGTATGTATATGTACATATGTTTGTATTTATTTCCTTGGTAATGCTGCATGGCATACATAGGATCTTAGTTCCTCAACTAGGGACTGAACCCATGCCCCCTGCATTAGAAGCCTGGAGTCAACCACTGGACTCCCAGGGAAGTCCCAGGAACTATAGTATATAGGATATCATCTGAGACTAAAACCACAACCAATTTTATGTTATTAAATAAAAACTGTGAAATTACCACAGTAACATGAAGCAATGTCAGTTAAACTGGTACCCCAAAGGGCTTAAGTTAACTAGTAACAGTATTAATTTTTCTGGGTAGCAAATTTTTTAAACCCCACTTTTCAATAAGCATAGAACAGTTTCAGGGAGAAATTTCAATGCCTGCCTTTTCAACTTTAGAAAGAAACTCTGGCAATGTTTCCCTTTCTAAAATAACACACTGGGGTCACCATCTCCCCCCACAAAAGAAAACAATGAAAGAATTGTTTCATTCTTTCCTGGGCTTCTTTTCTTTGGTTGAGCTATGAAATTATACATTTATAGTGTAATTTTTTTAATGCTGTAGTTTCCTTAGAATTAAACAGCAAATGACAGGTGGGAAACTATGTTTTAGGTTACCATAGATTAGATTTTAGATTTCTTTTTTGAGACAACACGAAAAAATTATCAATTACTTCTGTCTACTAAGAGCAACATCCATGATGCACTATACAAATTTTTTAAAAATTGAAAGTTGGTCTAGGGACCATTTGAAGAAAACAAAATCAAAACAACAAACACTGTGCTAATTCTGAAAATAAGTGAACATCATTTAAATATGGCTATTTCCACAGTTCATTTTTCTGTCAGCCAATATACAACTTGTACTAGTATATAAGCATATTAACACTAAGTAATTGATGTTCCAATGAAGGCACCTAGAAAAAATTAAAGTAATATTAATTAACGATAAAGAAAAGGAAAGATATAAGCATCTGAATGAAGAGTTCCAAAGAATAGCAAGGAGAGAAAAGAAAGTCTTCCTCACTGATCAATGTAGGGAAATAGAGGATAACAATAGAATGGAAAGACTAGAGATCTCATCAAGAAAATTAGAGATATGAAGGGAACATTTCATGCAAAGATGGCCTGGATAAAGGACAGAAATTATATCGACCTAACAGAAACAGATGATATTAAGAAGAGGTGGCAAGAATACATGGAAGAACTGTACAAAAAAGAGGTTCACGACCCAGATAATCACGATGGTGTGATCACTAATCTAGAGCCAGACATCCTGGAATGTGAGGTCAAGTGGGCCTTAACAAGCTTCACTACTAACAAAGCTAGTGGAGGTGATGGAATTCCACTTGAACTATTTCAAATCCTGAAAGAGGATGCTGTGAAAGTGCTGCACTCAGCATGCCAGCAAATTTGGAAAACTTAGCAGTGGCCACATGACTAGAAAAGGTCAGTGTTCATTCCAATCCCAAAGAGGCAATGCCAAAGAAAGCTCAAACTACTGCACAGTTGCACTCATCTCACATGCTAGTCAAGTAGTGCTCAAAATTTCCAAGCCAGGTTTCAACAATGAGTGAACCATGAACTTCCAGATGTTCAAGCTGGTCTTAGAAAAGGCAGAGGAACCAGAGATCAAATTGCCAACATCCGCTGGAACATCGAAAAAGCAAGAGAGTTCCAGAAAAACATCTATTTCTGCTTTATTGACTATGCCAAAGCCTCAACTGTGTGGATCACAATAGTCTCTGGAAAATTCTTCAAGAGATGGAAATACCAGAACACCTGACCTGCCTCTTGAGAAGCCTGTGTGCAGGTCAGGAAGCAACAGTTAGAACTGGACATGGAACAAAAGACTGGTACCAAATTGGGAAAGGAGTATGTCAAGGCTGTATATTGCCACCCTGCTTATTTAACTTATATACACAGTACATCATGAGAAGCACTGGGCTGGAAGAAGCACAAGCTTGAATCAAGACTGCTGGGAGAAATATCAATAACCGCAGATATGTGGATGACACCACCCTTATGGCAGAAAGTGAAGAGGAACTAAAAAGCCTCTTGATGAAAGTGAAAGAGGAGAGTGCAACAGGTGGCTTACAGCTCAGCATTAGGAAAACTAAGATCATGGCATCTGGTCCCATCACTTCATGGGAAATAGATGGGGAAACAGTGTCAGATTTTATTTTTCTTGGCTCCAAAATCACTACAGATGGTGATTGCACCCATGAATTAAAAGATGCTTACTCCTTGGAAGGAAAGTTATGGCCAACCTAGATAGCATATTCAACAGCAGAGATATTACTTTACCGACTACGGTCCGTCTAGTCAAGGCTATGGTTTTTCCAGTAGTCATGTGAGTATGTGAGAGTTGGACTGTGAAGAAAGCTGAGCTTCAAAGAATTGATGCTTTTGAACTGTGGTGTTGGAGAAGACTCTTGAGAGTCCCTTGGACTGCAAGGAGATCCAACCAGTCCATCCTAAAGGAGATCAGTCCTGGGTGTTCGCTGGAAGGACTGATGCTGAAGCTGAAGCTCCAGTACTTTGGCCACCTCATGTGAAGAACTGATTCATTGGAAAAGACCCTGATGCTGTAAAGCACTGGAGGCAGGAGGAGAAGGGGACGACAGAGGATGAGATGGCTGGATGGCATCACTGACTCGATGGAGGTGAGTCTCAGTGAAATCCAGGAGTGGGTGATGGACAGTGAGTCCTGGCGTGCTGCGATCCATGTGGTCGCAAAGAGTCAGCCACGACTGAGCACTGAACTGAACTGAACTGAACCATGCACACATGGCATATGTTGTGTTGTTCAGTCGCTCAGTCGTGTCCAGCTCTCTGCGACCCCAGGGACTGCAGCCGGGCAGGATTCCCTGTCTTTCATCATCTTCCAGAGCTTGCATATGTAGCTACTTTTTATTTATTTAAAAAACTAATTCAGACTATCACACAAGTCTATCTTCCACAGATGTGGTTAAACATTTTTTTAATTAGTAAAATGGCTGGATATATATCCTCACTAAAAAGAATTTAAGTTAGAATCTCAAAATGTAAAACAGATTTAAAATAGCAGTGAGCTAACATTATCCTGATTTACAGACATTTTAAAGTAGTCCATCTATTTTTGAACTTAATATAAATCCCTAATTTCCAGCTACTTTTTCAAAAAAAGTGTTATAGAATAAAAGTTCAACAGTTAAGACAACACTAAGAACAACAGGGGGTTATCAAATCAATAGACTCTATCAGTTCAGTTCAGTCTCTCAGCTGTGTCTGACTCTTTGTGACCCCATACCGCAGCAGGCCAGGCCTTCCTGTCCATCACCATCTCCCGGAGTCCACCCAAACCCATGTCCATTGAGTCGGTGATGCCAACCGGCCATCTCATCCTCTGTCATCCCTTCCTCTTGCCCTCAATCTTTCCCAGCATCAGGGTCTTTTCAAATGAGTCAGCTTTTCACATCAGGTGGCCAAAGTATTAGAGTTTCAGCTTCAACATCACTCCTACCAATGAACACCCTGGACTGATCTTTAGATGGACTGGTTGGGTCTCCTTGCAGTCCAAGGGACTCTCAAGAGTCTTCTCCAACAGCACAGTTTAAAAGCATCAATTCTTTGGCGCTCAGCTTTCTTTATAGTCCAACACTCACATCCATACATGACCACTGGAAAAACCATAGCCTTGACTAGATGGATCTTTGTTGACAAAGTAATATCTCGGCTTCTTAATATGCCTTCTAGGCTGGTCATAATTTTCCTTTCAAGGAGCAATCATCAATTTCATGGCTGCAGTCACCATCTGCAGTGAATCTGGAGTCCAGAAAAGTAAAGTCAGCCATTGTTTCCCAATCTATTTGCCATGAAGTGATGGGACCCGACGCCATNGGCTTCTTAATATGCCTTCTAGGCTGGTCATAATTTTCCTTTCAAGGAGCAATCATCAATTTCATGGCTGCAGTCACCATCTGCAGTGAATCTGGAGTCCAGAAAAGTAAAGTCAGCCATTGTTTCCCAATCTATTTGCCATGAAGTGATGGGACCCGACGCCATGAAATTAGTTTTCTGAATGTTGAGCTTTAAGCCAACTTTTTCACTCTCCTCTTTCACTTTCATCAAGAGGCTCTTTAGTTCTTCTTCGCCTTCTGCCATAAGGGTGGTGTCATCCACATATCTGCAGTTATTGATATTTCTCCCAGCAATCTTGATTTAAGCTTGTGCTTCNACTGACTTGATGGGCGTGAGTCTGGGTGAACTCCAGGAGTTGGTGATGGACAGGGAGGCCTGGCGTGCTTCGATTCATGGGGTGGCAAAGAGTGGGACACTACTGAGTGACTGAACTGAACTGAATGACTTATTACTTGCTGTATACTTTATATTTATTTTAGACTCTAGAAATGATGTTAGACAAAAAGCAAATTCGAGTGATTTTCTTATTCGAGTTCAAAATGGGCTGTAAAACAGTGGAGACAACTCACAAAATCAACAACACATTTGGCCAAGGAACTGCTAATGAACCCACAGTGCAGTGGTGGTTCAAAAAGTTTTCCAAAGGAGACAAGAGCCTTGAAAATGAGAAGGGCAGTGACTGGATGTGAGAAGTGCAGTGACTGGCCATCGGAAGTTGACAATAAACAACTGACAACAACCAACAAAACAAATTTGCTTTTTGTCTAATATCACTTCTAGAGTCTAAAATAAATATAAAGTATACGGCAAGTAATAAGTCATTAACAACAAAAAAAAAATCATTGAAGCTGATACTCTTACAACTATAGAAGTTGCCAAAGAACCAAACATTGGCCATTTTATTATGGTCGTTTGGCATTTGGAGCAAATTGGGAAAGTGAAAATCCTTGGTAAGTAGATGCCTCATGAGCTGACAAGGAAAAAAGAAAGAAAGCATTTTTTAAAGTGTTGTCTTCTCTTATTCTATGCAACAACAGTGAACGGCTCGTTAATCAGACAACGAATCATTTCTTGATCGGACGTGTGATCGTGATGTGATCGCACAACTGTGACATGCAACAAAGGTGGATTTTATGACAACCAGTGATGACTAGCTCAGTGACCAGACTGGGAAGAAGCTCCAAAGCACTTCCCCAAGCCAACTTGCACCGAGAAAAGGTCCTGGTCGTGGCTGGATGGTCTGCTGCCAGTCTGCTTTCTGAATCCCAATGAAACCATCTGAGAAGTATGTTCAGCAAATCAATGAGACGCACCAAAAGCTACAATGCCTAAAGCCAACATTGGTCAATAGAAAGGGCTCGATTCTCCACCACAATGTCCGACCGCACACGGCACAACCAATGCTTCAAAAGTTGAATAAATCATGCTACAAAGTTTTGCTTCACCTGCCATATTCACCTGACCACTTGCCAGCTGACTGCCAATTCTTCAAGTATCTTGACAATTTTTTGCAGGGAAAATGCTTCCACAACCAGCAGAATGCAGAAAACGCTTTCCAAGTGTTCACTGAATCCCAAAGGATGGATTTTAATGCGACAGCAATAAATTTATTTGATGTTGGCAAAAAAAAGTGTTTATTGTAATGGTTCCTATTTTTATTAATAAAGATGTGTTTGAGTCTAGTTTTAATGACTTACAATCCATGATCCAAAACTGCAATTACTTTTCTACCAACCTAATATAAGTGGTAAAACAACACAGTAGGAGGGCCCAGACAGAGAGGCCAGTTTTTCCCCCTTATCTTAATTAATGCTCAAAGTTCTAACAGCTGGGCTCATACAAACTGATCAAACAAGTAATAGTCTCCTAATCTTTTATTTATTTTATTCAGACATAGGGTAAAAGGCAGTTTGCTTGAAAGCTGTCATAGATATTAAAATCAACAAATGTCAGAATGAGAAAAAAAATCAAATGATATCTCTTCATCTATAAACCAATTCAGACACTCTATGAAAGTCACTTTATCAGGCTATTGCCATTTGTACAAGAAAATTGTAACTTCGTGTAGAATGATATCTTCTATTATTGGTTCTTGTTTAGGGGGAAGTTGGTTTAGGGGAAAAAATATCTTGCAGATATTTCATGAACAGACCTAAGTGCCTTCCAGGTCACAGGCAAAGATTGTAAGGCTTTTCTTAGTCCCTATGGACTAATTCCTACATGTTATTACTGTACATTTTCTAGTCCCCTGGCTTCTAGGTTTATAGACAAATGAGATCAATAAAAGTGGGCAATAGCAGAGCCTCAGATAGGTAACTCCAGTGACTGCACACAAAGACATTATCTGTAATCGTTCAATCAGGGATCAATTTCTTCCTACTTACCCAGACAGTTAGTACCTGCCTTCTTCTTCTTAGCTATTTTCAGGCTATAAAAATCCTATCAGCCTTTCAGTTGAAAAGATTTAAGTTGTATCTTAAATACAACCTTTCTTTCTAATTATGAAAGCCAGAAATAATTTCTCCTTCCTCTGAACTCTTGTAATTCTTAAAATAGAAACAACTGAATAGACTAAAATTTTCAAAGAGAAAATTGAATCTAGAAACCAAAAATTAACAAATTTGAATGTATAAAGACATACAACTTTTCTCTGGAAAATGTATGCAACACATGACAAAGTAGTACTGCTGCTTTCTTTATTGTCTATTTTAACTAAGAGTTTGTAAAAATTGCCAAGAAAGTTGAGTAACTCCATGCAAAACCACACAAACACTGATATATGACAAAGTAGTTTACAAGAAAACAGATATGCCAAACAAAACAAAAAATATATTAATTTCACTTATTTAAAAACAACAACAACAAAAAACACCTCCAAATGACTCACTGTTTTCACTGGTCATATTAGCCAAAATTTAAAAGTTGGTAACATACTCTTTCCTGCACTATTAAGCAATATGATAGGGTGATTAAGTACCCAGAGCCTGGAGCTGCATTGCCTGAGTTCACACTCTAGCGCCATTATTTATTAGCCAAACTATCTCGTCTAAGTGACTTAGCCAGTCTATTGTGTCTCAGATCAAAATCTATAGAATGTGGCTAAGGATAGAGTAGCTAGCTATGTGAAGAATAAATGAATTAATAAATGTGTAATACTATATATGGAAAATTACAGAGTTAATTCTTAAGTAGGCTGATAAGAGGAGAGAGCAATGGCAAGCCACTCCAGTACTCTTGCCTGAAAAATCCCATGGACGGAGGAACCTGGTGGGCTGCAATCCATGGGGTCGCTGGGAGTCAAACATGACTGAGCGACTTCACTTTCACTTTTCACTTTCCTGCATTGGAGAAGGAAATGGCAACCCACTCCAGTGTCCTTGCCTGGAGAATCCCAGGGATGGGAGAGCCTGGTGGGCTGCCGTCTATGGGGTCACACAGAGTCGGACACGACTGAAGCGACTTAGCAGCAGCAGCAGCAGGCTGAAAAGAAGTCTGAAGAGGAGGAGGAGGAGGGAGGAGGAGAAGAGAAGAGGAGGGGGATGGAGGAGGGTGAGGAGTGGGGAACACAGAGGAATACACAGAATACACAGAGGGGGAATACACAGAGGAACTGTACAAATAAGATCTTCATGACCCAGACAGTCAAGATGGTGTGATCACTCACCTAGAGCCAGACATCCTGGAATGTGATTTCAAGTGGGTCTTTGGAAACATCAGTAGGAACAAAGCTAGTGGAGGTGATGGAATTCCAGTTGAGCTATTTCAAATCCTGAAAGATGATCCTGTGAAAGTGCTGCCCTCAATCTGCCAGCAAATTTGGAAAACTCAGCAGTGATCACAGAACTAGAAAAGGTCAGTTTTCATTCTAATCCCAAAGAAAGACAATGCCAAAGAATGCTCAAACTACCGCACAATCGCACTCATCTCACGTTCTAATAAAGTAATGCTCAAAATTCTCCAAGCCAGGCTTCAGCAATATGTGAACCATGAACTTCCAAATGTTCAAGCTGATTTTAGAAAATTCAGAGGAACCAGAGATCAAATTGCCAATTCTGCTGGATCATTGAGAAAGCAAGAGAGTTGAAGAAAAACATCTATTTCTGCTTTATGGACTATACCAAAGCCTTTGACTGTGTGGATCACAATAAACTATGGAAAATTCTGAAAGTGATAGAAAAACCAGATCACCTGCCTCTTGAGAAACCTATATGCAGGTCAGGAAGCAACAATTAGAACTGGACATGGAACAACAGACTGGTTCTAAGTAGGAATAGGAGTACTTCGAGGCTGTATATTGTCACCCTGCTTATTTAATTTATATGCAGAGTACATCATGAGAAATGCTGGGCTAGAGGAAGCACAAGCTGGAATCAAGATTGCTGGGAGAAATATTAATAACCTCAGATATGTAGATGACACCACCCTTATGGTAGAAAGTGAAGAGGAACAAAAGAGCCTCTTGATGAAAGTGAAAGAGGAAAATGAAAACGTTGGCTTAAAACTCAGTATTCAGAAAACTAAGATCATGGTATTCGGTCCCATCACTTTGTGGCAAATAGATGGGGAAATAGTAGCTAACTTTATTTTGGGGGGCTTTACAATCACTACAGATGGTGACTGCATCCATGAAATTAAAAGATGTTTACTCCTTGGAAGGAGAGTTATGACCAACCTAGACAACATATTAAAAAGCAGAGACAACAAAGGTCCATCTAGTCAGGGCTGTGGTTTTTCCAGTAGTCATGTATGGATGTGAGTCCATGTATGGACTATAAAGAAAGCTGAGCACTGAATAATTAATGCTTTTGAACTGTGGTGTTGGAGAAGACTCTTCATCCCTTGGACTGTAAGGAGATCCAACCAGTCCATTCTAAAGGAGATCGGTTCTGGGGGTTCTTTGGAAGGACTGATGTTAAAGCTGAAACTCCAATACTTTGGCCACCTGATGTGAAGAAGTAACTCATTTGAAAAGACCCTGACGCTGGGAAAGATTGAGGGCAGGAGGAGAAGGAGATGACAGAGGATGAGATGGTTGGATGTCATCACTGACTCAATGGACATGAGTTTGGGTAAATCCGGGAATTGGTGATGGACAGGGAGGCCTGGCGTGCTGTGGTCCATGGGGTCACAAAGAACCAAACACGACTGAATGACTGAGCTGAACTGAAGTGATATTCAAACAAGGCTAAAATAATTAGAACATTTCAGAGCCAGACAGAAAAATGGTAAAACCCAAATGGTTATAAATACTCAGAATGATTTGTCAGCATGAGGCAGATAAAATATTCCCCGACAAATGCACACACTGTCATTCCTTCAGCCTTCACTTGTACCTGAGCAGGAAGCAAAGAAACCCTTGTCATCACCAGGTGTAGCTGCTCTTTCGCTATCCAGAAGCCAAGGGAAATCACTCAGCTATCAAAGGTATCAAAAGCATTTAACATCCGGCTATCTGAAAGTGCGAGGGAAAACCTCAGGCCTAAACTGATCAAACACATCATTTTGACTCTCTTGTACCTGCTTGGTTTCTATTGCAACTGTGCTGTCCTTTCAGTCTCTTGAGTTGAAATAGCTACTTTTATATAGTTTTTTCTTTTATAACTGAGATTTTATTGGTTGTTTTGAGGAACACTACACAGACATTTCAATTTGTACACAATTCTTCACATATGTACCAGAAATCTAAAATATCATGTAGTTGTGATTCTTAACAGTTATTCCAGTGACTTTCCAGCTTAAAATTTGGAGCAAACTTTCCTTAACAGGATATCAAGTACCAATATCTTCAAATATCGATATGTTGTTACATCATAAGTCCCACTGATTCACAATTTAATATCATGTACGCTACATACCCAAACTGTCAGTCGTTCACAGCACATTAACCAGGTTACTAGGAAAACTGGACTACCACGATCAGAGATGTTATAGTATAGTGCACAAAATTCTGACCAGGAGAGCCAAGCTCAAATAGTGGTTTGCTGTAGGAAATAATTCTACCAAAACAATACGGGAAGAGAAGTAATTTAAAGTGTTCAAGACATTAAATGCACAACTGACTCCAAACTGCCATTTAGTATGCTTTTGTATTATAGGATATAAAAGCTACCCCCCATCTATGGAATGTTAAGCTGACACCCAAGACAATCAAAGCCTCCGGTATCCAATATCCCACTATTTTCTGGTTGTACCAAAAAATAAACAACCAGCAAATGATTTCACCTCTTAAAAAAAAACCATTTACACTTAAAAAATGGGATAAGGTGGGATTCCCTCCTTTTCAAAAATGTTTCTAGAGCTACTAAAAAACTTGCATTTACAAAATAGTTGATAAAAATATTCCTCTGGATTGTACAAGAAGGGAAACAGGGCCACTGACAGGACTCGGTGTGTGGTTATTAATCAGACTTGGCTTCTTTCTCTTGTGCTTCATCAGAGGCTGGGCTCTCCTCGTTTTTAGTCTTTCCATTTTCTGCAGGTAAGTCTTCTTTAGTCTCCTGGTTGGCCACTTCCGCCCGTTTTCCCTTTGCTCCTCTTTTCCCTTTTGTTTGCACTTTTTGTCTGAAGATTCATCCTTTCCCGCCGTCTTTTTTGGCTTCGTTTCCACTTTTGCAGGAGCCGGTTTAGCTGACAACCTCGCCGATCTCCTCTTGGGCTCCTCCTTCGCTGCCCCCTCGGCGGAGCTGACCTTCCTCTTGGGCGTCGTGGCGACGGGGCGGGCGAGAGTCGGTGCCTGAGGGCCGCGGCGCGCCGACAGCCTTCGCGAAGCTGAGTAGCCTGACCGCAGCCGCAACTCCCGCCGCCCGAGCTGCTGGAACCGGCGGCGGGGCAAAATAGCTACTTTTAATCTCTTACCTGGACACTGGGTAAATGAAAGTTAGAGGATCCTCCCACATGTGTAAAATAAGTTATCCTTGTTAAGCACAAAGAAACCAAACCTCACAAACGTAAACATGACAATATAATAATCCAGTGAAATTACACTAGGTCCTGACCTTAATTTTTCATTTAAATTTTTTCTAGAAAGAATACTGAGAATGAGTGCTACTGTCTCATATTTGACTCTTTGGATATCCCAGAGTATGATCCTAAAAACACCTTTCACCCTATTTAAAACATGCTGCAATCCCGGTTCTTTATCCCTGCCTCCAATTGTATATTCTCTTCCTTGTCATTCTCTAGGCTTGAAGATCAACTTACTGCTACGCAGAGTACCAGGAATTACTTGTCCTTAATTTATTTCGCCTGTCGCAGACCTTGAGCACGCTCACTTTATCTTTCTCAGTGATATTTTAGGGCGTTAGTTCTCAGGCAGTCCTTACCTAGCTCCACTTCGGTCTGTCTTCTGCTTGCTAAAGAACCTTCATGAAACAGTTCTACGTTTGAAACATTGTTTTAGAAAGTGATCAGCACATAGATGATCTTAATAAAAGCCTATTTATCGAGGTGATGAAATAAATTCTGAAGGACTATCTTATCATCCATGCAATTATACTCCAATATATATATGTATTCAAATTCAATATATAAATATTTTGCTAAAAAGTGGTGTAGAAAGTAAAATCAATAGTTATTCAGTTTGTATACAGACATACTGGTTGATATTTTCTTAATTGAGTTCTTATTTTGGTGTTGGACTTCCCTCAAACAAGTAAATTTTGAGTTAGGGAAACTACAACATCAGAATAGTGCCATTAAAAGCATAGTTTGCATCAATTTTTTAAACGTATCTTACCAGCATCCTAATGAAGACTGAAATAGCCAAATGAGTTATTCCTGGCAGTTTTGGTCAGCACACATCAGCATCTGTGCCTGACAGAGAGCACCCAGACTTTCCACACATCTCTTGTTAATCTTGTTTGCATATTAATAAATTTCTCCTACCAAACTGGCCTGGATAATTACCCATCATTTTGTTGTCAGTTTCATTTCTACAAATATCAGTCTCATTAGCCATTCTTTTTTTTTTTTTTTTCTTTGATGAAAAATATTTTAGTTCACTTGGGCAGAGTATTACATTGGCTGGAAGGATAACAGCACTAAAAAGTAATAATTACAAACAAACCCATTAACATTGAGAATACTGTGTTAAAAGTGAATCAGATTGAACTGTTTTTGCTACTGAGTTGTATGAGTTCCCTGTATACTTTGGATATTAACCCCTTATCAGATACCTGATTTGTAAATTTTTTCTCCCATTCCATAGGTTGTTGTGTTTATTTTGTCAACTGTTTATTTTGCTGTGCAGAAGCTTTTTAGTTGATGTGGTACCATTTGCTCATTTTTTCATTTGTTGCTTGTGGTTTTTTTTTTTTTNATGGCTGTCTGAGGAAGCCTTACAAATAGCTGTGAAAAGAAGGGAAGCAAAAAGCAAAGGAGAAAAGGAATAGCCATCTGAATGCAGAGTTCCAAAGAATAGCAAGGAGAGATAAGAATGCCTTCCTCAATAAATACAATCAAGAAATACAATCAAGAAATAGAGGAAAACAACAGAATGGGAAAGATTAGAGATCTCTTCCAGAAAATTAGAGATACAAAGGGAACATTTCATGCAAAGATGGCCTCAATAAAGGACAGAAACGGTACTGACCTAACAGAAGTAGAAGATATTAAGAAGAGGTGGCAAGAATACACAGAATAGACTCTATACTGAATCCATATACCCCATCCCGTAAAAGAAACTCATCATGAGTTTATTTTCTTTCTTATCTGTGCCACTGTCTTCATGTAAGACTGCACAAATACATATTAGCTTTCATTCTTGCTTTATTTTTTAATTAACTATAAGGATATCAAAGAGTGAAGGGCCATTCTCTCAACAAATACTCTGTTCATCAATAAAATCCTTCTCATCAGAGCTAATCAAGATCCTTTAACTGTCTACCCACCCTTAACACTGTCTCTATTGTTCTGCCACAATACTGTGATTTGCCTTTTTATATTAACTGCAACCTACACTTTTATTTCACATATAAAATATTTGATAAGTACAGTGTATTAATATTAATAGATGCTTTAATTTGAACAAGGAATACAACAGAACTTTCACGCAAAGAATCCAGGTAGTCTGACTCAATCAGTGACAATTTCAATAGTTACCTTTTCTGAATTCAGCTGTCAGTTAAACAGCTAAAGAGAAGGAACAAGCACTACAGGTTCCAGGGATGAAGTGGTCTGCTCCCTGCACTCTATTTTTTAAAGTGTCACCTTGCAGGTGAAATCGCATTCCAACCTAGAATATGTGTCTTATTTATGTCATTATTTTAAAATTTTATAGAGCACCTACTATGTGCCAAACACATGCTGGGCACTCTTACATTTAAATCAACTCTGTTCTTGTCAAGTAAATTATCCTCATTTGGCAAGGCTAGGAAACTTCTGCCCAAAGTTAGGGTAATAATGAACCCTGGTGGCTTAATTTTAGCATCAAATTCATGCACCTTGTTATCTCAGAGCAATCCCAAACTGTGGATCAATAAATACATCAGGTAATCCAGGCTTTCATCAATTCATTTAGGAAGTACCTTAGTACTTCTGTCGGGAAATGTCCATGAAAATGATAGTAGTGTATCAGTTGAAACCTGTCTGCTTCCTTTTTTACACTATTTGACTACTTGATGAGTTTTCACAAAATAATACAACTCTGAAAACATCACTACAATAAGCATCATGAATTTACCTAAAACCACAGTTTCCTGTTTTTCTACATAATTCCTTCCTCCTGCCCCTCTGTCATTTCCTTCCCTATTCTCCAGGCAAACAATTATCTGCTCTGTCCCTATAGTTTATCTTAATTTTATTATGAATATCTTCAAACATATATAAAAGGAGAGAAGACTCTAAAGAGCCCTCATGTACTCATCACTCAGTTTAAATAATTATCAGCACTAGGCAAATTTTGTTCCAACTAATTCTTTCTTTCCTCCCTTCTTACTATCAAGTGAACTTTTATTGGAATATAATAACAGTGATACAGAAAAGCAAACAAATCATAATCACAGTTCACTGAATTTTCCCAAATCCTACTAATGCCTGTAACAAGCATCCATAATAAAGAAATAGAACATTATCAGCATCTCCTAAGTGCCTCATGAAACCTCACTTGGCCATTAACCTCTCAAAAATAATCACTATCCAACTTCCAACATCAATATTAGCTCTGCCTTAATTGCCTATTACGGAAATTTTAGAGCATATTTAAAAATATAATGAAGGTACTCTTACCATATTTTAAAAACAAATTTCTTGAAATGCAATATAACCTACACAAAAGTACACCAAGTAAAAATGCAGACTGATGAATTTTCTCAGAGTGAACACACCTGTGTAACAGGCATCCCAAACAACAAATAGAACTTAAGAGTCACAGGCACTGAAGAGGCACTCCTACTCCTTCTCCATTAGTAATTACTATGCTGATTTCTAACAGATAATACATTTTGCCTTGTTTATAAACTTCACACAAAGGGAGTCATATAGCACGTATTCTTTTGTGTCTGGCTTCTTTCAGTCAATGTTATGGTTTTAAGGTTTATCTACAATGCTATGTCTAGCATTCTCTCATACGAATGTACTACAATTTATTTAGTTAATTCTTGATGGAAATCTGGGTTGTTCCCAGATTTAGGACTATTCATAATTAACATCTGTTACATGTCCACTGGTGAATATATATATACTATATAGGTGTTAAACTACAAGTGAAAGGAACGTATCAAGGAGTTCACGCACGTGCAGCCTTGGTAGATACTGTCTACTAAAAATGGATGTGCCAACTTACATATCCACCAGCATAATATTCGAGCTCCAATTGTATAAAGCTCCACAACCTTTAAAGTACAGTCATCCCTTAGTATCCAGTAACCAAGTAGTCCCTTAGACGCAGGAATCCTTGTGGATACCAAAATCCCTCAGAGGCCAAATTTCAATCAACTGCAGATCATGTGGGATTTCTGATCTCTGGTTGGCTGTACCCACGGATGCAGAACTGCAGATACAGAGGGTCTACTATACTTTGTACCACCTGTATTTTTCATTTTCACCATTCTGAAGTATATGCAAGTGGTATCAAATTGTAATCTTAAGTAATTTTGCTGGTGGCTAATGAAACTGAGTACCCTTTCATATGTTTCTTGATCACTTAAGTATCCTTTTTTGGTGTATAAAGTATCTATTCAAGCATTCTGCACTCTTTTCTACAAGTTTGTTTTTCTTAATAGATCAGCAGGAATTCTGTACATAGTTATCAGACTTATTTTCACTTTCTTAATGCTGTATAAAAGGAACAAAAGGTCTTAATGAACCCATTTTAAAATTTTCTATTATGACGAACACTATCTATATCCCAGATAAAAAGATTATATCCCACAAGTCTTTTTTTCATTTTTTTCTATGATATTTTCTACTGATGTCTTCCATTTCACTAACCTCTTACTGCCTCTATTGTTCCATTAAACCTATGTGCTATGTTCTCTATATCAATTACTCTATTTTTCAGTTCTAGAATTTTCATTTGCTTCTTTTTCACAGTTTACAATTCTTTAATAAAATTCTATTTTTCTCTATTTCCTTTGCCTTTTCTATTATTTTTTAAAACATATCAGTCACAGTTTAAGTTTTAAAGCCCTTCTCTGATACTTCTAAATCTGGATCACCTTAGAGATTTTTTTCATTATCTTTTTTTTCCTCTTGCCTTTCTGCGATTCCATCCAATCACTTGGCATGCACTGTAATTTTTGACTGAATGCAAAATACTGTATCTAAAAAGTTGTACAAACTCTGGATGATTTCTTCTTTTAAAGAGGGATAACCTTCTTTCTGAACAGATACTGGGGAGGATGATAACCTAAATACCCAAATGGATTAAGCCAACCTGAGCCTGGGTTTTTTATGTCAAACAAAGAATTATTTTTATAGCTAAAATTCAGTTACTTAGTGCCAACAACTATATACTTTCACAATATAAGTTCTAAATTTTTATATAACCCATTCTGTCTGATCTTATCAGATCTCTACGAAGTTCATTATGTACTTTTAGATTATATATTATGAATGAGGGTCATTGCTAATTGAGAATGCATCATTAACTTAACATATAATGTGGTAATAGCGTCTTAACTGTTGCAAGCAGAGCACAAATCTGACAAATTACATCCTATATAATTAAATATAAGTCACATACTAAAAATATTTTCTAAACAGGTAATTTATCTTCCATATAAATTATCTTCCATATCTTCCACTTAAATTATGTTGGTGCTTCAGGTTGGTACTAACACTGATTTATGTGAAATAGTTTAAGCAATTTTTTTAGATAACAGATATTAGGTAGGAATAGTTTATTATCTGCTAAATGTAAAAATATTCACACTGTTCTTTGAAATATATACTAAGAATAAAACTTATGCTCAATACTTAAGGCAGAAAAATAAAGTCTAGTATTTCGGGCAAATTTTTGTTTTTGCATTTCTGCATATTTCAAAAAATACATTAATGTAAATTCATTACCATTTTACTCTTTATTTTACAAAAGTTAGAAATATGAAGCTAATATTCAACATAAAAATACAATACTCAACAACATGTTTGATCCTTAGGGAAATGCAAATTAAAACCATAATGAGATACTGCTGCTGCTAAGTCGCTTCAGTTGTGTCCAACTCTGTGAGACCCCATAGACGGCAGCCCACCAGGCTCCCCTGTCCCTGGGATTCTCCAGGCAAGAACACTGGAGTGGGTTGCCATTTCCTTCTCCAATGCATGAAAGTGAAAAGTGTAAGTGAAGTCGCTCAGTCGTGTTCGACTCTTAGCTACCCCATGGACTACAGCCCACCAGGCTCCTCCGTCCATGGGATTTTCCAGGCAAGAGTACTGGAGTAGGCTGCCATTGCCTTTTCAGGCCTGTACTGAAAAGTGAAAGTGAAGTCGCTCAGTCGTATCCAACTCTGTACACACCTATTACAATGTCTAAAAGAAATCTGACAACGTTAAGGGAAGTCAATGACACAGATCTACTGGAACTCTAAGTCATTATGGGAATGCAAAAGGGTACAATCACTTTGCAAAACAGTTCAGTGATTTCTTATAAAATTAAACATTCACTTACCATATCACCCAGCAAGTCCACTCTTAGTTTCCCAAGCAACATGAAAATATGTTTGCTAAAAAAGCTGTTCATGAATTTTTATAACAAATGTTTATGGAAACTTTATTCATAATCACCAAAAACTGGTAACAACCCAAATATATCTCAACTGGGGGATGGATGAACCAACTGTGATACATATCCATACAACAAAATACTGATCAACAATAAAAAAAATTAATTACTCATGCATCAACAATAGGAATGACTCAAATGCACTAGGATGAATGGAAGGAGCCAGACTCAAAAGGCTACATACCGTGTGAGTCAACTTATACGATATTCTGGAAGAGGAAAAACTAAGGAGACAGAAAAATATATCAGTATTTGCCAGAGGATAGGGGTAGGGGAAAAGCTGACTAAAAAATACAGAGAAATTTTGGGGAGTGATCAGACTGTTCTATATCTTGACTATTGTAGTGGGTTACAAAAATGTATAGTATGCTTACCCTTTTACATATACAGTGTATGTATATACTAAGAGTATATACACTAAAAATAGTAAAGCTTATTGTATGTACATTTATGTCTCAATTTAAAATAATGAAAAAGTGTCTAAAGTTAAGAAAACGTATATCCCTTAAAGATGGGAAAAAAAAAGAAAACTTAAACTATTCATATGTATCCCTACACAAAATACTGGAAAATCTTCAGCTACTTTGCAAAATAATCATTAGCAACTTATCTTCCTCCAAAAGATCAAAACTTTCTGACTAATAAATGGATACAATACTAGAAATTTATTAAAGTTCTCTTTATTTCGATTTTCTCAGTGAAATAGAAAGCAAGTAATCAGCTGAACATGAGAAAGTATGAGAAAATGGAAATTTATAGAAAGGAGAAAGTAAAAATATGTTGCGCAAAGACTGGCAAGCATAAAGCCGTAAGAAATTGAACAATAAATATTTTAGATTTTGAGGATTATACAATCTTTTTCACAATTACTCAACTTGGCTGTTATAGAGAGAAAATAGCCATAGCCATTGGATAAAGGAATGGGTATGGCTATATTCCAATAAAATTTTAATTATAGTAACAGGCAGCAGGAACTGGTCTAAAAGCTGAAAAATGGACCCCATCTAGATGAGTGGTGGAATGAACAGACTAAAGAAATACATTTCAGTAGGCATTAAAGTGCACCTAATTCAGCACAGCTTTCTGTTTTATTCTAGAGATGGAAAAAGTTACATTTTTCAAATGGGACCAGTACTAGTGTTAGTCACTCAGTTGTGTCCAACTCTGCGATCCCATGGACTATAGCCTGCCAGGCTCCTCTGTTCATGGAATTCTCCAGTCAAGAAAACTGGAGTGGGTTGGCATTCCCTTCTCCAGGGGATCCCTACCCAGGAATCGAACTGGGTCTCCCACATCGCAGGCAGATTCTTCACCACTGCACCACTTAGGAAGTCCTAATATAAACAAATAAACACAACAGAAGAACCTAGGAAGATCAGATAGGACTTTTACAACTCAAAGACAGAGAAATCTGAGCTTCCCCCTAGAAGGCCTTGGTTAAGATTTTACCACGCCAGCTTTTAATTTTTAACTGCATATGCATTAAAGAGCCCCCTCAATATTTAAGGCAAGATTTAATTTCTCCAGTTAACTAGGTACTTGCAAGTATGAGCTCCATTCCTTACATCTTTCTACAAAGGAGCCACCGTGGTGTCTTTCAACTGAGCGCTGGATATTTCTCGGTAAAAACCAAATCTGCCACCACTGGTGCCTTTCCATAGTAGGTATTTTCTCCATGTGTTTCAATCAAGCCCTGGGACCCCCTTTCAGTGTCTTTCCATTGGGAAAGACACAATACATGGAATTTAAAAGTTTTTGTACAAAAAAGGAAATGATCAACAAAATGAAAAAGCCACTAATCATCACTAGTCATCAGAGAAATGTAAATTAAAACCACAAAGAGGTATCACCGCACACGTGTCAGAATGGGTTTTATCAAAAGGACAAGAGCTAGTAAGTATTGGTGAGGATATGACAAAAAGGGAATTTTTGTGCACTGTTGGTGAGAAGGTAAATTGGTACAGTTACAAAAAAGATCTTCACGACCAAGATAATCACGATGGTGTGATCACTCACCTAGAGCCAGACATCCTGGAATGTGAAGTCAAGTGGGCCTTAGAAAGCATCACTATGAACAAAGCTAGTGGAGGTGATGGAATTCCACTTGAGCTATTTCAAATCCTGAAAGAGGATGCTGTGAAAGTGCTGCACTCAATATGCCAGCAAATTTGGAAAACTCAGCAGTGGCCACAGGACTGGAAAAGGTCAGTCTTCATTCCAATCCCAAAGAAAGGCAATGCCAAAGAATGCTCAAACTACTGCACAACTGTACTCATCTCACACACTAGTCAAGTAGTGCTCAAAATTCTCCAAGCCAGGCTTCAGCAATGAGTGAACCGTGAAGTTCGAGATGTTCAGCTGGATTTAGAAAAGGCAGAGGAACCAGAGATCAAATGGCCAACATCCGCTGGACCATCGAAAAAGCAAGAGAGTTCCAGAAAAACATCTATTTCTGCTTTATGGACTATGCCAAAGCCTTTGACTGTGTGGGTTACAATAGACCCTGGAAAATTCTTCAAGAGATGGAAATACCAGAACACCTGACCTGCCTCTTGAGAAGCCTGTGTGCAGGTCAAGAAGCAACAGTTAGAACTGGACATGGAACAACAGCCTGGTTCCAAATAGGAAAAGGAGTATGTTAAGGCTGTATATTGTCACCTTGCTTATTTAACTTACATGCAGTGTACATCATGAGAAACGCNTGAGAAGCCTGTGTGCAGGTCAAGAAGCAACAGTTAGAACTGGACATGGAACAACAGCCTGGTTCCAAATAGGAAAAGGAGTATGTTAAGGCTGTATATTGTCACCTTGCTTATTTAACTTACATGCAGTGTACATCATGAGAAACGCTGGGCTGGACAAAGGTCCGTCTAGTCAAGGCTATGGTTCTTCCAGCAGTCATGTATGGATGTGAGAGTTGGACTGTGAAGAAAGCTGAGCGCTGAAGAATTGATGCTTTTGAATTGTGCTGTTGGAGAAGACTCTTGAGAGTCCCTTGGACTGCAAGGAGATCCAACCAGTCCATCCTAAAGGAGATCAGTCCTGGGTGTTCTTTGGAAGGAATGATGCTAAGGCTGAAACTCCAGTACTTTGGCCACCTCATGTGAAGAGTTGACTCATTGGAAAAGACTCTGATGCTCGGAGGGATTGGGGGCAGGAGGAAAAGGGGATGACAGAGGATGAGATGGCTGGATGGCATCACCGACTCAACGGACATGAGTTTGCGTGAACTCTAGGAGTTGGTGACGGACAGGGAGGCCTGGTATGCTGTGATTCATGGGGTCACAAAGAGTCGGACACGACTGAGTGACTGAACCGAACTGAACTACAAGAACGAGTATGAAGATTCCTCAAAAAATTAAAATTAGAACTACAATATGACTCAGAAATTCTACTACTGGCTCTTTCCAAAGGAAAGGAAAACATTAATATTTTTAGAAGATATATGCAACCCTATGTTCACTGCAGCATTAATCATAATAGCCAAGACAGTGAAATAACTTAAGTGCCCATCCATAGGTTACTGTTAAGATTCCTAGATAGATACACTGGAGTATCACTTAGCCATTAAAAAAAAAACACCCTGCCAGAGTGAAATATGTCAGAGAAAGACAAATACTATATGATTCCACTTATATGTGGAATCTAAGAAACAGAAGAAATGAACATAGTCAACAGAAACAGTCACAGACACAAAGAAAAAACAGGTGGTTGCCAGAGGGTGGCAGGGGTGGAGAGTGAATTTAAAAGGTAAGGAAAATTAACAGGTACAAACTTCCAGTTACAAAATAAATGAGTCACAGGGAGGAAATGTATATGTGTGTAGTCAATACTAATGTAGTATCTTTGTATGCCAATGAAAGTGGTAAAAGTTACAACTTTTCAGTTATAAATATTAGGGATATAGGTGTACAACATGATTAATATAATTAACACTGCTTTATGTTATACAAAATAGTTGCTAGGAGAGTAAATGCTAAAAAGTTCTCATCACAAGGAAAAACTTTTCCTTTTCCTTTTATCTTGTATCTATATGAGATGACAGATGCTCACTAAACACTGTCATCATCATTTCATGATGCATGCACGTCAAATCATTATGGTGTACACCTTAAAACTTATACAGTATTACATGTCAATTATATCTCAATTATACCCTGTTGGAAGTAAAAGACCGATCTATTGACCTCTATAAATATAGTGACTTGAAAAATAATAAACTTCCTACCAAAGCTGTAATTCAGCAAATCGAGTTCTATGTACGAGAGAGCATAAGAGGTTCGAGCATAAGAAAAAGAGTAATTTTAAAAAATGATGACAGGATTTACACTGTGCAAAAAAAGTAATGAAGACATGAGGGAAACAAGGGACAGTAAAAAGGAGATAGACTGACTGGACTGTAGAAGCTGTGTATTAATTGCTCAGTCACGCCCGACAGAGATTGAACTTGGGTCTCCTGTATGGAAGGCAGATTGTTTACTGTCTGAGCCACCACAGAAGCCCCACTGTAGGAGCTACTATAGACAAAAAAATTGTTCAAACTGGAGTCCTAGAAGGCATTAGCAGGAAGTGAGAAACAACTCATGAGGAGACTGAGGGTTAGTATCCAATGGTCTAAAACATGACCAACTAACAGTAATGAAGAATGAATGACAAGATGGCCAACAAAGCAGAAGCCTAAGAATGAGGACAGGGAAGGAGTAAACTTTGACAAGAGACCAGGAAACTTGCTCTAAAAGGGCAAATGGTAAATGGATTAGGCTTTGTGAGCGGAAAGGTAAAATCAAGGACAGTGTATACATACTCATATAACAAGAAGGCAAAAAAGTCCACATATATTACTGCTGAAATTCAAAACAGAATGATGATGATGATGACAGAATGTAATTTTTCATCATGCAGATGTACTAATGAGAAGACTGGAAACCTTTTTTATATGAGAGGGTCGCATTTCACTGAATTGGGATTCAAAGTTAGTACTCCCTGTCATCAAAGTCAATTGCAAGTGTTTATTTGCTAATGCTAATTTGCAATGAAACGTAACAAGAATTCTTCGAAATTGTTTTGTCACAAAGATAGGCACTGATATCCATGAAAACTAACTTCAAGAATTATTCAACACTTGGAAGAGATATACAGAATTCTACTAGATTCTTGTCTTATTTGTCTTTTCAGCATACTATCACATCATAGATTATTTCCAACTGAAGATAAGGCAGAGTTACAATTTAGTTCTGAAATATGTACATTTCCTTTGCATTTGTAAAAAGGTCCAAAAACTGATCAGAGTGTAGCTTGAACTTGGAAAATATCTGCCCCATACTTGTGTGGGAAAGGAGATTGCACTTCCTGTAATTTGTACCAACACTGTAAGTATATAAAGCAGCATTTTGTGAGTCAACATTAACAGCTGTCAAAATGACTTTACCACAGTAGAAGTGTCACTGTAAGTACTGTTTTCCCCTTGTAGGTTGAATTTTCACATCTTCAGCAAAAGCTAATTTTCCAAAGTCATTCTTCAATACTCAAATAATAGTGGTAGATGGTGGTTGTTCTCACCCTGCCCCCACAAAAAAAAACTAACTTTGGCCCTGCATGCAAACATTTTCAATAAAACTTTACCAATTTTAAGATATTAAATAGTTGTACAGTAGAAGAGTCAGGTTTCTATTTAAGACAAAACTTCCACCAGAAGTCCACCAGAGCAAATGAAGTTTGCTATTGATCTACCAGCTCAATGACACATAATATATTCAAATATTTTCCACAAAAATCTGAGCATATAATACAATGAATAGCCATAAGCTTTAAATGCTATACATTTTCTCAAGTTTTGTAAATTAGGCCAATTAAATTTCTTTCTGCTCCACACATATTTGCCCCACCATTAGTTATAACAACACATCTTGGTGCAATTCACACTGCACTTATATTGAAATACATTTTCTCAGGTACTTAAAAAAAAACTTTGAAATTTAATTTACATACCATGCAATTCAGCCAAACTTATACAATTCCATTAAAAAAAAATTCTTGACTATGTTGTTCCAGAGAGGCTACTTCTTTTATTCGTTTGAAATCTGGCATTGTCTCCTTGAATAAATAACTAGTAGTACTGGAAACATCTGTCAACGTATTAAGGGTCAAAGAAACCACCTGAAATTATCTGCCTTGACTACTGACGCCACTTTGTGCAAGATGTTATTTGAAAACCAAGCTTCCACAATAAAAGCTTAAAAAGTCTTGCTCCTTTAGTTCCTTCCATTTAAATTGTTATTAAACTTCACCTATATTTATTCTTCCTTTAAAATGTCTTTCAAAGTTACTTCATTAGACTTCTAACGTCCTGCTGTATTAATGTTTTGTTTGTTAGTTCAGACTCTCATCATCTGCTACAGCAACATAATGGGATCACTAACATATCTCATTACAAAAGCAATTTTTTCATTTAAGAGAAAAAAGACTGGAATTTGTTTCAGAAGTTACTTTTCTGCAGTGGAAAAAATTTTAATAGCTAATTAATCCATCTAAAACCCACGCACTGCAAGAGATAGCTGGAATAACAGGCAAGTTTGGTCTTGGGAGTACAAAATGAAGCAGGGCAAAGGCTAACAGTTTTGCCAAGAGAACTCACTGCTCATAGCAAATATCCTCTTCCAACAACACAAGAGACAACTCTACACATGGACATCACCACATGGTCAATACCGATATCAGATTGATTATATTATTTGCAGCCGAAGATGGAGAAGTTCTAAACAGGCAGCAAAAATAAGACTGGAGCAGACTGTGGCTCAGATCATGAACTCCTTATTGCAAAATTCAGACTTAAATTGAAGAAAGCAAGGAATACCACCATTAGACCATTCAGGTATGACCCAAATCAAATCCCTTATGATTATACAGTGGAAGTGACATATAGATTCAAGGGATTACATCTAATATATAGAGTGCCTGAAGAACTATGGATGAGGTTCGTAACACTATACAGGAGGTAGTTGATCAAAACCATCCCCAAGAAAAACAAATACAAAAAGGCAAAATGATCGTCTGACAAGGCCTTACAAACAGTTGAGAAAAGAAGAGAAACAAAAGGCAAAGGAGAAAACGAAAGATATACCCATCTGAATGCAGAGTTTCAAAGAACAGCAAGGAGAGGTAAGAAAGCCTTCCTCAGTGATCAATGCAAAGAAATGGAAGAAAACAACAGAATGGGAAAGACCAGAGATTTCTTCAAGGATATTAGAGATACCAAGGGAACATTTCATGCAAAGATGGGCTCAATAAAGGACAGAAACAGTATGGACCTAAGAAGAGGTGGCAAGAATACATAGAGGAACTATACAAAAAAGATCTTCATAAGCCAGATAACCACAATGGTGTGATCACTCACCTAGAGCTAGACTTCCTGGAGTGCAAAGTCAAGTGCGCTTTAGGGAAGCATCACTATGAACAAAGCTAGTGGAGGTGATGGAATTCCACTTGAGCTATTTCAAATCCTAAAAGATGATGCTGTGAAAGTGCTGCACTCAATATGCCAGCAAATTTGGAAAACTCAGCAGTGGCCACAGGACTGGAAAAGGTCAGTTTTCATTCCAATCCCCAGGAAAGGCAATCCAAAGAATGCTCAAAATACCGCACAATTGCACTCATCTCACACTTGTAATGCTCAAAATTCTCCAAGCCAGGCTTCAGCAATGAGTGAACCGTGAAGTTCCAAATGTTCAAGCTGGATTTAGAAAAGGCAGAGGAGCAAGAGATCAAATGGCCAATACCAGCTGATCATACAAAAAGCAAAAGAATTTCAGAAAAACATCTACTTCTCCTTTATTGACTACACTAAAGGCTCTGACTGTGGATCACAACAAACTGTGGAAAATTCTGAAAGAGATGGGAATACCAGACCACTTTATTTGCCTCCTGAGAAACTTGCATGAAGTCAAGAAGCAACAGTTAGAACTGGACATGGAACAACAGACTGGTTCCAAACTGGAAAAGGAGTACATCAAGGCTGCATATTGTCACCTAGCTTATTTAATTGCAGAGTACATCATGAGAAATGCTGGGCTGGATGAAGCACAAGCTGGAATCAAGACTGCCAGGAGAAATAGCAATAATAGATGATACCACCCTTATGGCAGAAAGCAAAGAGGAACCAAAGAGCCTCTTAATGAAAGTGAAAGAGGAGAGTGAAAAGTTGGCTTAAAACTTAACATTCAAAAAACAAAGATTATAGCATCAGGTCCCATCACTTCATGGCAAACAGATAGGGAAACAATGGAAACTGACAGACTATTTTCTTGGGCTCCAAAATCATTGCAGATGGCAAATGCAGCCATGAAATTAAAAGATGCTTGCTCCTTAGAAGAAAAGCTATGACAAACCTAGACAGGGCATTAAAAGACAGAGACATTACTTCGTCAACAAAAGTCTGTACAGTCAAAACTATGGTGTTTCCAGTAGTCTTGTATGGATGTGAGAGTTAACCATAAAGAAGGTAGAGTGCCAAAGAATTGATGCTTTTGAACTGTGGTGTTACAGAAGACTCTTGAAAGTCCCTTGGACTGCAAGGAGAGCCAACCAGTCGATCCTAAAGGAAATCAGTCCTGACTATTCATTGGAAAGACTGATGCTGAAGCTCCAATACTTTGGCCACCAGATGTGAAGAACTGACTCACTGGAAAAGACCCTTATGCTGAGCAAGACTGAAGGCAGGAGGAGAAGGGGACGACAGAGGATGAGATGGTAGGATGGCATCACCAACTCGATAGACATGAGTCTGAACAAGCTTCAGGAGATGGTGAAGGACAGGGAAGCCTGGTGTCCTAGGGATCACAAAGAGTTGGAAATGACTGAGCAACTGAACAACAACAACAAAACACTGCTAAGCAAATAAATCAGGACTATTAGAGAGCAGTAGTTTCAACTCAACTCATCCCAGTTAATGATTTGACGCAAACTTTATACAAAACATTCAGGGACTTATTTACAGCTCAAGAACTGTCATCCAAAACATAAAACAATACAAACGCAATAGCTTAGAGATAGAAAATACCACATGAAATACAAGGGGAGAAATGACTCCAAAAGATATTCTGCTAAGAGTTTTTGCTATTGTCTATCTCTTAGAGACAATCTTTTTCTTTTTAATATCAAAAAGAGCCTAGGTAACATTACTGAGCCACTGAGCAAATTCTCCCACTAAATAATAATCTAGAACTCTCAGTGATTAAGCAGAGCATCAAGCAATACTGTTGGTAGGTAGTCACCATCACTCCCCACAACAATCATTCTCTTCACTCTTTCTTAGCTTCTCATCCCTTTAACAGCAGCCCCTCAAGTGTTTCCTAACCAGTCCCTAATACTTATGTCCATGGCTTCGACATAAGGAAAACTCTTGGATTTGTCACTGAACCCTAACATTTTAAAGTATTTTTCAGTTCCAGGTTCCATGAGTCTATTGTCCTTTTTCCCCAATTCTTAAAATACCTTAAGAACAGGGATATTTTCTATAGGAATGAAGTTAGACCTTAAGACCCTCGAGTTTCAGCTGATCAGACTCCATGTCCCTCTCCTCTCTATCCAACTATAAAGATCTAAAAGCTAGATGAAGTAGGCAAGAATATATCCAACTGATTTTTAAGGATGAAGAGAGTATCTCAATTCTATAAGCACAACAAGCCTATATAGAACACCATGTCATTCAAACAAGAGCAATAAATATACTGTTCTTTTTGTGTTGATAGTAATTTTTTCACAGCTGCATTTGTCTTTTTAATTCTTAAATAAATAATGTACAATCTGATCCCTAAGGTAATTAAGAGTTGAATGAATACATTTTCTGGAATAATTTTAAAAACACACTGAAAGCATTAATTCTTTAAATATCTTTAGAAAGTAAAATTCAAAATAGTTAATGAAATGTAGGTAAAGAAGAATCAATTAGGCCTTGTAAAAGAATTTACAGAGGGATGAAAATATACCAGGACAGGTTGGGGGGTGGTCAATAAGCTTAATTTGTCTATCAGCTTTTTAACGTAGCCAAGCAGGAAATAGAGTAAGAAGTACTTCTATCAACAACTAATAAAGCAAACAGCATAAAGGCAGCCCTGGGAGAAGCTGGATGTATCAGTAAGTAACTACCTAGTACTACATTAGGATGTCAGTCCTATGACTCCATTTTTCATAACAGCATCATCTCCCTAAAAGGTCTACAGAAGAGCAAAACAAATTACAAAATATGCAGAAGCTATTATTATTATGTGGCTGCATTAAAAAACTATCAAGACACATTCATAAAGTTCATATGGGGGCTGAAAATGATGATACTTTAGGCATTTTTAAAAAAATAGATCTTCAGATCAACAACTGAAGATCTTAAAAGTATACAGAAAAATTAAAACTGAATGACATTGATAAGCGAATTTAGATTGCCCTATATATTTTAAACCCAATTCCTTTGCGATGACTGAGTCCATATGAAATACTATATTTTGTCAGTCACTCTTTCACCAAAAGGGCCAAATAAATATAATACTAAAATATATGAATTCTAAGCCTAAGTGTCATTCAGTCAGTGAAACTAAATACTTTATCAACAAATTTTAAAAATGTGTTGTCAGCCTATCCAAACATCTGAATCTTAATAAATTCAAGATATGAAAGTCATGAACGCAGTCATCTAACATCTACCCAACTGGGTTCTAGAACAGTAAGCAGTTGTCCAAAAGGCAGTTTCAAAACTGGAGAATCCTGAAACTCTTCAGGTGTTTGACTTAAAGGAAGTAATTAAGTATTCTTCCAAAAGAATATGATGTCAAAGGATTTGTAAAACGTCGGATCCAGACTCAACTGTCTTAAAGCTTGACCTTCTGCAGAATGCAAAATAATTTGAAGAACAGGGAGGAGGCAAAGAAAAAGCCATATTAAGGAAAGGCAAATCAACAAGAGAAAGAGTACAGAACCTTATCTTGTTCTAGGCTAACCATATTGAAAATGGTTAAAAAAGAAAAAGCAGATCATCAAAAATGAGAAACTGCTGTCAAAAGTAACATTTAAAAATTTAGAAAGTTCTATGTGTGAAGCTAAATTTTGGGAGTCCTTTTTCAGCCCTTTTTCAAAAAATTAGCTCATCCTAAACTGCTCAAAGAGGCTCTAAAGCCCAGCAAATTTAATTTTCTTTGTTTTGTAGTAATATTCAGTGGTCACCAAATTTTGCCTACTTCTCATAAACTTGGTGAAAAATTGAAATTATATTTCATGAAGCTTAACAATGTTGTTTTGTATGTTTAAAATGATTTTTAATACTAAAAGTAAACCTGATTAATAAATGTATACCATTATCTAAGCTATAATTTCTCATATTACTTATACATAGTTAACAAAAAAGTAATACACGTCAAATTTCTAGTTTTCTTCACAAAACAATAACATTCCTCCAACTTGGCAGTTAAATGCACTGCTTTTTTATAATGCTTACAAGATAAATTTGACACCCCTTTGCTTGGCATCCAAGCTTAACAACATAATTCTAAAATCACACTTTCTAGTCTACCCTTCTCTGCTTTACTCAGAATGGCCCTTTACATGTTATTCATCTTGCCTTTGTTCTTACTCCTACATCCATAGACTTTTCTCATTCAGACATATCCAACTGCCTTGCTGCAAGCCGTAAGGACAGGCCCAGGAATGGCTCTTCTCCTTCCTGAACAAAATAAAAACCTCCATGTTTGAAACCAAAGTTTTTGTGAACTAAAAATCTTCCTGGTGCTTGATTTACTCTTTCAATAGCATAGCAGTTAAGAGCAAGAACTCTTAAGACTAAACTATGTCACTAACTGAACTAGGTATACACTGGGGCAGATTTCTTAATCATCTTAACCTTTATTTCCTTATCTGTTTTTTTAAAAAGGAATAGTACCCTCTTCACAGAACTGCTCTGATGATAAAGCGAGATAATTTATGTACTGTGTTTAATACAGTGTTTGGCAGAAAATAGGTATTCAATAAATCTGACATTATTATTAGGTGTATGATAATGGTGACTTTTAAGAATTTCTAGCATTTTAACTATCTTAAAATACTTCCTTCTCCTGGTTCTTTTAAACTAGTAAATCTGACACACTACTTCTCTGTTATCCAGCATCTGCAATGATCCTAGTGGCTTCTTGTCTGCGTGATTTCTAACTTGCTGTTCCGTGTTTCCAAATTATCTGTGTATCTATCTACCTATCCTTCCCCAAAGATTCCCAACTTCAGTATATCCCAGATTCCCACCCCACCCCCGGTCCTAGCTACCATCATGCATCTCCTTCATTGCTCCTGTGATGACACTTGACTCACATGTCACACATGAACTAAATCTAATTCACAGGGCCACCAATCTAAATCCTCACTGGTCTATTTTAACCAAACTCCTAAAGGACATGTTGTCTCTACTATTTGCATGCATGTCTGCTAAGCTGCTTCAGTCGTGTCTGACTCTGTGCAACCCCAGGCTCCTCTGTCCATGATCTTCTCCAGGCAAGAATACTGGAATGGGTTGTCATGCCCTCCTCCAGGGGATCTTCCCGACCCAGGGATCAAACCTGCTTCTCTTACATCTCCTGCATTGGCAGGCAGGGACTATTTGTAGCATATGTCAAATTGTAAGTCATGTGATTCACATGTTCATCCATGTGATTTACTATACATAAATAAGAATGAGACTACTTCAAGAGATTCCCAATTTGTTAAACTAGAAACCTGCCAAAACAAATGGTAAACATTTTTCTTTTAACTACAGACACTATAAACTAACATGGATTTGAGGGGAAGAACACTCACACACACAAAATGCATATAGTTAACTGAAAACAATGCAACTTTCGTTATAAATCCTCTGATTCTTTATATTTCAGTTCTAAGGTATGTTTAAATGGAGTTAACTTTCTGGATGACTTCTATTCCCCCAAACAAAATAGGTTTTAAAACCTATAGCACAGTTTTTATACATACATGCATATGTGCATGTGTATGATTTTTTTTATATTCTGAGATATTTTGTTAAATAGTCTTAAAACTTTTATGTTTTATATTATCATATCATTTAATATGAATTATTAACAGTTTTGCAAAGAAAAAAAAATCTGGCTTCTGAAAACTTTGTTAGACCAGAGAATGTCAGTAACAGCAATCTGTACTTCCCTGCTTAATCTTTCTTAGCAAGCTCTGTCTGCACCAGTGCTGTCTGGCTTCAGCAATCACAATGCCAGGAGCTCATACTGTATGCGACCTTTTCAGTATCCCAAACAATATTCAGTTCCTTCTTTGCCACAAATAACGAGTTTAACTAGGTCTACAACATTTTCTTTTAATAAACTTCTCGATTATGCTAATAAACAGTACGTTAAGGCTTCAAAATAATGAGAGGTAAATTAGTTTTTGTCAATAATTGAACCATACTGAAGGAAATACAAAGTGTTGAACAAACTTAGTCAAGGGTGAATCAACATCTCTCTGACTCCACCTCACTAGCCCAACTGGTTTTAATAATAATAATAATAATAATAATATTGCCATTCAGCTATTTAACATGGTTGTGAATAAAAGTCACAGTCAAGAGGAAAAGAAGATCAATGCATGTTTTCAGATACTAAGGATGCCAACTTAGAAGACTGATTTTCCAGTGCTTCTTGCTACATTTGTATCTATAGAACTGCATACATTCAAGATCTAAAGCCTTAAAAAAGAATTTTGTGAGAAAAGAAACCTAATAAATATGTGTAATTCTAAATGATTTGGTTTATTTTCAAAATCCCTTTTATTTTGGGAAAAAAATCACTTTATAAAAGCTTACCCAAATATAGAAATTATTTTATAACATTTTTACTAATAAAATAAAAACATTATGAAAATTGCCACAACTATAGAAAATAGCCATAATTTGCTATAATAGTCAGAATATTAGAGTAAGTATTCTGTGGTTTACTACTTGAAGGAATTCAGAAAATTAATATAAAATTAAAGTTCTTTACTCTTCAAACCCCCAGACCCTACTCATGGCAGTAAGATGGAATTTCCTTAGACTAAAATGGTGACAAAGTGATGAGAGAAAGAACACAGGCATTAGAAAATGCAAAGGAAAAAGCACCTTAGATACAGGCCCCTGATCACAAGGTAAATCCCCCAGTGATGAATATTTACCTTTGGTGTATACCTTACCAGTAATTCTGACCCTAGCCAAAACAATCATTAGGATTATTGTCTTCAACCTTGGCTTCAAATCCTCACCTTATCTCCCATATCCACAAAATCTATAATACACCCCCAAAAGACATAAATCTCCCATAACTGCCAAAATTAGCAGTCCCAAGGATATCTGACTTATGACAGTTACAGTACCTTAGGCTGAAAGAACAGAGCTTTAATCAAATGTTCAGGGATCAGTGTTGGTATTTTACCCTAGTATTTCATAGGCCAGTTCAAATTTAGCAAACAATCAAGTAATAATTACCTGTCCAGGCTGAGTTTAAATTTTTTCAGTTTGAAAACCAAATCAAGCTAGGTTTCTGGGTTTTAAAAGCCACAGAAGATTTCTTAATTGGCAACAAGAGCAGCCAAGCAGGTAATGATTTTTTAACCATCTTGCAAATGGAACAGACATAGGCTCAGAGGCTGGGAGACTGGAGGTGACAGTATAAAGAGATCCAAAAGAATGAGGGAGGCTATCAGGAAAACAAAGCCTGTAAGAACTGGTAGTTCTTCTCACCACACAACCTTTAAGGTTCAGCAGATAGCTGACATTACTTTCTTGACAATTTAAAAATGGATAAGCAATATATGCAGAAGCCTTTTTACTGCTAATTATTTCAATGCATTCTTCTAAATAAAGACCTCCAGAGAAAGTCTTAACGTTGGCAAACTTTAGGCACAATGCCCTCCAAAAATAAAAGTCCTTTAAAAGATGAAATAAAGAACTCTAAGAACAAAATAATAAACGATGGAGAATATCTATGTTGTTTTATACACGTATTTCCAGTTCAGTACAGTTTATAAGTAACCTGGTAACAGGACAAAACTATCTCACTATCTTCAGAAATGGTGTACACAAAAAGAATCAAGAATAATGAAAATAAAGGAAAATTTATTTACTTTATATCAGTTCCACTTGGGGGGTGAGGGGTGGTGATAATGAGAAAAATTGCATTTCTCTTCAAAAGAAACTTCTCTGTTAAAGAACCACAGTGACTGGTTTGACTGGTTCCACTCAATTCCCTGCTCTCTCTGTATCTTGGAATGTTTCCCAGGTGGCTCAGATGGTAAAGTGTCTGCCTGCAACGTGAGAGACCAGGGTTCGATCCCTGGGTTCGATCCCTGGGTTGGGAAGATCCCCTGGAGAAGGAAATGGCAACCCACTCCAGTACTCTTGCCTGGAAAATTTCATGGACGGAGGGAGCCTGATAGGCTACAGTCCATGGGGTCACAAAGAGTTGGACATGACTGAGCGACTTCACTTCATTTTTGTACCTTGACAACTCCAACCTTTGCTTCCACCTCTTTTAGGTGTTACTAAACCCACAGGAAGGCTAAGCCTTAACTGGCTTAGTGGTAGAGCAAGAAAAATCCCCAAAGGCCAAACAACTTCTGGTCGTTCTTCACAGTTAGTGATATCACATGTGTGCTCTGGAGTTGCAGAAACCTGAGCTGGAATCTTGGCTCCACCATATACTAGATTATATAAATTTAGGANGGAGGGAGCCTGATAGGCTACAGTCCATGGGGTCACAAAGAGTTGGACATGACTGAGCGACTTCACTTCATTTTTGTACCTTGACAACTCCAACCTTTGCTTCCACCTCTTTTAGGTGTTACTAAACCCACAGGAAGGCTAAGCCTTAACTGGCTTAGTGGTAGAGCAAGAAAAATCCCCAAAGGCCAAACAACTTCTGGTCGTTCTTCACAGTTAGTGATATCACATGTGTGCTCTGGAGTTGCAGAAACCTGAGCTGGAATCTTGGCTCCACCATATACTAGATTATATAAATTTAGGAAAGTTTCTTAACTTCTGTGCGCATTCTACTGCTTCTTCATCTAAAAACACGGAAATGGTAATAATAGCATCTCCATTTCAAGATTAGTATAAAGACTAAATGAGACATTTAACAAACATTTAGCACAATGTCTAATCTTAGTAAATTCTCAATAAACATGAACTATCTAACATAACCTGTTGAAATTCAAGATAGCCCATGGCCCAGCACAATCATGTTTCCAAACTGGTATCACTAAATTATAACCAGCACTGTAAAAAAAGAACTGGCTACTAGAACAGAATAGAAAATAATAGGGTGCAATAAGGGCAGGTAATGTTTTGAAAATCTTTTTTTCAGACTCAAACACATTCTCTCAACTGAGCCTCCTAGTTTTTCTTTATTGCCTTCACTATGTAGTCTTCAAAAGCAGCATATCTGGCTCTTCTTCAGGGTACAAAAGTATTTCGTACAAAACTCTACAACGCTTACTACAGTGGGCTTTACATGTGTATCTCTCACATTAGAATGTAAATTCCAACACTGCTATCAGAGAAACGCAAATCAAAACTACAATGAGGTACTGCCTCACACTCGTCAAAATGGCCATCATAAAAAAAATCTACATAAAAAAAATCTACAAACAATACATGCTGGAGAGGGTATGGAGAAAAGAGAACCCTCTTACACTGCTGATGGGAATGTAAATGGGTATGGCCACTATGGACAACAGTATGGAGGTTCCTTTAAAAACAGAACTACCATATGACCCAACAATCCCACTCCTAGAGAAAAATCATAATTTTTTATTTTAGTTTTTATAAACCAAAACTAGAGAAAAACCATAATTCAAAAAGACACATGCAAGCCAATGTTCACGGCAGCACTATTTACAACAGTCGGAACGTGGAAGCAATGCTAAACGTCCACCAACAGAAGAATGGGTAAAGATGCGGCACATATAGACAATGGGATATTACTCAGCCATAAAAAAGAACAACATAATGTCATTTGCAGCAACATGAATAGACCCAGAGGTTATCATACTGAGTGAAACCAGATAAAAGGAAAATATCATAATGAACTTATTTACAAAACAGGAGTCCCAGATGTAGAAAACAATCTTATGGTTAACAGGGGATAAGGGAGGGCAAGGATAAATTGGGAGACTGGGAATGACATAAACATACTACTATATATAAAATACATAGCTAATAGCAATCTACTGTATAGTACAGGGAACTCTACTCAATACTTGGTAACAGCCTATACTGGGGAAAGAGCCTTAAAAAACAGAGGATGTATGCATATGCAGAGCTGATTCACTTTGCTGTACACTTTGAAACTATGACAAAATGGTAAATCAACTATACTCTAGTGGAAATTTAAAAAAGAATGCAAACTCCAGGGAAGCTACCTTTTATTATCCTCTGTTTCTAGTATCTGAAAAACACTGCCAGCTCAATAAATGTTTGTTGAATGAATCACTAGGTCATTAAAATCTAATAGGCATTAAAAACATATAAAAATCTTATTATCATTATCTGATTGGGTTTTATTATTGTATAAAATTTTAATTTAGCCATATAAGTCACACACACAAAAACACACACACAAAATCAATAAAGCTGTTCTTCCTCCCAAGTGCCTTCTGTACTTCCTTCCATCTAGAAACGGTGAATAGTGTTTACTTAAGAAACTGAAATGAGTGGTGTGCGTAATGATCTTTGAAAAGTAGAACATCAAAGCATAAAAATGTGCTGCACAGGGAACCAGCCACATTCATGTTTGTTCAGGGCAAATAAAGTTAAGGAAAGTTACTAGGCAGAAAAGCTTACTGCTTCTATATGATAAACTGTCCAAGGATCCCCTTTCACAGGGACTGCAGGTACCATAACACATCTAAATAACAACACTGGGCAGGTAGCTGCTTGACTACTTCATACAGAAGTATATGAGAAACTTTAGTATTTTCAATATTTAAATATTATCTCTATCATTTTTCAATTCTACTTAAACATAAGAACAAAAGTTACATAAATTTACCAACTCTTTCACTCCATCACAAAAAGGCAAAATGCTGGAAATAAATTATACAGAAATACTTTTCATCGTGCTTACAGATGTCAAAAGCTGACAATATACTAAATTAAGGTCACATATAAAATTTGACTTTACATTTGTTAAAAAAAAAAAGAATAAATGCAAATAAACATTTACTCTAAAATGAGGCTCAACTTTTAAAAGTATGGGTTCTTTTATAGTAATCTTCTAAAATATTTGTTTCTAAATCCTTAACTTGAATGAAAAATTGGAAGTTTCCAATTTATAAGATTATAACTCTCTTGATATAGTAAGCTACATACATGAAATAGGGGTGGGGGAGTATTATTATTATTTAAGACTCAGGCATTTTGCTTCCTCCCCCCTAATTATCGCAAATGATAATTCTACCTACTCTAAACCTGTTAAACATCTAAGGAAATAACTATTTCACAAAAACTTCCTTCCTTCCTTCCTTCCCTTTGTCACTTTAAACATATCTGTTATTATGAAACTTTACTTCAAAGTAATTTGTTAGGCTAAAACAGTAAGCCAAGTCTTAACAGTTAACATTGATTTACTGAAGAAAGAAAAAAAGATGAGCTGTGATAAATACTCTTAAACAAAATTACCAAAGAGGCAACAAGTTGTTGCTACTTATTAAAAATTCTTCCCTATATTTGAAATGGTAATTTTAACAACCCTAGTAAGGGTGGCAACACTCACCAGTGTGAATCTTCTCATGTCTCTGTAGCAGGTACTTCTGTATGAAACGCATGTCACATTGACTACATTGAAATGGTTTTTCACCTTAAAATAATTTCACATCCACAAATTAGTTACTGAATAAAACACAGTTTAGAGTTAACTATTTCTGAGGAAAGAGAAATCTTAGAAGCCCAAATTCTGAAAAACTGCAAATTACACATATAAAGGTTTTATACTATTAACAGAATTTTATTTCCTCTCAATTCCCCGCCCCCAAGATTTAAAAATTCACATTCTCACAACCACACAAAAATGAGACTGAATATGATTCATATCCTTCAAGGGGAAAAAAAAGTAAATAAATAAAACAATTTACAATAGAATTTAAAACTCATGAGGCTAGAAAGGTTACCAAGTGTCTGAAAGGTTACCTCCACAGGTTACCAAGTGTCTTAAACAGCTTTGCTTTCTCTGTAGAGGAAGATCCACCTACCTTTTTCTCCCTGGCTAACCACCACTTTATGCCTTTTCACTTTTTTCTCTAGAACCTTCAAAATTTTCTAAACATCCCCCCCTTAAAAAAAATAATCCTGTCTCTTCAAACATTCCTTCTCTGTTAGAGTCTTTCCTTTCACACTCCAACCTGTGTCTCAAATTCTTCACTACCCATTTCGCCTTTAACCCTTATACTCTGCTTTCTTAAGATACTAATGATCTCTTTGCTACTTATTCTAATGATCTGTTCTCGGTTCTCTCTCTTGCTCCTGCTCTCTCTCTCTCTTGCTCTCCTCTAGGAAGGTTGTGCAGTTATTGATCATACCCTCCTTGGAATTCTCTCTTCTTTTGGTTTCTGGGTGTATTTCACCAGTTCATCAAATCTACCTTATTATTTATTACTGTCTCCTTCTCCACCCTTTAACTCAACATATACGTCTAGTAATATTTCCCCAAAGATCTGTGATCAGTCTTTTGCTCTGATCTCCATGACTTTATGATCTAACTTTTTATATTTGACTCCAAATTCATATTTCAAATTCCATCTGGACATCTTATACAGAAAAATAAATGTTGACCAGCTTTTAATAGTTCATTCTTTAACTGTTTCTCTGGTTAAAAAGAATACATTAAGCCAAATAAAGTGTTCAACTAAGCTAATTAATTTTGCACATCCATGCTAACTGTTTTCTCATTTAAAGTTTTTCTTGGTTTCCTTGTGACATCCTGGCCCATGAAATCTCTGATTCGAAATGCCAGGTTAACTACAGTCTTAAGAATGAATGACATTTACAAGAAGATGAAAATAGCAAAGATAATAATTTTAATGGCTGTAAGCCCACTTTAATTCAAGAAATACCTGTATGAATGAAGACATGTCTCTGTAAGTGATAGTTCGTTCTAAAGGCAGCATTGCAGTGCTCACAAACGTGAGATTTAGGGGTTTTCAAACCAAGTGATCCATCCTCATTTATTGTAAGGATCTGGTTTAAAAAAAAAAAAAAAGGCAAAACAAAAGAAAGAAAATTTTAAAATGTGATACTAATTATAAAAAAGATAATGCCTTTTAATGCAAACAGTGGTCACCAGAGATTATGAAGTATTTTTCCCCTAGATCTTGAGAGGGCTATTGGAATAATTTTTATCATTATTTGAAGAAGGTACAATGTGACTCAGAATGGGTAAAAATTACTAATAAAACCTTGGAAGCTGGTTAAGTAAAATTTCAGCATTGTGTCCTCTCCTCTCCAAAACTGATGTCTAATAGAGTCCCTAAGTGTTCTCTATTAGGATGAGTATAGCTTTATTTTCAATTTTAAAATATCACATATGCAGTACAAGTCTTATGTTCTAGACATGGTACAAATACCAATCAGATAGGAATGGTTAAATAAATCATGAAAAATGAATACAACTTAATATTACATGGTTGTGAAATAAAATGAGAAAGCTCTTTATATACTTATATAGAAAGAGCTCCAGGATTTATTCTTAAAAAAAAAAATGCAGGGTTTAGAATCTAGTATATAATTTTGTTAAGTCTGAATATAAGATAATATATACAGCAATATATATTTGTTTGCATATGCATAAAAGCTATTTGAGAAGGATGTACATAAATATATATAACTTTGGTCGTCATGGCTGAGGAACTTGGCAGAAGATATGATAGGAGAGAGACTTTACACTAAACATACTTTAAAGTATCTTTCTGAACCATATAAATGCTTACCTATTACATTATCCTTTTTCTTTTTTTCTTAAAGAAGTAAAAAGGAAAAGAGTTTTAAGGCATCCTAGAATACGATTTGGAGTCAGAGTGGTTCTGTTAAGGACATCTAAGGTTATTCGAAGACTACCAAACTATTGTTAAGCATATTCCTTAATAAATTAGAGGGTTATGGGAGAAGGAAAGCAAGTGACAAAGACATCAACCTTATCTGCCTGTGCTTCTTGAGGCTGACAGTATCTTGGGCAAGGCCTAAACAATGCCAGAGAAGTTCACTTTTGGGGTTTATGTCTTCCAGTTTAACAACCATTTGCTCAACATACAACATTTAAACTGCCTCTCTCACCAGCCACGTGGCAGAGTAAAAATAACAAAGAATCCCTTTTTTCATTATTGAGGAGAGAAGAAAGATGACAAAACATGATGTGAACATAAGAAACAAAGAAAACTAGGAGGTAAGATCAGGAGGAAATGGCAAGTAAGAAGGGAACAGTAGTGGAGGTGGGAACATAGAGAGCAGAAGCCAAGAAACTGTGTGGCACACAGAATACAGAAATCTAACAGGCATCTTAAGAAATACAGAGGCCTGTGGAAATTGACTATGGCCTGTAAATACAGCTATGACCCCCATCCCAAAACTCAGAGGGACTAGGCAAGGAAAAAGGGCTTTAGTTTTTCTTAAAATATTTTTTTGGTTTAAATTCAGGAACACATTTCAGACTATACTGTACGTAAATCAATGGTAATTATTATGCTAATTATACAGGGCATGTGGGTTCTGGGCAAACTGCCAAAGTGGTCAACAATGCTTCAAAGTCTATGCACCAAAGTCACAGAGGGAAACATTTGGCAGGAAAATGCAAGTGGGTGTCACAGCTTCCTGAAGAGTCAGTGAGAACGGAAAGTTTAATCTCTGGTCAGTCTAAAATTTTTTCAACCCCTCCAAGTCACAAAATAATATTCAAGTTAACAACTGTGTAAAACAAACAAACACAAAATCTTTTAAAACATGACTTAAAACATTCCTAACATAAAACCAGTAACTAAAAGATGTTAAACCTTTTATATGAAACAGAATAAAAACAGGATAGCACCAGGTATTTTTTTCTCATATGTTGATAACAAATAAGATCCAAGTGCCAAAAAAAAAAAAAAAAACAAAAACTGGCAGCTCAATAGCTTTCTGTGGCATAGCAACTACACGGAAAGGCTCTGTAAGGAACAAATCTGGCCCAAATTACCTAATGTGAAACGGATATAATCCTTGACTGTACAAAGCCTTTTTATGAAGAGTTAAGGAGTTCTAGGTCATTGTTTTCTCACTGGAGGTAATACTGCCTTTTACTGTGGACTTCAAGCCTTAATTCAAGGTGGATTTTATGGATGAAAGAGCAGAACACTTGTGAATAAAGAGACTGAAAAAAAATCTAGCATATTTATAAGTTCAATGACAAAAAAAGTCAAATTGGTGGACATTTTACATTGAATTTTATATTATTTTCTTCTTTTCTTAGGCCAGGAGAACACACATCTTTGTATAAAAGACACAGAAGAAAATTATCTTGCCATAAAAGAACACCACACCACTGGGGGGAAAAAAAAAAAACACCACTGGCTCTTCCAACTTGTAATCTGTTTTCACGTATAACCGACAGATTTTTCCTGTTTTATTCACCAATATAACCCCAATACCCAAACTGTACATAGTGAGACTCAGTGTCTATTGATAATGGCAACCTACCACCCATATCTAACATGCTCATAGCTTATCACTTCTATTCATAAGTTTCTGCAAATTCACTAAGCAGCACTATAGAAAAAGATGTGTAAAGAATGGGCATGTAAAGAACAAAGTTTCTTGGTGGAAGAGAAATGGCTCATTAACACAGGGAAAATTATCTTCCTTGGTATAGACTTGGTTCCTTTTCCTGTCCACACCCTTTCCAGATCTTTTAGTAAAAGTGATCTACCAATTAAGTGTATATGCCTTAGAGATTAGCCATCTTACTTCCTAACCGTACCATAAAATATTTTTGCTTTTCTTTTTCCTTCAGCATATGAACACTATTACAACTGAAGCATTTGAAATTTCCAAGTTTAAATCCTAAAGTGTCTGCAAGACAAGACATGATTTGTCCTGACTCCTGTCACTGTGACTTTTGGAGAAATACGGTAATTATAAAGATCAAGCAATTGGGCTTTCTCAAGAGTAAAGAAACTGGTAATAGTCTAAACAATACTCTAAATACTTAATTGTTTTCTTAACCATTTCACAAGTTTAAAACAGAATTTTTCAGCAAAATATTTCAATACCAAATGAATTCCTCAATCTGCTTTCTTAATCTCACAGTCCATTAGCAAATACATTTTTTGTTCTGAGACAAATCTGTTCCCTGCCAGCTATCCATATAGTAGCAATTGCTATGATAAATAATATACCAATTTTTAACCAACAAAGCACTAAGCTCTGCCTATTCAATTCAGAGATTTTTGACTCTTCAAGGGTCACTGCCACCAATTAGCCAAAACCTGACACCCCTCAGTGAGAAAGTTTTGTTCTCTTAAAAGGCAGACATGATTTCCCTCATTCTATACTGGAATTATTAAAGTATATTTTAAACTAATAATTATAAGTTTTAACCATACATTCTTAATCAACTGATTTATAAATCACCAAAATACAAAACAATTTGGAGGAATAGTCTAAATTTCTCATCTATCACATTTTACTGCAACTGGAAAATGAGATCTTCTAAAATTCCCTTTACTCTACAAATCGAACTAGAAATGGAAGACAAGTGCAACCCCAAAGACATAAAACAAAACAACAAAGTAGCCCACAGCAATACTTACCTTCAACATCTCTGACCATCCTAGTTATCACTAACATTCCATGTTCACACTGTCACTTACTTTCATTCTCCCTGACTTTTACTGTTTCTCAGTACTTGGTTTTACTTATTACCAAATTTCATTTCTAAATGGCAAGTTTTTGCCAGTGCAAGGACATGAAATTCACTATATCATAAGCATGGTATATGTAACTCGTGTTCAGGAGAAATGATCCAGAGCTTTAGAAAAGGTTTTTTCTCTCACATTTCCTAAATATCAGGCAAAGATGTATATGATTTTTTTTTAAAGAAAGATTTGCATCCAAATATTTTTAAAATTGACAGTTTGGCTCTGTGGAAAAATTACATACCCAGAATTCAAAATTCCCTAGGGAAATTAGATAAATAGATAAAATACTTACACTTTTCCAGTTTTTCTCTTAAGTACTATTTCATACTTCCATCCCTAGTCTTACAATCAGTTATTTACCTTAAAGCTACTCCTTTGACAATCAAGTTAGCATGCAGGAGAGAGTCTGACAAATAGCTAGTATTTCTATTTCTCGCCTTTCAATTAAATTTTCCTCACTTTAGAATTTTTTTTTTTAAAAAAGAACTGAACTCAGTTCCTTTCTTCAGTACCCTGTAAGAGATCCTGGCACATTAACAGGCACTCAAATTAACTGCTTAGAGAATGAGAAGGATATATATTTCAGAATAAGAAGTAGGTAACCAAAAAGCACTCTGCTCTAGCACTATTAAGGAGTTTGAAAAGACCTAAAAGATGTATATAATACTGTGTTAAGATAGTATTGTTATATCTTTACTGAAAGGATTCTTAAGAGTTTATCGATGTTAACTCAACAATCCTCATAAAACTCTTCTGTGGTGGAAAACATTCTCACTTAATTCACAAAACAAGTCAACAGCAAAGTCAGGTGGCAATACCTTATCCAGAAACTTTCAAAATCAAGACTTGAGATTCTCAAATGTAAAGTACAAGTATCTTGGACTCTTTTTAGTATGAATGGAAACCCCCCTGAATAAATATCTCTGGTGATGGGGCCTGAGTATTTATAACTGGAAAAGCCCTACAGATGATCTAATGCAGAGCCACGAGAACCGCTGACATGAACGCACAGAGACTGAATTAAATACAGAGACTCTTCATACATTTCTAGTAACTGTAGTTCTCTACAGTACTAATCCACAGGGGAAAAAAAAGAGAGTCCAAGTGTCAATGGAAGGTGATGTTAGGTGGCCACATAGATCTAGCGATGTAAAAATGAACAGTATGTCATTAAGGAATGAGGATGAAGCACACAAGCAGTCAAAAAAACCCCTGAAAACTGAAAAAATTAGCAGTTAGGATTTCTCAGTGTATGTGTGTTGGGGGTGGGGGTGGGGGGACCTAACATCTCAGTCCTCCCAGAGGGTTTCACTGATACACAGGATTTTTTCCTAATGTTTACAACATGAACCCCAAACCATTAAAAGCTGAATTATGTTCAAATGTAATATGTTTTAAAAAAAAATATTATATTAAAGATTTCTAACAAGGTGGTTGAAATAAAACTAAATTTAAACATTTAAAGGGGACAAGTTTTTATTATGTAGAAAATTCACTTTCATAAAACAATTTATTCCATGACAGCATCAAATTACTTGACCAAGATAACCTTCTTTAGACATGCTACCAAATATATTTTGGCAATTTTCAAGTATCAAATCTACCCTAGGATGACTAAGCTTTGCCATATGATACAGGATCAGAAAGCAATTATTGCTTAAAATTCATGGCAGCTAAAGATGACATAATATTGCAGTATTTCTCACCACAAAGCTTATCTGGAAGGGAACCAGGTCTATATGGATATATAAGCTCTAATATTTTTACTGAAAGTCTACAAGATAATTTCATGTATATTTCCTGTGCAGATGCTCAATCTAACGTGATATAATGGGGACACATACTCAAAATATTCATAATGGCAAAAATTCAAGATTTGCGAAAAGTGTTGGTGGAGAGTAGAGTCTCTAAGCATTGTTGTTGTGGTGGCTAAGTCATGTCCAACTCTTGCAACCCCGTGGACTATAGCCCACCAGGGCCCTCTGTCCATGGGATCATCCAGGGAAGAATACTGGCGTGGACTGCCATTTCCTCACCCAAGAGGATCTTCCTGACCCAGGGATCAAACTTGCATCTCCTGCAGTGGTTCCTGTGGTACAGGCAGATTCTTTATTGCTGAGCCACTGGGGAAGCTTCTAAGCATAATACACTATAATTATCTGAGAAACTTACAGTTGCTTTTAAGGAATTTAAAACAAGTAACACTGATTTCTAAGAAAAGGTAAGCTTTTCCTTCTCTTCATACAAAAAGGGAAGAGTTACTTTAATGAAAAATCTGAAGTGTGAATTTTTAAACACAAGCTCAAAGTTGTGAGAATCCAGACACAAACCACTCATCTGGTCACTGCAAGGCCAGGGTTAAAAACAGACAACAACCATTCTCTCTCCTGTCACATGTAATAGGTCAGGACAATATAAAAACTCGTTTTAGTTATTCTCACAGCCTTGTCTGCCATGTATTATTTCCAGTAATTTCACTGTCCTAAGAATGCTCTAAAAAGACTGGCCAAAACATCTTTTTATATGCAATATACTCAAAATAGGCCAAACCTCTTTCATCCAGCAACAACATAAATATATACAGATATATAATTAAATAAATTACTTTCGGAGTATTATGATAATACATTATAAATTAGTTTATCTCAAATCAGATAAGCAAAAACTAAACTTAAACTCTGTAAAAATATGATCAGTATTACTTAGGACCTAATTGCAAACCCCTGAAGAAGATAATAGCCTAAGATTTAGTCAGAATTTCAGAATTACAGTCAAAAATAGTATCAGAAAAACACGGCTATAAAGTATCAAGGGAAATGTACAACTTACATATGTTGTTTTTTTAAGACTTGAAATAGCTGATTCACTTTTTTCCATAGCAGAAACTAACACAACACTGTAAACCAATTATACTCCAATAAGATAAATAAAAAATAAACTGATTATAGATACTAAAAATAATTTTTTAAAAAAAGATTTGAAACAGATTTTGCAATGCACACAAAGTAACATAACCACTATCACAACTTTAGGAATTAATATTTTCCTTAAACGACTTGATTTATTCATTAATGTAAATTTTTTAAAGCATCATTTATCACTGAGAAAAACATTAACCCCAAGAAAAGAAAAGGAAGAAAGAAGCAGGGAGGAGGGAGATAAAGGGATTGCATAAAACATGAAACATAAAATGTCAATAATTATGAAAAACACATAAGTTTTAGTATGACCAATAACCAAAGAAATTAAAATTTAAACTATAATGAGACATTCATTTTAAGTTACAAAAGAAGCAAAGTTTCATACTCAAGGTTATGAGAGAGTATGGACAGACACATCTTAGGTCCACTTCAGGTAGGAATGTAACTAATAGGACATTTCTGGAAGGAGTAACTATTAGAAAACTTCACTTATTTTGCTTGCTTGTTTATTTGCTTATTTTAATATTTAATTTTTAAAGAAACCTTTTAAAAACCTCACACCGTTTGATTTAGCAGTACATGAAAACGTATACACAAATATTTCAAGTGCAACATGATTTAAAATGAAGGCAAAGAGAAAACAACTTTCCAACAACATAGCAATCATTGAATATAATGTGACATATCAAAATAATAATACATATGCAGTTAATTATTTGTAAAAACCTTTAATAACTTTAAAAATAGCTTATATACTCTAGTTACAAACAGGAAATTCAATGAACCTATACAAATTTGAAAATAGAAAAGGAATATGGCAGAAAACTGAAATATTTATCTCTAAGAATAAATGGGTTATTTTCATCTCTATATTTTTCAAAATTTTCTGCAATAACCATATTTATATATATCCCAAAAGCAGCATATTGGTAAATGTTTAACATTTTAAGGGGTTAGAGAGTAGGGATGCTGATTTCCACAGTATAAATATTCTCACCGTGGCTAATTTCAAATTACCAATGGTTTCAGAGTCAGCTTGCAAAATTCCTGAAAACTTTATCATCAGCTCTGGCAAGCCAGTACAAACCACACCACACCACATATCCAAAAGTGTACAAAATGCATAAATAATGATGATGATTTAAATCACAAATACAAAAGTAAGTAGCCCTCAAAATAAAAAGGATCATGTTATAAAATCTTTTTTAAAAAAAAAAAGATAAAAAATAACTGTAAAAAGATGTAAATTATACAGAGTTCCAAGACTTCCTAGGAATATCAAAATGATACATACAGTCAGTTACTACTGTATTGAAAAGAAAAAATAGCAGGCAATTCCTAATAGTATTTATGGGTCACTTGTTTATTTATTAAGCCATTCATTCACCCATAGTATTTATTGAGAGTCTCTTAGGCCTACTATTCCATGCTCTTGGGATATAGCTGTGAATAAAATGAAGTCCCTGCTCTTATGGAGCTTACATTCTAGTCTATATCACAGGTATTGCACAACCTTTTCCTCATGACCAACTGGTAGTACTGAATTTTCCTGAAATAGGAATACTAGAATAAGTAAGACTGATATGAAGGAGAAGCAAGGGCACTGCATATTATCAGTTTTTAAAGAAAAGAGAGATATGGGGTAAGAAAAGTTTGTTTGAAAAAAAAAAAGACATGTGAAAGGGGAAGTGGAAATTTTAAAGCAGTGGCCCACCACCTCCATGTAGACATGCATCTCTTCCTTACTCCTGATGTAACAGTCTAACTTTACTAAACCACATGAGACTCATGGTCCAGCCAAGATCCTGCCTGTAAGATTAAGCAATAGTTTGAGACCACCACCTTAAAATATTCTCTTACTTTTGCAGGAGAACGTTGTTTCCGTTTCTTCTTTTTCTGTAAGTCTACTGGCTCTCTGATTTGTTTTTTGTCTCTCATCAGTTGCTCAGATACATCAGTGAAAGTAATTTCCTGCTTTACACTTATCTGTTAAAAAAAAAAAAAAAAGCCAATTTTAGAAATAAGCAAAAAGTCCACTGCAAGAGCCACTGCATGCTTAATTCTTTGCTAAATCCACATACAGATGTTCCCAGAAAGATTACTTGTGTGTGCAAGTAAATAGTATGTTGAAGAATTCAATAGGTAATTGACATAAGAATCAACAGTATATAAATTAAAGGCATAAACTAGGATTTCATAAAAATTTATCTGGAAAAAAAAAGATTAAAGCTGTCCTGGGAAAAAATAATAAGACCTAGGAGAATAAAGTAGAAGCAAGGATACAATTTCCCCCATATTTAAGAAAACTGAGGTTAAAAGCATAAAAAAAAGGTTAAATTCCAAAATCAGTAAAATACTAGGGGACCAGACTTCATGATGAGTCTGAATTTGTAAATTTGCCAATTGGCAAAACATCATAAAAACAACAAAAAATTCTAAAAGGTAACTTCACCAAAAAAATGGAATGATAATCTAATAATAAAATTTAATTATCTTTAAGTTTAATGTTTTTGGCAATATCTTAACCAGTATTTTCCCAGGCTCTACAAAAAACCATCACCAAATGTGTGTTTATAGACTTACATATGGTTTTAGGCCACAGCTATGTACAAGACAATTCTAACTACATAATAAGCAAAGAAATACTACAAGCATTAAGATGTCCAAATGTTATCTCATCTTTAGATCTCAGTTCTGATAGATGTGAAGATATGTCCTAATATGTGGAGTGATGGCAGCATCAATTCTCATCAGAACTGATGGTACACAGTCCCCCACTCCTCACCACTACATTTTCAAACTATCCTTGAAATGAAAACACACACACATTAAAACTAAGAAACTTTCAACTCATCAGGCTCTGAAATACATTTAAAATCCTTGACTCTTCTACCAGAAGAACACAACAAGAAGTCTGAAACCTGCAAGGGGATGCTCACCCAACCATGCTCACACCGTGATCATGAACTTCCAGCCTTGAGAACTGTGAGAAATAAATTTCTGTTGTTTATAACCTTTAAAAAAAATCTTGATTAAAAAAAAAAACTTGATAACACTCTAGGAAGTACAATGTGCTAATGGCTATATTTTAAAAAAATACACTTAAAAAGGGGGTGCTAAAGGTTATAAACATCTTACAGACTTATAAAGTCAGAAGACATAGCTGTGTAGAAGGGTTCATGAGGGAAATGCAACATAAGTTAGGGATTTCAAACTGACAAAATACAGAACTGAAGTCTGCATAAATTTCTGAAATGTGGGCAGCATGAGAACTGTAAATCAAGGAGAATTCAGGCATAAAAACATGCCTATAAATGATTATTTAGCTAATAATTCTATCAGCTTAGAGAACAGTACTAGTGACCATTCTTGTGGCTTCCTTTAGTGTAATTATTTGAAATATAAAATAGAATAAAGTCACCTCCAACAAAGCTTCAGAATACACACGTTACCATCTCTGAAGTGATATTTACTGAAACACAGCTACTAAGGCTGGGTATGAGACAAGGAGAATCGACAACAGACTAAGCAGCTTTTGAACTGCTCTCTCTTATGTTGCAAGGGCACCATAAAGTAGTTCCAAACATTTCTGTTGGCTGATAAATTACAAAGAAACCACGAAAATACGGAATGCAGCAATAAGAAAGAATTAACACTTTTTAGCAGAAGTGTCAGGTAGAATGTAAGATAGATTCACAAAAAAGTTCTGCCATTAGCAGCTATTTAAACCAAGGAAGAGCCTTTATGTGCAAATAGTAAAAAAGATTCATACATACATCTGAACCTTGTAGCTATTTCTACATATATGGAGAGTGATGATATTGGTACTAGCACTGACAAATGTAAGGTACACTTCTAACATTATGAAAGTATAGAACCAAAGTTAGAAGTATCAAAGCACTGTGAATGCTAATAAGCACATAAAAACTACAGTTTTAGAATACTCCAATAGGCTTATCACTCATGAATGAAATAAGGTAATCTCTACATATAATACAACCACATACTAAAGTATATGGTCCAGCCTAGGGTACTTAGAAAAGATACTGGTAAATCCACAAACATAGAGAGACAGGTATGAAAATGACAACGCAGCTAGCAAGAATGAGGTGCAAAAAGCCTGGGAAAACAAATCTTCATTGGCCCAAGGAAGACTACAATAATCTATAAAGACACAAAACCTTTTTAAGCATGGCAAAAGAGACAAAACTCATCTGTAAGTTTCCTACTTCTTCCTTGAGAAATATCTTTAAACAAAAATCAAGTTCTCAGTGTTACTTTTCACCTAAAATAAACCAAAGTATAATTAATCAAAGCAGGTATCTGCAGATGTGTGATTTTTTTTTTTGGGGGGGGGACTTATTAATTTGCTGGATCTTTTGAAATGTACTCATTAAAACATCAAGAAAATCAATAGGCTAGGAAATATGTCAGATTAAAAAACAAATCTCTCGTTTCTCCCCCATGGCTTAATCTTTACCATTTCACCTAGTCCCATGTGCAACCTCCTGCCTACATCTGAGAATCTGAATGCCAATGCTTTGCTCACTACCAAATCAGAAAATGTCATCAACACTGTTAATCACCCTACTCATAGCTCTTTCTTAAGACTTTACTAAACCCAGACATTTCTCCACAAGCAACTCCTGCTCCAGGAGTTATCAAAGCTCCATATGGGCCTCCCACTTCCAAGAGAAAGGAGGCCATCCAGCATGACCGTCCTGTGTCACACTTATGTTATGCATCATCTAACTTCTACCCCACACCCTTCCAGGAGGCAGAGCCCATGCTTCTTCACCCCTTGCCACTTCCCAAGCTGGTTCATTCCTGTAAGTTTATATTTATATATATATATATCTTAATTTATACTGAAGTAGTCCTCATTTTTTATTGTTCTCTCTTTATTCTCCCAACTTTAAACATAAGGAGGCCCTTCTATATAGAAAAAAATAAAAACCCTTCTCTTGATTATAATCACTAGTAATTCATGCCCAGAATGATTCTTTTTCAAGACTTATATCATGTCTGGCCCAAACATAAACTATCTCACTTTTCTATTTTTCTGTTTCATGTGCCTGTATCTTATCTTGGTATCTAAAAGGAAGAAATTCTTCTTTGATATTTCTCATAACAGCTTTCACTTACTTATTCAATAGCTACTAAGTGCTAAATTCAGTCAGTTTAAAGTAATACAAGGAAAACTTTAAATTTACTGAGATTCTAACATCGTACAGAGCAAACTACTAGATACAAAGAGCACATTCTAAAATCTTTCCAAAGATCTTAAAATGAAGATGGCAAGTTTACATGACTTAAAAAGTAAAAAAGAAAGAAAGAAAAACTAATAACACTACTTACAATCATTTGAACCTTTCTTACTCTTTATTCTTAATAACCTACGTCCATATCCATTTCAAGTTTTATACCATTATAATCTACCAAAGTATTCTTCCACAAATAAATTAACGTAAGACTGCTTTTTTGCCATTTCCCCAGTGAGGAATATACAAGAGCTCCTTACTGCCCTTACTATCAATTATACTCTTCCCCAGTTCAGCTTTCATGATTCTGCATGATCTCCTTTAAAGACCTAGGTCACTTGGCAGAAGCATCTGTCCTTACCATCTCTCCATTTCTGAAGCCTATGTTCCCGTCAATTTTCAACTTCACCTTTAGGTATTCTCAATCATCGCCCACCCCTGTTTAAGAAAAAAAAAAAAGCATCTTTGTGCTTTCCTCTATACTCTGTGCTGCTGATTCCACTACTACCCATCTTTCAGGCTCTGCATCTTCACTGTCTAAAATAACCTCTTACTTCATCAACTACCTCTCTGCCTAAAAGTACACTTAAATTTACCCCCATAAAATAATTTCATGTGGACCAAAATATTTCCAACAACTTCCATTCTCTTACGGCTGAACTTTTTGAAAGAACAATCTGAAGTATATAATATATAAATAATTGCCACCAAACTTAGAGAAATGGTTATTCTGACATTAAAAACAGTACACAGTCATATAAAAAGAATGTGTTTAACTATCACTAGAAAGAAATTGTTCCAAAATATTGCTTAGGAGACAAATAGAATCAAAGTAACCACAAGTACAACAAAGTGTTTAAATGTAAAGAGAAAGATATAAAACAGTTAACTGTATTGTAAATATATGGATTTTTCTGGGCTCCAAAATCACTGCAGATGGTGACTGCAGCCATGAAATTAAAAGACGCTTACTCCTTGGAAGGAAAGTTATGACCAACCTAGATAGCATATTCAAAAGCAGAGACATTACTTTACCAAAAAGGTCCATTTAGTCAAGGCTATGGTTTTTCCAGTGGTCATGTATGGATGTGAGAGTTGGACTATAAAGAAAGCTGAGTGCCAAAGAATTGATGGTTTTGAACTGTGGTGTTGGAGAAGACTCTTGACAGTCCCTTTGACTGCAAGGAAATCTAACCAGTCCATCCTAAAGGAGATAAGTCCTGGGTGTGCACTGGAAGGATTGATGTTGAAGCTGAAACTCCAATCTCTGGCCACTTGATGTGAAGAACTGACTCACTGGCAAAGGCCCTGATGCTGGGAAAGACTGAGGGCAAGAGGAAAAGGGGACGACAGAGGATGAGATGGCTGGATGGCATCATCAACTCAATGGACATGGGTTTGGGTGGACTCCGGGAGTTACTGGTGGACAGGGAGGCCTGGCGTGCCGCGGTTCATGAGGTTGCAAAGAGTTGGACACGACTGAGCGACTGAACTGAATGGAAATGATGTTAGCAATATCTGAAAGTACTCATGGAGTCCAGGAAAAGAGAAACTTAACACCAAGAACATATCCTTATGTATATGTATGCATGTGTTTATTTCCAGGGTGGTTTTGGAGATAACAGATTTAACCAGTCACCAGGAAGACTGCTAACTCCAAGCTCACCAAGCCACAGAAGAGGGCAGGAAGGAGGAGCAGCACGCTGACGGACAGGCTTTGATGTGAGTCACAAACCACAGCCCTCCCTTTCTGCCCGACCCAACACCGCCTCAGCTTCTGACACGAGCTACATTTGTCAGGGCTTGAGAGAGTCCATAACCATCTTTTGATTTTGAAAAGATTCAGGGACCCACAGTTCACAACAAACATTCTGATCTATTCCTCTATAATATTTCTCATTAAAAATTTATATTTAGGTTGCTATGTCAGCATCTTACAATTTAGTAACTATAAGATGAACTGGAACAAGTGATCAAATCAAGTTATCTTACCTGAAATAGTGCTGACAATCCCCATCTTACCCAGAAATTCTATTCTTTTCACTTCTGTATCTTCATGGTTCAAGTTCTTCCCTGTTGCTCACAGAAGTTCTTCTGGATCCATCCTTCTACTATATACATACCTTTAGTTTGTAAGAGTTTTAGTAAATCTCTATCAAAGTTTTCAAAGTGTGGTCCAGGGACTCCAGAAAATCCCTGACACTCTTTTCTCATGGGTGGTCCATGAGAGGAAAAACACTTTCACTATAATACACAGGATGGTTTTTTTTTCCACTCTCCTCTTAGAAGTATATAGCAGCAGTATTCAGAAGCTAACATGTGATGTCACCACAGACTAAATATATTAGCAAATATGAGATAAGCCAGACAATAAACAGATTGTAAAAATTTTAAAACAAATTCTCACAGAAATTTTTATTTTAGAAAAGTTATATTTCACTAAAAAATATGCTATGTGTTAACATGTAATGTGATTTATTTATAAAAATAAAATTTTAATTGTTTTAATTTATAAAATGGTAAATATCAACATACCAAACCAACAGAAGCAAGAGTTCTTAAGAGATTTCAAAATTTTTAAGAGCAAAGGGGTTCCAAGGCCAGAAATTTTGAGAGCCACTGTTCTAGATATATCTTAACTATATTTTGCATTCCCTCCCTTGTCTCCATTCAATCTCATTCAAAACAGATGTCTCAGCTCAACCGACACAAATTAACATAGATGTGTGTGCATTTGTCAATTAGCAGACACACACATAACGCCTAACTCTGTGTGCTAAGATCACTAAGAAGCAATAAAACACACGTAGCATCTAAAACTTAGTTTCTAATTACCATTATCCAAACAAAAGGAACTGGAGTTCCTTGGAGAAGTGACTGATTTCAAAAGGCAAGGAGAACTATATATAAAATGACCTTGGAACATTTTGTGGTGCCAGAAACTAGAGCGCATGTCAAAAGGACACAAGAGCTTGTCTGAAAGAGTTCCTAAGGGGTGAGTTGAAACAATGTGAGAAAAAAATAAATGGTAGTACCAGATTATAATGCAAAGAATAAAACAAATATCCATTCTGATATAATTGAATTTTTTTTAATGGAGGGAAGGGACAGCTACAATTAACGTAAATATAGAAGGAATGAAGAAAATACAAATTCACATTTTAGGTAAACACCACATTAATAACTACAGTTGGCAGGACCCACCAATGGATGCTTACATAGGTAGGTAAAAATGTGAGTAGAAATAGGATATTTAAACAGACTCAAACTATTCAGTATTTCCTATAAGATATTTGCCAATCACAAAAGAGAAAAAAGTGACTTTAAAATGGGGAAAACTGGCATTTATCACCTTACCAAAGCACAGAGAATGTAGTAACACCAATAATAAGACATATCTCCACATTTTATAATCCCTGATATGATGCTCTGAAATGAGCACAACACTTCTGTGGGATTTGTCAAAAAATAAAAGCACCAATCTAGTCATAAGAATATATCAGAAAGACTCAAATTAAAAGTCATTCTACATAATAACCAATACCCATCAATTATTAAGGTGATAAAAGATGAATTGTCATGGAACAGTGGAGACTCAATGGAATACTGCTGCTGCTGCTGCTAAGTCACTTCAGTCGTGTTCGACTCTGTGAGACCCCATAGACTGCAGCCCACCAGGCTCCATGGTTCCTGGGATTCTCCAGGCAAGAACACTGGAGTTGGTTGCCATTTCCTTCTCCATGGATACTACTCAGTCATAAAAAAAGAATGAACCAATGCTATCTGCAGCAACAGGGATGGACATAGAGAATATCATACTAAGTGAAGTAAGTCAGAAAGAGGAAGACAGGTATCATATGATGTCATGGATAACATGAAATCTAAAATACAACACAAATGAATTTATGAGACAGACTCACAGACACAGAAAACAAATTTATGGTTATCAAAGGAGAAAGGTTGTGGAGGAGGGATAAATTAGGGCTTTCCGATTGGCAGATACAAACTATTATCTATATAATAAACAAGATCCTACAGTATAGCACAGAGAATTATATTCAAAATCCTGTTATAAACCACAATGGAAAAGAATCTGTGTACAGATGTATGTATACACACTACACACATATAATTGAGTCACTTTCCTGAAAGCCAGAAATCAACACATTGTAAATCTACTACAATTAAACAAAAAGCAGCATCCATATAGTGTTCCACAAATTTATGATTCCTCCTCAGCATATAACCAAGATTTATCTGATATTTACTATTTACTATGGATACAATGCTTCGAAGGCATGCAGGGAAGGAAGGGGGTGCACGTGGTCTCTATCCTGTATAATCTACTGCATTTAATCCTACAGGAAGACTATGAGGTAAGCATTTTCATCCCATTTTACAAATAAGAAATCTAAGGCTGAGAAAGGTTATTTGTCTAAGAAGGGAAACAAAAACTTACACCCAAGTCTTCCAAATCCAGCAACAGAGACCCTAATTACTGTAATCTGTGAATTATTTTTTATCCTCACATTATCAATGAAGAAACTAAAATATCACAGAGGCAAGTGTCTTACCCAGGCTATCACTGTGACTAGATTTCAACACTAGTACTTAAACCAGGATTTTATATCTATTAGTTCAGTGCTATTTCCATTACTATAACTGCTTCTTTATAAATCTAATAAATCAATCAAACATTTAAAAATGACTTTTGCACAAACACACTTCATTTTCCCTTATACAAACTATAGTTTGGTTGTTTCCAGAATATAGAAAGAATTTCTAGTGGTTAAAGGGAAAGAAAATAACTTAAAAAATAACAAAGTGGACAAAATGTCAACAATATTTATATAAAGCATAAGACCTGAATTTCAGTCCTACCTCTTCCAGTTATTATTGGGTGAACTTGGCTTCCAAAAGTAGTATGGAAAAACAAAAAAAGCACAGGTTGGGAGTTAAAAGAAATAAAATCTATTATTATTTTTATTTATTATTAAAAAATAAATAAATAAATAAATAAAATAGGAAAAAAAAAAAAGAAATAAAATCTAATCCCAAAGAATACTAGCAGTGTCGAAATACAATCTACTCCCAAAGAGTGATACTAGCAGTATCAAGCTAAACAACTAGAATTTAGTCATCCATAACTTTCTTCACCCATAAATGGAGGGAATAATTCTCACAGAATCTCTGTAGAGTTAAAGGGATTATATATGTAAATCATCAACTATGGCATATAGCATTATAGTTGATTTTTATACCATTCATTATCATGACTTCCCTGGTGGCTCAGAGGGTAAAGCATCTGCCTACAATGCAGGAGACCCAGGTTGGATTCCTGGGTGGGGAAGATCCCCTGGAGAAGGAAATGGCAACCCACTCCAGTACTCTTGCCTGGAAAATCCCAAGGATGAAAGATCCTGGTAGGCTACGGTCCATGGGGTTACAAAGAGTTGGACACGACTGAGCAACTTCACTTTCACTATCATAATCATTTCCTCACCTGCTAAGTAGTGACAGTAATAATATCCGGTTTATACACATCAGAAAATCCAATGAGATTATACAAAAACTATAAATTCTAGGTAATTATTATTATACAACTACAGATATGTAATTGCTTAGATACATGGAAGGTTACCAATTTCTACAGAGCATCTCAACTTAATACATGCTATTATCTAAAACACAATATTGCTAAAAATAAAATCTTTTTTCACATCAGAACTTCCTTCTAAATTCCTTGGTTCNAGGATGAAAGATCCTGGTAGGCTACGGTCCATGGGGTTACAAAGAGTTGGACACGACTGAGCAACTTCACTTTCACTATCATAATCATTTCCTCACCTGCTAAGTAGTGACAGTAATAATATCCGGTTTATACACATCAGAAAATCCAATGAGATTATACAAAAACTATAAATTCTAGGTAATTATTATTATACAACTACAGATATGTAATTGCTTAGATACATGGAAGGTTACCAATTTCTACAGAGCATCTCAACTTAATACATGCTATTATCTAAAACACAATATTGCTAAAAATAAAATCTTTTTTCACATCAGAACTTCCTTCTAAATTCCTTGGTTCTTTTTTCTTCCCCCTGCCTTTCAGCAACCCAGTCTCCCGACTATAGAGACATCTTTCAATTTTCTTCTCCACTCCCAAACCAAGTCCAGTTATTTCTCTTTTTCTTAGTATCACATACAAATCTGGAAATTATATTCCATATTTCCTATTCTAGATCATTTTTAAAGGAATTAAGTTGGGAATTTCATACACTACAAAAGGGAGAATAAATCGATCAACATATGTGGACTATAAATTAGGCAGTATATATTAAGAGTCTTAGGCAATCTATACAGAAGAAATAATCTCACATGACAACACTGTCTACATATAATATCACAGTAACATTTACAACTGTAAATGAAGTGCAAACAGTCTAATACACAGTAAAGAAATAGTGAGATACTTTACAATATAGCTATATGATATACAGGAATGAGAAATCTTACTTTTGAATAATTTTAGTAATATATTGAGATGCTCATGGTTTAAGATTAAATGATATTAATATGGATAAATATACTTTTACAATTTTACACAAACACAAATACATATGCAGCAAATTCTACACACACAAATATATATGCAGAAAAACAAAGGAAACACTAAAATACTAACACTGAAATGTTAGTAGTGATTATCCTAGAGTAGTAAGATTGCAGTAATTTCTATTATCTTGATAGCTTTTTTAATTTTTATTTTTTTAAATACCAAAAGCATTTAGTATTGGCATATAGCTGATTAACAACGTTGTGATAGTTTATCTTTCAAATTTTTACATTTTCTTAACAAACAATGTATTATTTTATAATCCTAAAAAGACACTAAGTCCAATCTTAGTACAAATTCTTAGGATTAATCAAAGAAAAATCTATTTCTTATTATCTTGATATACTAACTTATTTTAAGAGCTGAAATATTAAGCCAGTAAAATGAAAGTGAAAAAATTTCTATGGGTGAGTTGGGGAAAAAAGCAAAAGTCATCAAGTAAATTGTGACCCCCTATCTCACATCATCAGCAAAATTCAATTCCAAACAGACTACTGATCTAAATGGGAAAGGAAAACTATAAAGTTTCCAGAAGTTAAAAAAGGAAAATATCGTCACAACCTTGGGGCAGGCAAAGAACTCTTAAACAGGACATACGAGACGCCAAAAGGAAAAGACACAAACTGAACTTCATTAACACTGACTTCTGTTCATGAAAAGAGTAAAAAGGCAAGTCATAGTGGAAGCGTAGAAAAGATAGTTGATACATATATATCCAACAAATATAAAAGAATTACCACAAATCTGTAAGAGAAAGGAACATCCTAATATAAAAAAGAGCAAAAGATGAACATGCACCTTACAAAAAAATAATATCCAAACTGTCAGTAAACACGAAAAGCACTCACATTAGTTATCAGTGAAATGCAAACTGGAGAAAACAAAACAAACCCCACACTGAAATACTACCACCAACCCACCAGGATAGTTAAAACTAAAGTACTGACAATGCCAAATATCATGGACAGAACAATTGGTGTAAACTGGCAAATCCACTGAGAAAAACTTCTGGATAGTAACTCCTATAGCTGAACACACGCATACCCACCAAACTCCAGGATATAACCAACAGAAATTAGTGTGCACACGCACCAAAGACACATTGAAGAATATGTATAGCAGGACGCTCCTTGGCAATCCAGTGGCTAGGACTCAGTGCTTTCACTGCCAGGGCCCAGGTTTGATCCCTGGTCAGGTAACTAAGATCCTGCAAGCCACGAAGCATGTCATTTGACCATCCCCTCCAAAACCTATTTGCAGCATCACTTTTCAAAACAATCAACATCATGAAACAAGATGCCTAGTATGCTACAAAGAATAAATTTTGATATATTCACACTACTGACAATTACACAGAAATGAGAATAAACTACTACTACGTGCAATAACATGGATGGATATATCTCATAAAAATGCAAAAGAAATCAAATATTAGACAGTACAGAATTCAAAAGTCAGGGAAAGCTAACTAACTGTGATAAAAGTGTTCTGATAGGAAGCAGTTATCTTTAGGAATTAGGGGAGTGTTCTGACTAAAAGGGACACAGGGCAGGGCCTCTGGGATGCTGATAATGTTCTATGTCTTAATCAGGGCAGTAATTACACATGTATGTCACTTTTGAGGAAATTCATCACTAACAATTTGTGCACTTTTCTGGATAAATGCTGTATTTCAATAAAAAGATATACACCTAGAGAAAAAACATTACAAATATGCAGATATATAGACAGACACAAGAAACATGCTTGTATCACATGGATACCTATATATACAAGGATTATCCTTTCATCTTTATTTCAAACAAATCTAGCAATAACATAATATTCATCAATAGGGGAGTGATTAAATAAAACAAGACACATCATTTAATCATTCATTAGAATAAAAAAGCAAGCTTTAGATGTAATAACATGGAAATTTCTACAAAATATTATTAAATGAATAATGCAGACTTCAAAAATATACAAAAATAACATTATCTAATTTGTGTAAAACAAAATATATGTATATTTTCATAAGATATATATTTATAAAACACATATAGAAATAAAGACACATTCTGAATGTTTTTCTATAAATTTAACATTTTCAGGATATCAGTATTAGCAGTTATCCCTTTGGAATTAGAGTAGAAAACAAAGAACTTTTACTTTTCTTGTTCTCTATGCTGGTTTTAGAAAAGGCAGAGGAACCAGAGATCAAATTGCCAACATCCGCTGGATCATCGAAAAAGCAAAAGAGTTCCAAAAAAACATCTATTTCTGCTTTATTGACTATGCCAAAGCCTTTGACTGTGTAGATCACAATAAACTGGGGAAAACTCTGAAAGAGATNCTGACTCGATGGGCATGAGTCTGAGTGAACTCAGGGAGTTGGTGATGGACAGGGAGGCCTGGCGTGCTGTAGTTCATGGGGTCAAAAAGAGTTGGACACGACTAACCGACTGAACTGAACTGATCTAAGAAAGAGTATAACTCATTCAGTACCACTATCTCATAATTCCAGATCAATTAATTAGATATCAAATATCACACAGAACTATATGAAAAGTGTTAGGAAACTAGCTATGTTACTAAAGAATATAGAAAGCAAACTTCTATTAACAATTTACGTCCACCTAATGACCAATCTAGATAGCATATTCAAAAGCAGAGATATTACTCTNGATCTAAGAAAGAGTATAACTCATTCAGTACCACTATCTCATAATTCCAGATCAATTAATTAGATATCAAATATCACACAGAACTATATGAAAAGTGTTAGGAAACTAGCTATGTTACTAAAGAATATAGAAAGCAAACTTCTATTAACAATTTACGTCCACCTAATGACCAATCTAGATAGCATATTCAAAAGCAGAGATATTACTCTGCCGACTAAGGTCCATCTAGTCAAGGCTATGTTTTTTCCAGTGGTCATGTATGGATGTGAGAGTTGGACTGTGAAGAAGGCTGAGCGCCGAAGAATTGATGCGTTTGAACTGTGGTGGTGGAGAAGACTCTTGAGAGTCCCTTGGACTGCAAGGAGATCCAACCAGTCCATTCTGAAGATCAGCCCTGGGATTTATTTGGAAGGAATGATGTTAAAGCTGAAACTCCAGTACTTTGGCCACTTTGGCGAAGAGTTGACTCATTGGAAAAGACTTTGATGCTGGGAGGGAATAGGGGCAGGAGGAGAAGAGGACAACAGAGGATGAGATGGCTGGATGGCATCACTGACTCGATGGATATGAGTCTGGGTGAACTCCGGGAGTTTTTGACGGACAGGGAGGCCTGCGATTCGTGGAGTTGGACACAACTAAGCGACTGAACTAACTAACTAAAGGGAAAAAAAAAAAGTTGAGTCTAACAACTTTAAGAGCACTGCAGAATACTGAAAAATAGACCATTCTAGATTAGCTCCCTAAAACAATGTACTAATAGAGATACTTTGATTCATTTACTTACCAGGTGAGTCGAAATCAATAATAATAAGCAATAACATGACTTTCATCAGGAAAAACTATAAAACAAGATTACTTATTCTATGTTTTCTGCTAAAAGAGATTCCTATCAAATAGGATACTTTCTAAGAGCCACATAAAAGAGTAAAATCTTGTTTAAAAAAATTACCTTGGGGAACTGATATAAACTACCATCTATTCTCTTTAAAACAAGCTCAATTAATAAATCTATTTCTGAAAATAATATTCAAAGAGTATGATGAAGTGAAAAGTACTGGAATCGGGGGGTACTCCTTAAAGTAAGCAGACACAAAAAAAGTCAACACAAATGCCTCAAAAGACAAGGACCCAAGAGCCAATAAACATAAAATTACTTCTGAATCCCTCAAATCAACTTTAAAAGAAATAGAGAGTAATAAGAACTGGCTATAACTAATAAATAACTTTATTGAAAAAGCATACAGTGTAATAGAGACAAGTTGGGATTTAGCCAAAAAGAGAAGAAGAAACATATCCTACCAATGACTATTTAAGCAAATAAACAAAATCAAGTAGACTCGTCACCTTTCAAGATGACTGTGAAAGATCATTGATACCAGTAAATGTGATCCAATCCTGTGACTAAAACAGAGTACAAAATACATGGCAAAATTAGTATTTTAAAATCACTGATATAAATAAAATAATTTTTTTTTTTCTTCTCATTTTGTTAAACAGGAAAGGAAAAGACACTTATTCCAGGACATGTACTCAAATTCCTAGCAACAGCATGTTAAAGTTTTATTCACTGGAGCAAAAGTTTTTTGGAGAAATGTCTATACAATCCTTCTTAAACTAATGGCAGGATTTAAGGCAACTTTTAAAACTAAAAACAAAAGAGAGGTTTTACAGCAATGGCCAAATATGTCTTGAGTTTCCTAAGCCATTAAAATAATAATGAGTACAAAATACATAAAAGGATGTCTACAATTCTATTCAAACTGCTTTCAGAACCGAAATTCATGACTAAAATAAAAAGCTTCAGGACTGCTAAAGTGTATTTTTTTCAGGAATCACAAACACTTGAGATACTTTACACTTTATCATATCATTATATGATTGAAGCATGATTTTTTTTTTTATAGCTCCTAATTTACGTAAAATGGGATCTTCCCAGCCTAGGGAGTGAACCTGGGTCTTCTACACTGCAGGCAGGTTCTTTACCGACTCAGCTACCAGGCAATTTCCTTGGGTAGGGAAGATCCCCTGGAGAAGGAAATGACAACCCACTCCAGTATTCTTGCCTGGAAAATCCCATGGACAAAGGAGCCTGTAGGCCACAGTCCATGGGGTCGCAAAAGAGTTGGACATGACTTGACAATAAACAATTTAAAAAATTATTTCATTCAAGTGCAATTCAGTACCTTTCTAGGAAACAAATGTGGCATATTTCATTACAAATAACAATTTGTTCCATTCTGTCAATATAAACAAGTCTTTTCCTCTTCAACATATCTGATATCAGTTGGAAGAATATAGTCCACAAAGTTTCCAATCCTTTTTCCATAAAAATTAAAAGGACAAGCCAAATACATTTTTTTTCAAATTTCTGAAATTAATTTTCAAGTTGAAAAGCTTTCTAACACAACGCTATCCAAAACTTCCTGAAATAATGGAAATATTCTTTATGCTGTCTAATACAGAAGTCATTTTGAGCACTTGAAATGGCGCTAATGCAACTAAGGAACTGAAATACTAATTTTAGTTCATTCTAATTCAAATTTCTAACATACTAGAAAACTTAAGTTCTAATGAGCAAACTACAGGCATTTGAAAGTTGGCTTGCAGACTGCTGTTGAAAATGTACAGCCACATAGCTGAAGCTGGGTGATTGATTTAGAGTAATAAGGTCATGATAAATTCTGAAAGCCAGCAGTTATCACAAATGAAGAACTTTATTTCAACTATCACAGAACAATAGGGATTTTATACAGGCTACAGAACCTAAACTGTTATTAACAGTTTAAGGAAACACAAACCTCAACTTTCTGTTTTGAATTAACTGAAAAGTTAATATGAAGTAAAGTTCTGGGACTTTCAAGTGAATTAGCATATAAAAGGAAAAAAAACAACATGTTCAATATCTATTTTTAAAAGACTTTTAGCATACACTCTAGAAAGGATAAAAGGCCTTGGAGCTTAAGTTTTCACACTGTGAGGGACCTAGATCATACTGTTCTACATCAACACCCTCTCTTTAACTCAAAAATGTATATTCATAATCCCAAGATCTGCCCTTCACAACTCTGCCTTACCAGCAGGAATGCATAAGTAATAAGTAAGGGATATAATTTCTCATCTCTGCTAAGTTCTTCTATAAAGCAATATTACACAAATCCTAAATTCTGCCATTTGGTATTCAGTATGAGATAACTTTCCATTGATTCATTCTCAGAACAGACTCAGATTTATCATTATCTATTAGGAGTTACAGGACTCAACTATGGATTACCCAAAATTTGGAATATCAAGCAGATATTTAAGAAGTATTAGAAGAACAAGGAGTTGAGAAAAGTTCAAAATATGCTGGTAAATGAAGAGATAAAAAGCAACATGATCCTATGCTTGGTATGCATATCAAAGAAGCACTGAAGTACATATACCAAAATGTTAGAAGTGTCAAGGGTATGACAGGGTATTTATCCTAGAGCTACGTATACTTATGTTCATCCAAAAACCTACACATCAATGTTCACAGCAGCTTTATCTGTAATAGCCAAAACATGGAAACAACTAAAATGTCCCTCATTTGCTGACAAAAGTCCTTCTAGTCAAAGCTATGGTTTTTCCAGTAGCCATGTATGGATGTGAGAGTTGGACCATAAAGAAAACTGAGTGCCAAAGAATTGATACTTCTGAACTGTGGTGTTGGAGAATACTCTTGAGAGTCCCTTGGACTGCAAGGAGATCAAATCAATCCTCAAGGAAATCAGTACTGAATATTCATTGGAAGGACTAATGCTGACGCTGAAACTCCAAAACTTTGGCCACCTGATGTGAAGAACTGACTCCTTGGAAAAGACCCTGATGTTGGGAAGATTGAAGGCAGGAGGAGAAGGGGACAACAGAGGAAGAGATGGTTGGAGGGCATCACCGACTCGATGGACATGAGTTTGAGCAAGCTCCAGGAGTTGGTGATGGACAGGGAAGTCTGGCGTGCTGCAGTCCACGGGGTCGCAAAGACTAAGACATGACTGAGCAACTGAACTGACTGACTTAACAACCATACCATGAAATTGCGTGTGTGTGCTTAGTCGTTCAGTCATGTCCGACTCTTTGCAACCCCATGGACTATAGCCCACCAGGCTCCTCTGTCCATGGGGATTTTCCAGGCAAGAATACTAGAGTGGGTTGCCGTGCCCTCCTACAGGGGATCTTCCCAACCCTGGGATCAAACTCAAGCCTCCCACACTGCAGGCAGATTCTTTACCATCTGAGTCACCAGGGAAGCCCAAGGATACTGAAGTGGGTAGCCTATCCCCTCTCCAAGGGATCTTGCTGACCCAGAAATCGAACCGGGGTCTCCTGCATTGCAAGTGGATTCTTAACCAGCTCAGCTATACCATGGAATACTACTATATATTAAAAAAAAGAACAAAGCATTTATATATACAATAACTCAGATGTCTCTCACAGGCATTACATTAAGTGAAAAAAGTCAATCTCAAAAGGTCACTTAATATATTGATTCCAATATCTCAGATAAAATATTCTCAAAATGATGAAGTTTTAGAGACGGAAAGTAGTAGAGTAGGATAGCCAAGGGTTAGGACTGGTGGGGGCAACAAGAAGCAGTATGACTACAGAGGGGTGGCGCCTGGGAGATCTTTGGTATGAAGGATTAGTTCTGTATCTACTTGTAGGATAAAGCATACAAAAATGGACATGTTGTAGCAATGTCAATTTCTTTATTTTGAGATTTTGTACTACAGTTATATAAAGTGCAGTCACTGGGGAGAAACTGCCAGACTGGGTACATGGAACCTCTCTGTATTATTTTTGCAAATACCTATGAATCTATATAATTTCAAAATCAAGATTTTTTTAAAGAAAACAAAAGGATAAATCTTATCCCTTCCCCTTCCTGAGTTTCCCTATCTACTTAGGCTCCATGAACCATTCACTCTAAGGCCATACTCTGGAGCAAAACACAGTTTCATGTCCTAGGCAGAATGAAGAGGGCACTGGCATTTAAGGGCTGCCCAAAGCAAGACATCAGAGTGTCAGCAGAGAGAGGAAGTTCTCCAGATAAAAGGGCAGTTCAGCATGAAAGTGTCAGAGCCCAAGCAACATAAAGAAGGGTCTATGCTGTGGGGGAAGAGCAGCCTTGAACAAGGTACCAGAACTAAGTGGTGTGAGGACTGGGCATGGACCAGCACAGTGTACAAGGAGGGATCCATGTGGTGACTGAGGCCCAGTGCAATTGCCACAGCACATGCAGGGGGAGGAAGGCATCCATGCAGGAGACAAGGGATGGCTTGCACTGCCATGGAGTACAGGAGCTGAGTGAAGAGAGCATCTACCTGATCAGGAAGGGGAGAAGGGCAACAGTGCTAAAGGGAAATAGTTACATACAGGGGTTGGGAGGAGGATCTGATCAAGTAAGTAAATAAATACATTAAGGATAACAAAATCAGGTTTATCACTGTCTGAGAAAGGACTCAAAATATGGGAGGAAGCAAACTAAAACGTACTCCATGGTAATGGACTGTAATTGGAGGTATCGGTGTGAACTCATGGTTTTCAATACTTATAGATACACAGATAATTACAGATGTAAATGTATGTACATATATACATATAAATGTATGTAAGTATCTACATATATATATATTCTCTGGCTTTATTCACTAACAGTCCTGGGAGCAGTTATACTCCACCAGCAATGAGCAGCACATTGAGCACTCAGATCTTGGCTTCTAAACACCATTCTCCACTAAAATGAACTAGGACTCCTTAGAAAAAATGTCTGATTCCAGGGATGGGGCAGGTAAAACATAATATAAGCCTAGAACATCTCATGACTTAAAGGAAGTGCTCAGGGACTGATGGGACAGGTCAAAAGAACACAGAAGCCAATCTGAAGAGGCTCGGGTTGGCCAAATCTTCAACTAAGCATTAATCATGTAGATTTTACCCAGTGAATAAAACTCCAAAATCAATACTGACAAATAAATAAATGAACAAATTTCAAGGTATGATGAGGGATAAGATTAACTTTACCCTGGCAAAACCTGGCAGACCCTACCTCAATTAACTGATCAAAGTGAGCCATCATCAGAAGGGGGAAGATAAAAATCATGTGCCACCTGTCCAAACGCAATGGGGAACAGACACGGCATCACTTTTTGCAATACGCCTGCCAAAATAACAAGTCTCTCTAAGAGGAAAAACCATATAAGCCTGAACTGAATGACATTCTACAAAATAAATGGTAATTTGTACGATGATCATAAAATTTTTAAAGAGAGGAACTAACCATAGACTAAAGAAAACTAAAGAGACATGACAGTTAATGCAATGTATAATCTGAACTAGACCTTTCTGCACACAAACTTTAATGCCTGGAGAGTAAGTAGATGAGTAAGGATATAAAAGTTATGTAGAGAACAAATGTATGGATACCAAGAGGGAAAGGGGATGGGTGGGAGAAATTGGGAGACTGGTACTGACATATATGCACTACTGATTCTGCATATAAATTAGATAACTGAGAATCTACCAGATAGCACAAGGAACTCTACTAGATCCTTTATGGTAACCTAAATGGGAAGGAAATCCAAAAGAGGGGATATATGTATACACACAGCTGATTCATTTTTGCTGTACAATAGAAACACAACACTATAAAGCAACTATACTCCAATAAAAATATATTAAAAAAAATAAGAATACAACTAGCCAACTTGACCTAATTGACATTTACAAAAAAACCCACCTGACAACAGTCAGACTCCACATTCTTCTCAAGTGAATATAGAACATTCACCAGGTAACCATATGGTAGACCTTGTAAGACTCAACAAATTTAAAAGGACTTAAGTTGTACATGTATAGTCTCTGACCACAATGTCTAAGTTGTACATGTATAGCCTGTGACCACAATGTCTAAATATCAATGACAAAAAGATACCTGGAAAACTTCAAATATTCCGAAATTAAGCATGGGTCACAAAGAAATCACAAAAGAAATTGAAAACTTTAGAGCTTAAAATGCTTACATCAAAAAGAAAGATCTAAAACAGCTACCAAACTTTCTACTTTAAAAAGCTAAGAAAATAAGAACAAATTAAAATAAAGTAAGCATAAGGAAAGAAATAACTTGAGAGTAAAGATGAAAGTTGAAATGAACAATGTGTGTGTGCATTCAGTCATGTCTGATTCTTTGTAACCCCATGAACTGTAACCTGCCAAGCTCCTCTGTCCGTAGAACTTTCCTGTCCATGACTGCAATTTCCTTCTCCAGACAATCTTTCCTCCCAGGGATTGCACCCATGTCTCCTGTATCTCCTACACTGGTAGGTGCATTCTTTACTACTGAGGCACTAAAACCAAAACTTATTCTTTGAAGAGACCAGAAAAACCGACAAATCTCTCCCCAGATTAATCAAGAAAAAGACAATTGGCACTATAATGGTGAAAAAAGAAATCATTACAAGTCCTTCAGACAGTAAAGGAATTGAGAAAATATTATGAAAATTTTTGTTTAATTAAAAAATGAACTCCTAGGCATATACCCTGAGGAAATCAAAACTGAAAAAGAAACATGGACCCCAATGTTCACTGCAGCACTATTTACAATAGCTAGAACAGGGAAGCAACCTAGATATCCATCAACAGATGAATGGGTAAAGAAGCTGCAGTACATACATACAATGGAATACTACTCAGCTATGAAAAAGAACACATCTGAATGGTTCTAATGATGTGGACGAAACTAGAGCCTATTATACAGAGTGAAAGTCAGAAAGAGAAATATAAATATCGTGTACTGACACATACATATGGAATCTAAAGAGATAACACTGATGAATTTATTTTCAGGGGAGCAATGGAGAAACAGACAGAGAGAGCAAACCTGAGGATGCAGTAGGAGGAGAGGGAGAAGGGGAGCTGTATGGAGAGAGCAACACAGAAATCTACAATGCCATATGCACAACAGACTGCCAACAGGAGTCTGCTGTATGACTCAGGGAACTCAAATGGGCTCTGTGAAAGGCTGAAGGATGGGGACAGAGATGGGAGGAAGGTCCAGGAGGGAGCGGATATGGCTGATTCTTGTTGATGTACGACAGAAAACCACAAAATTCTGTAAAGCAATTATCCTTCAATTAAAAAAAAATTTTTTTTAATGAAAGGGGCAAATTCTTTGAAAAATATAATTTGTCAAAAGTGAATCAAGAAAAATTTTTTAATCTGATTAGTTTTTTATGTTTTAAAAGTTTAAAATTTGGAAGTAAAAACTTTCCCACAAAGGAAACTAAATCCTAGATTAAGTTATTGGTAAAGTCCACTATATATATATTATTATGATAGAAATAACACCAATTTTCTATAAACTTTCAGAAAATAGAGAAGGAACTATTTTTTATGACACCAATATACCTAAAACAAGACTGCAAGAAAACAATATGCTTCATAAACACATACATAAACATTCTTTTTAAAAAATCAGTAAACTGAATCCAAGAAGATATAAAAAGGACAATGTATCATGACCAAGTGCAATTTATCTCAGGAATGCAGGATTGGCTTAACATTTGAAAATCACTAAGTTTACTTCAAGAAAAGGAAGGAAAATCATATGATCATCTAATAGGTGCAGAAAAAATATCAATGAAGTTATAAATACATTCATAACTTTAAAAGAAGTCTCAGCAAACTACAAAGAAAACATCTTCCACCTCGTAAAGATAACCTATGAAAACTTTATAGCTAAAACAATTATTAATGGTGAAAAACTGAACACAATCCCTTAAAGATCAGGAAAAAGGCAAAAATACCGACTCTTACCACTTTTATTCAACAATGTTCTGGAAGCCTAGTCCATATAATAAGGAAGAAAAAAGTAAAAAACACATAAATTGGAAAGGAAGATTTAAAATGTATGGACAATAGGGACCCTGAAAAAAACAGAAGGAATCTTACTACAACAGGTACACGTAACAAGATCACAGGATACATGGTCAACATAAAAAGAATCAACTGCATTCCTATATACTAGTCACAAACAATTAGACACTGGAAGTGTTTTTTTTAAACACCACTTACAATAACATCTTAAACATGGAATACTTAAGGATAAACTTAACCAAATAAGTGTGTCCAGAAACTCTATGATAAAAACTATGCCAAGAGAAGTTAAAGAAAAGCAAAATAAACATAACAATACATCATGTTCATGGACTGGAAGCCTCTACTTTGTAGTTGCTGCTTTTTATCAAGTCAATATATACAATCAATGCAATCTCAACTAAAACCCAGATAGTTCATTTTATAGAAACATGAAAATGCAAAAAATCTAGAAGTCACAGTAATCTATCAAAGAATAACAAAACTGGAGGACCTACACTACCTGATCTCAGGATTTTGTATAGAAAATATACCAATCAAGGGTAATACTGATGCAAAGATGGAAACCAGATTAAACAAAAAGAAAACAGAAGAGAAACAGCCTAACTTCTATAAAAATGTACCCAGAAGAAATTAAAAAAGACTTTTTTAACAGCATTCACAGTGACTTTATTCATAAAGGTTGAAAACTAGAGATAATAAATAACCATAAAGAGGGAAATAACATTTTAGGATAACATAACAACAGAATGTTAATCAATAATGAAAAAAATGAACTACTTACTGATAACACTAAACCAACATGGAAAATTGCAGAAACACTATGCTGAGGAAAAGAAGCTGGAGAGAAGAGTTACACATGATTCCACTCATATAGAGGTCTCACAGTAGTCACTCAACTGTGTCTGACTCTTTGCAACCCCATGTACGGTAGCCCACCAGGCTCCTCTGTCCATGGGGTTCTCCAGGAAAGAATACTGGAGTGGGCATTCATTCCCTTCTCCAGGGAATCTTTTCAACCCAGGGATTGAACCCACGTCTCCCACACTGCAGGCAGATTCTTTACTGTCTGAGCCACCAGGGAAGCCCAAAGTTCTCAAGGGACAACATTAACCACGATGGCGGGAGGGGCAGGGGGGATCAGAACAATTGTGGAGTGGACTGATCAAGAAGATAACAAACTTTCCAGAATGATGAAAATATTCTACATCTTGATGCATTATGTGTTACATACAAGTTTAAGCAGCTGTCAAAATTCTGAATTGTAACTTAGGATCCACATTTCACTTCAAACTTTTTCTCAGTTAAAAAAGATTTCTTTCACTCAAAAAATATATGACTGCCTCCACAGCCCAGTTACTGAGAACACAAAGTTAAAATATAAGTTTCGGAGAAGAGACCTCATGGTCTCACAAGCAAAGAAATGAAAAGTTAGTTATTATAATGAAAAATTACACAAAGGAAAGTTTTGAGAAGTGAAAACAGTAGACTGCCAAACAAAGAATATTACAGGTATATCCAACATGTACAGAGTAAGAGAAAAAATCATATTGAACCTGGGCAACTAATGTAATTTCAATGTACTTAAACTACGAAGTGGGCAGTAGGGCTTGCAGAGGCTGGATAAGATAAGAAGAGACCTGATTCAAAGGCTCTTTTAGCCCAAGCAAAAGAGTGCATTTCAACTTTTTAGCAAAAAGAAACCTCTGAAAAACTTCCAGGAGGAAAATGATAAGTATAAATCTCGTTTTGAAAAGATCATTATAAAAATCATCTGAAAGACAGATAGGTATGGGTCAGGTTACAATCAGTCCAAGAAGAAAGCTATTACCATCAACAGACTATTTTATTCTTTTCAATCTCACATGGAGCATTTGCCAAGGCAAACAACATTTAGGGCACATAAAACACACAACTTCATAAATGTAAAAGAATAAACAATCATACAATATATACTCTCAGACCATAACTGAATTAAAACTATAGATCAGTAACAAAAAAATAGCTGAAAAATCCCCCAAGCTTGGAGATTAAATAACACATTTCCAAATAACACATGAATCAAAGAACATATCTCAGAAAAAAAAAGATAAAATAAACCAAATGAAAATAAAAATACAACTTATCAAAATCTGTGGAACACTGTGAACGCAGTGCTTAGACAGAAACTTGTATCACTGAATGCTATGTGTGTACGTGTGTTCAGTCGCAAAGTCATGTCCAACTCTTTGCAACCCTATGGACTACAGCCCACCAGGCCCTTCTGTCCGTGGGATTCTCCAGACAAGAATACTGGAGTGGGTGGCCATGCCCTCCGCCAGGGGATCTTTCCAACCCAGGGACTGAACTCGTGTCTCCTGCATTGGCAGGTAGGTTCTTTACCACTAGTGTCACCTGAGAGGCCCAAAAACCATGGTGGCAAATTAAATCCAAAATAATATAAGAAAAGATATCATGAAAATTAGAGGAGAAATCAATGAAATTGAAAACTAGAAAACAAGAGAAAAAAAATCAAAAGCTAATTCTCTATAAAATTAGTAAGCTTTTACTAGGGGGAGGTAACAATGGAGAACAGGTGTTAAGTGGGTATAGAAATTCAGCTTTGGAAGACAAAACAGTTCTAGAGATCTATCATACGAGAGTGCAATTAACTGTATGCTGACACTGGATGTAATACTATATGCTTACAAATTGTTAAGACAAAGAGCAGCCTCTGCTCACTGCAACTAGAGAAAGCCCGCACACAGCAAGGAAGACCCAGTGCAACCAAAAATAAATAAATAAGCAACTGTTGACATACTTAAAAAAAAAAGGCAGCAAGCCTCTTGTCAGGCTAAGACAAAAAGACACAAATTACTGATATCAGAAATTAAGGTGGGAATATCACTGCAGACCTCATGGACACTAAAAGGATAATAAAAGAATACTATGAACAACTCTATGCCACAAATTTGATAACCTAGATGAACTGAACCAATTCCTCGGAAGACACAATCTGTCAAAACTCACATAAGAAGAAACATACAATCTGAATCTATAGCTATTAAAGAAACTGAATTACTAACCTTCCAAAAATGAACGTACCAGGCCCTACAGATTCACTGGTGAATTCCATCAAACACTCAAGGAAGAAACTGTACCAACTCTCTACAATCTCTCCCAGAAGACCAAAGCAGAGTGAATATTCCTAACTCATTCTATGAAACCAGGGTTACTCTAACATCAAAACAAAGATACTGCAAGAAAAGAAAACTAGACCAATCTATCTCATGAATATAGATGCAACAATCCTCAACAGGTACTAGTAAATTGAATTTTTTAAATGTATAAAAATAATTATACACCACAACAAAGTGGGATTTCTTCCAGGTATGCAAGGCTGATTCAGCATTAAAAAATTAATTAATGTAATTCATCACCATCAACAGGTAGAAAAAGGAAAAGGCTACTGCAATAGAACTAGGTAAAAGTTGGTGAGCACATGTATTAGAACACAACTGTAAGTAGTTACCCACTCATTCACATTATGTGCTAACACCTGGGCCATAATGAAAAATAAGACAAAATTCATGCTCTCAAAGAGCCTACTATCTACTAGAGACAAACTGAACAAGTCCCTACTGCAGGGAGTAAACCTAGACTGGACAGAAGTGGCAGGCTGATGATGATGAAGCACTGATCAGTTTAAAAAACACAGAGGGGTTATGGGGAATATTACAAGTAGGATATGTGAAGGTCCTAAAGCAAAAGAAAAAGCACAGTATATTAGAAGTACTGAAAGGATCCAGGTTTAATATCACATAAAGAATAGAAGAAGATTTTATGACAGTAGTAGTTTTGCTGATCATCAGGTAAAAACAAAGACACAAGAGGGCAGAAAAACCACTCAGCTTCTCAGACTCCCTGCCTGCATCAGCACCCTGCTCAGGAAGGCTCTGCTCCTCTGTCTGGTTTGCCCTGGCTGTGACTTATCCCACACTACTCCCAGAATTCACCACTGACCTATAGTCAGCCAGCCACTGAACTACTACTAGACTTGATCAGTGACCAAAATACAGAAACAATCACTGACTTGTACTTAAAGAACACACAGACTTTTGCATTGCTTACTAATGTGGAATTAAATACCCTCAGTACTGAGAAAGAAGTCACTGAGGCCAGAGCTGATTACAATTCACTTCACACAGATAATTTCTGGCGTGAAGATTATGAAGAGGTCATTGCTGGCTGTTCCAAAGAGCCTGTGACTGAAGCATCAAATGAGCCCTGAACCTTCAGGAGAAGCAACAAGTCCAGCTCACTGTTTTGGTTTGTTACTGTTGTTCTTTTTTTTTTTTTTCCAGATAATGTACAACTTTCTAAAAAGATTGTGAGTCCCTGAACAAGCCTACCATTCCATTATAGAAGCTTGAATAACAACAAAGACTGTGAGACATAGCATGTATCCACCTGGGGATAAGCAGAAACTGTACACAGAAAAAGGGTATCTCATAAGATCTTAAGCATGTCCCATTTAATGTGGGCTCAATAAATGCTCCTTTGAATTGAAGAAAAAGTTATGGGTATCTACAAAAGAATATCTTAGGTGATGACCTGTGACATCGAGGTTAAACAGGAAAGACTGAAAGGGTGAAATACTTTTTAAAGATAATGAAAAAATAAAAGAAGGCAGGAATTGCCAACAGTTACAAAATTTGAAGGAAAAATTCTCAAGTTTATGATCTTTTTCTAGCAATGCTCCAGATTCAATCCTTATACTTTTGTTTTTCTTCCAATCCTTCTATTCTTTAAAGAGAAATCCGAAAGTTAAAACAAAGTATCTTTTAAAATTAAGCACTTAAAATTTAATACACAGTAATCCTGACAAATAAATGTTATCCAGAAAATATGTTTCTAAAATGTATATAATACAAAAACTTAATTTTGCCTTATCATCATGATTTTTATCAATTTTTGGTATATCTATTTTAGAACACACATTTGAACTATTCATATTCAGATTTTAAGCATTTTTTGAAATTTCTTCAATGACTGTATCACTTAACAGAAAATTAATTATGTTTCTAACTAAGTTTAATATCTTATAAAGGAGTTACTTACAGGGACATTAAGTGCATACTGTAGTCCTTGAGGAAGTCGTTCATGTGTTTCCATCTGCTCTTCATCATTTTTCACTGTCTCCTCATGGACCATGAGTTCATCATGTGATATCATATCCTGTTGTCTCATTTCACTTTCTTGTAACACTTCATCTGCAGCAAGGATCTCCTGGTGAGGCAGACTCCGATCTTGAAGCACCGATTCCTGCAGTTCCCCAGACACGGTAGACTGGCCAGACACTCCACCCATTACAACCATTGCCCTGGAAGACTGCATTTCGTCTATGCCGCCACATTTAAGAAATAATCCTTCCAGTTTGTCGTCAATGTTCATGCTTAAGTATAACTGCCTAGAAAGACCAAGTTTGGCAACAAAGCATAACAAATTAGTTTTATATGTCTATTTGAATCTTTTAAATTTCAAATTATGAAAGGTAGCCATACTTCAATCAATCAAAGTTTTATTCACATAATTCAATACTGCCTCCAATTTAAAAATTACCAGTATATTTCCAAAAGCTGGTAAAATAAAACACAAATTTTTATTTCTGATATTAAGGCACTAATCTATTTCATTATGAAAAATGAGCATGAAATAAAGCAAACTGGGAGTAAGTATTTGTAACACCAGATGGCTCCATATCCTTTAATATATTAAAACATCTTAAAAATTAAAGTAAGAAATAACATTAAGAAATAAACTGAGAGAATACTATCAGGTAAATCATAAAGAAAAATTAGAAACAGTCACTAAATATATAAAATAGTAGTCACAGCAGTATCAAAGAAATGAACATTAAAAACGTATTTTATCCCCCAAATTGATAACAACTCTTAAAAAATACATCCAAGGTTGAGCTCGCAGGGAAAAAAAATCTACTGACAGTGGGAGTACTTTAGTTCAACTATTTCCAAAGGTAATTTGGTACACTGTATAAAAACCCATAAAAATGCATATATTCTTTGAACTGGTGATAAATAATATTTTTAGGAAACTATCCCGATGAAATCAGAAATATGCATATAAAGATAGGCATGAAAAATCACTATGGCAGTACTTTTAATAGTGAAAAATTGTAATTACACTAAGTAGTCAACAAAAAGACACTGGGTTAAATTATATCCATACATGCATTTTAAAACTAAAGTAATGGTTGCCCCATTCAATAAATTTACTAAAAATTATTGAATTGTACGCTTAGAATGGGCAAATTTTATTTTATATAAATTATATCTCAAAGTTTTTCTTAAAAATAGAATCAGAAAAATGGCTATGCTTGTGTGAGGAGACTGTTGATAGGAGGAAGTGGGGTATCTGGGAGCAGACAACATTTTTTCTTGAGTGGAACACTTGCTATACAGGTGTGCCCACTTTGTAAAATTTTAAGATGTGTATGTGTGATATGCACACATTTCTGTCAGTTATTATACTTCAATAAAAAGTTAAGTCTGTTGAAATAAAAAAAAATAGTCAAAAAATATTCTTGAAAAATATTTAAAAATTTTGGGAAACAGCCCAATATATTAAGGGACATGTGTATGTAAGTATGTGTCTGAAGGTACACAGCTTTACTGAAAATGCTAACATTAATATTGCCATTGGGTAGTGAAATTACTAATTTTTTTCATACTTGTATTTCTCTCTAATTTGAACTTTCTATAATTTTATTTCTTTTAAATGTTTTAAATTTGTTAAAATGGAAAAAGTATTTTCATTACTAATATATTCTTAAATAGTTTCCCATGATTAGATTTAAGAGGTCATAAGAATTAGACCCTACTAAATAACTATATTATCTTTTTTCCCCATTATTATAGGAAAAATAGGCAATATTAAGCCTGCTCTTCTAACTTTGGTTGCTATAAATTCATACTCCATTGTGTTACTCGAGGAACTAGCATAACAATAATCTTGAAATCCAAAGACATTTTACCTTAAAGACTGTCAAGGCACTGGTATGGCTTGTTTTTTACCAGGCTGTACAAAATAAACACACGCACTCACCCAACATGAAAGGACTACAATTAGTAAATGTATTAAGTATAAATCAATGAGGTAGTAATGGTTACTACTTTAATCACAGCTTTCAAATGTTAAGTTTAAATACACTGCTGAAATCTAAAATAATCTTTCATTTACTAACATCATCTAGGGAGAAAACTTTATTTAAATGTACAGCTCAAAAAATGGGGTTTTCCAGGTGGCTCAGTGGTAAAGAATCTGTTTGCCAAGCAGGAGACTCAGGGTCAGGAAGATACTCTAGAGAAGGAAACAGCAGCCCACTCCAAAATTCTTGCCTGGGAAATCCCATGAACAGAGGAGTCAGGTGGGCTACAGTCCACGGGGTTGCAAAAGAGTCAGATACGACTTAGCAACTCAACAAAAACACAACAGCTTAAAACCAGCTCACATAAACAGTAACGTAAACAAAAGAAAAATATAATTCATACTTGCTGTGTCTTCCTTGGTACCAGTTAGTATCATAAATCCAGAAGACATACTGGACAAAGGAACAAGAATTTAATTTCCCTTTTTGAAATATTTTAGTAGTCTAAATGACAAATATTTCAAATATATCACCAAATAACTATCCTCTTCAAATATTCTATTTATCACATTTCTTAGAGAATAAACTATCCTACAACTAATAAACTTAAGTCTCCTAGGGTTAAAATTTGCTTATTTCTTTGGAAATCCTTACCAAATCAATTATATACTTCTAATCTATTTACTGTTCTCCTAAAGGACTCAAAAGGAACCAATATATACAGAAAGCCACTCTTTACTGCTGTGACATCTGCTATTGCCACATACATCATTATTAAAATAAACACACACACACACCCTGGGGCTTTTAAAGAATATGGGAGAAGTAAAAAGAAGTAATCATTAAAAGCAGACATTAATAAAAGATATTAGACAAACTAACCTAGGACAGGCTTTTTTTTTTTTTTAAGATTACCAAAAGTTAAAGCTGACTTACTAACCTACTGCAAGGTCTACATTTCCCTAAAACAGTGGTTCTCATCTCCAATGTTTTTTATAATGTACCTCATCAAATTAAAAAAGTTTAGTATATCCTAATATACGGTGGTGGTAGTGTAGTTGCTAAGTCATGTCTGAGTCTTGCAACCCCCCACCAGGCTCCTCTGTCCATGGGATTCTCAAGGCAAGAATATGGGAGTGGCCCGCCATTTCCTTCCATTTCCATCCCATTTCCAAGGGATGTTCCCAATCCAGGAATCAAACCTGCGTCTCCTGCATTGCAGGCAGATTCTTTTACCAACTGAGCTATGAGGGAAGCCCTATCCTAATATAGGCATAATGCTTACAACTATACTCCTGTAACAGTGTGCTAACATATAATAAACCTAGGAAAACAAACATAAAAATTTAATTTTTTAAAAACTAATCTTATCCCTAACATCAGGCTGGAACAGTAAATATTGAGGAAGTCAAAATACTTTGGAGGTAGAGAATATTTGGGGGAAGAAAGGTAAGTATGCAAAAAAAATAAGTGCCAGAATGGGGCATCTGAAACAGGAAGATACCACAACTCAATAAGGAAATAGTAAATGGAATGGGAAGTGGAAACACTGTAAATAAAGGGCAAACCTGATCTCTATGAAAATTTTCTTGAAAACAGTCCATATAGACAGAAAAAGGAATCGATCTTCCTTTTTCACATTTGGTTTCTTATTCCTCCAAATTAACCTATATATTTCAAGTTACTGGCTAGCCTAGAAACAGTTTCTGAGACAATTTCCCTGAAATACCAGAAAATATTAAGATATCAACACAGACTTCAATATCAAGGAACACTGCTCTGACAGTTTTAAAGTTAGCTTTGGAAATATCTACCAAAATGAAAACGGTTGACCACTGACACAACAATCTCATTGCTAGAAGTATATATAATCCTATATATGTGCTCAGTCATAAAAATTAACCAAAGATTTCTGTACAAGGATATGACCTATTAATGGAAAAGGACTGGAAACGGCCTAAGCATCCTCTAATGGAAAACTTGTTTAACTATGATTCATCTACACAGTGGAATACACATTAGCCATTAAAATGAATCAGGCAGCCATATGTGCTGGGTAAAAAGTTCTCCAAGATACATGGGGGGAAAAAATCAAGAAGATATATAGACAAGTGAGCCATACTTGTATCACATATCTTAACCAGTGTTGGGGCAGAGAAAGCTGGACAGGAAATAAACACGGCTCTCAAACAAAGTTAATTTCACTAAGCCTATGGTAAAAGGGAAAAGGACAAAGTTACCCTAAGAAAAATGATCAGGAAAAGTATGTTTTTTTACTGTCCTTGAAGCTCTCACCAACCTTAAATTTCTCCCTTACACCTCCTATATGACCTCAGTCAAAGCTCCCATGTGCTTCACTTCACTGCACATTCAAAAACCCAAACCCTGTAAGACTCTATGCATGCTCAAAAGTTAACAAAGGCTACTTTCCCTGTAATTTCAGTATTTTCAGGAAGATTCAGTCAAGTACAAAGAAATCAATCCACACTAAGATGTGAATATTTAAGTGTCTCTTTCTGCTAAATCTTCAAAAAGCCAACTGTTTTTTGACCCACTTGTCTATATAATTAATGGAATATAACACAGCAGAGAGAAAGAAAGAATGCTAAGTCATGTCTCTTACAAGAAAGGCTGCTCTGGAAGAAACAAAGAAATAACTAGTCTACATTCCCAGGAGCCTCTGTCAAACAGGGGAAAAGAATGACTAGATGGAGTAATAAGCTCTAAGCCACCCTGAGCTCCTTATAACGATCCATTATTTTGTATGTGAAGGAAGTTTAGGTAGTTGACAAAGAATATAAAATCACAGAGCTATTAAGATCCAAGACAGGATGGACAATGATGTTCTAGAAATAACTCAGCTAACTAAAGGTGAAATGGCACTCCTTCTGGAGTTACTCAGAACACAGATTATTAAAAACCAGAACTTAGGAAGACAGAAGGAAGGAAGGGGCCTACCTCGGGCCAATTTCTCCCTCCAACAGATTACTTCAAACACTGCATTCTTTTCCTCCTTCCAAGTTTAATCCTTCCATCTCCATCCCTCTGCCAGAGAAGCTAGAAGGTATACATAATAACAGGGATACTGAAGGGATCACAATTCAGCTTTCTGCTCCATTCACACACCCACACACACCCTCACTATCCTTCAGTAAAAATATTTGGTTCAGTCGTATAAAATTAATCCAAGTTACAGCCAATTAAGTAATCTGAAACACGTAAGCCTAACAGCAGTGCAGTACTTAAAAAGAGAATATAAATTATAAGCCATCACTTTCTCCAGTCTCCCAGAAGAGACAGGTGACCCTTCTTGTCACCTTCTAATTTAATGCTTATTTCTAATCAACTGTGTGCAAGTAAACAGAAACTAAGCTTTATAATAATAGATTTGTATAAGTTGAAATACAGCAAATAAGCTTTGAGTTAGGGCTTTTAATAAGGAGTCAAACACATGGGTTTTAATATAAGCATTTGAGAAGTATTCTCTTAGTCTGGGCTTGTTTTCAGAGGACAAAGTTAATAGAAGCATAATATATGAACAAGTTGGGCCTTATTACTCATTTTTAATCAATTATACAAGGCACTTAAAATGCTTACTGAGCTTTTTTATGGGAATTCTATGCAATGAATGAAGAAAATGTCTCTCCAAATTTATTAATAGGTTTGAGGCTATATTACAAAATTCAGAGATTAGCATAACCTGGAGAAGAAAGAAAACTAACATGTGCTGAGGATCTACTGTAAGTAGGAAAATATGCTGGGCACACTGGTGTGTTACTTCATTTAATGTTTACAGTAACACTCAAGACAGTAACAGTATATGCCCATTTAACAGACACAGAAACTGGAGTTCACCCAAAGTTAAATAGCTAGGAGGTAAACTGGGATTTGAAGACAAACTTACTGGGTTTAATGCACATTTTACCATACCATACTACCTCCTGTCTTGAAAAGGCCCTGGACACTAGGCGCTCGCTGAACTCATTCTCTTCTCACCCACCCACTGAGGCCACTCAGTCACCGCTGCTTGGCTTGATAAAGCAATCCAACTCCCCACAGTTGGCTACTCCCATCTCATGGCTACCATGGGAGAATTCTATGTGACACAGAATCCCTTTTCTCCTTGATCAGGGATGGACACTTTCCAAAATTCCTATTTTCCACTTCTGCCTCAGTGCATTTCTCCTTCATTCTTTTTTTCATAGATTATACACCCTCTTAATCCTTCCACTCTTTCTTCAAACCTTTACCAAGTTATTTTAGGAAAATCTCTCTTTCTCTCTTTCCTTTATTTTCCCATTTTCACTCGGAAATTTTAAAAACAATCCTAAATATGCCTGATAAATGTAGGGGCTATGCCAAAGATACACCTATATTAAGAAAAAAGGGGCTATATGTTTTAAACTGAAAACAGATTTGAAGATTTGAGCAATAATCTTCTCAAATTCTTGAAAGCATCTAATTTCTCCTTCAGAATACAGGTGAATATTCATCTGCCATTTTATCACCTTTAATTATATCTTTGCTCAACCATGAAAGAAATATTTCTCACTTAAAGATATTACTTTTGTGTTTCTTTCACTGAGTTTGGCTGTAATATTATTTTCCATTAACATTTACTGAATAATATAAACCATTAAATGCGTCAAAACAGATAATAGTGGGCAAAACTCCAAATATTATCCCAAATTTAAAAAAAAACCTTCTTTTGTACCAAAACCTAATCACTTGTAGGAAAAACAGAAGTACTTAAAGGAATCTGAAACAGATTTTTTTTTAAAAAGCTAGATTTCACAAATTACTTCTGATTCAAAGTATTTTTCAACAAACTCATCTGAAGGATGCCAGTCAACTTGGATAGTAATATTTCTAACCTATGTAGGATTCAGTAAGAAATTATGCCTTACAAACATCAGCATTACAAATACAAGTATCAATCAGGTTTAACATCAAATTGGTACTACAAAGCAACAAAGAAACCCTTGATAAAAATGGATTTAACAATCTGCCATTTGTCACTCCTAAATTTTCTATTCCTTCTCATCCTTCCAAATGTTGACCTAACCAAAAACTGCTTCATCTCTAATTTAAAAACAAGATCTACCTCTTATCTAGGGATATTTTTACCTCCAGAAACCACTTCAGAACTACCACCTTACATCTACAAAGCTTATCTTATAAACTATGCTCCCTGATTTTTAAATTGATACTATTCAAAACATCCTAATAGGAGGATCATTTATAATAATCACAGCTAAACAAAATGGCCTTTCTTATTAGTGCCAGTGAGAATAAAAGTTAACAGGCATCTCCATATATCTGATGCTCTGCTAAAATAAAGCAGAATCTAAGCATATTCTCCAATTCAAATACTGTGGCCAGTCTTCTAATACAATGTAACAATAAGAAATTAGTGCTGTTTGGAAATACCAAACATCAAACTTATGTCAACTGTTGGTTGAGAAAGAGCTACATTTAAAAGGGAGAGGGAAAGGGTAAAAAGGAACCAAGCAAAATAGAAACCTACATTCTGCTTAATCTAGTTGTTTCATTCATTTCACTTTATGCCAATACCCAAAATTCAAACATTAATATTAATTAATCTTGAAGAAACTATAAATTTTATAGCCTTGTATACTAAAAAAGAATATAAAAAGCACTTCTTAAACTTCCCTGTACACAAGTTTACCTAGTCCAAACACTAAACACCTAAGTGATTTTTAACATGTACTATATAATAACAAAGACTCATTCCAGAACAGAGAAGTGCTAACTATCCAAATCAACATTTTTTAAACACTGGACAAATGTTCTCACTTATCAGTAAAAATCTTATTTATGAAGCACAATAAAACTAAAAATGTATTTGTCACCTTCAATGCCAAAAACACCTACAATGTCTTATAACCGTTTACTAAAAGCTAAATCAAGAGGCCTGATGTAAATACAAGTATACTAATTTATCAAAACTTATCTTAAATCTCAGAAAAAGGTAACAAGGTTAATACATGTTGATGGTGACAAAAAATACGATGGAAAACTGACAACTAATTTCCAACCCTTTAATAAATTCTCTTATAGAAGCATATTGATACATGTTTAAATAAAATATTTAAACGGGATAAGAATCACAAAATGTAATCACAATGAAATACTTTTCATCTAAAAAAACAAGTATATAATGTCTCTGGGAATAAGTTGTTCTGATGAGATCTGAACATTTAGAATAACAGACTTTTTAGAGTTAGAAGGAGCCAGTTACACATCATGTAGCTTTGTATGTAGCTAAAAGATCATCTCACCCGAGGCCCTCATCCTTGCCTTAAGAGTCTAAAAACATTAAATAAATCATGTCAATCTAATGGCAGTGAAACAAAATGAGGAATTATTTCAAATCAATTTTAACTTTTAAGACCTTATTCCATCTTATGATATCAAAATTAGCAGTATTTAATCAAAGAACTATGATGACTGTTCACCAAACTAAAACAGCCTCAAAACTCAAGTAAGAACAAATTTCCCCAAGTATTATCATAGGCCAAGAGTTAAAACATCTTAGATGATAAAAATTATATTTTAATTTTAGAGCAACTAGATAAAGTAAATCTGACAAATCTTAACCTAAGAGACAACCAGCTGACCCCTAGATGCTGTTCTCTCCTTCTTGCCCAAAAATAAAACATTAAGTGAGACACATTATGACCTAGATCCTAGATAAGACTCAGTTTCCAGCCTTCTTTGCAGCTGGCTGTGGTCATGTGACAGTTATAGTCAATGGGATATGAATAGAAATGATATACATAACTCTCCTAAAGGGAGAAGGAATGTTCTTTCCTTTCCCTTCTTACTATTGGCAGGCATGATGGTACGTTCTTGGACCACAAGACAGAAGGCGCACGTTAAGAACAGCAAAGCAAGACAAAGACCTAGGCCATGATGGTTCTGAAGCTTCCAGACAATCCTGAATTTGTGTATATGGACTTTTCAAATAAACATAAATATATTTCTACCATTTTAAGCACCTGTTAGAGTTGACAAGTCTAAATTTTAACCAATATACTTAATATAAATGATTATTAAATTATCTACATGATTGCTTCCTTATATTGGCATAAACAAACATACAATATGAAAGAATGTACAGTAACTGGTATGTTCTTTCACAGTAAAAAAAATTGTATGCCAAACACCATTAACTTTGATTAACAGGTCTAATTTTTCCAACATATGAAAATAGTTTTCCTGGAAATTCTGGAAAACTTAATGTGGGTGGGTATGTGTTGATGACAGTTGGGTGAAAAATGTGAAATAGCCTGCTGAGAAAAAGGGTTAAAGAAGGAAACACCTTCCCACTTAAATTTCATCTAAGATTACATAATAAGCTACACATATCTTCCTGTGTTAAACTTAAAACCCAAAACTATATCTTTATTCATCAATTTTCTCTTAGTACTGTTTTCTAAAAAAAAAAATTATTAAATCCCAAGTTTCTTCCAGATATAAACACAACATAAAGAAACTATTACACAAACTCAACATGAAAATCCAGCACCCAAAAAAAAAGTTCCAGATTAGAAAACTGTACTTATTCATGATTATGAAAAGTTAAGTACTGAAGTTACCTGAGACTAATGTGAAAATGAAGACTTCAAGGAAGGGAATGCTGTAGAGTTGAAAAAGAAATCATGGTTGAGTTTCTACCTTTCACAGACTTCAGAAACCCTCAGTACCACCTCAATTGCTTATGCCATCCAATTCCTACAAAAAAAAAACAAAAACAAAAAAAACAGAAAACAAAAACATTACTTACGGAGAGAAAAAGATACTGTACAAATACAACATGGACAAATGCACACGCATAATGAGGATCCCTCTTTGTAAACAGTAACTATGTCTGAAGAGACAGTGCAATGACTTGTTTTTAAATCTGAAACTGGGAAAATGTAACAGTGATGAGAAGTAACTGTGCAACGATTCTGGCCTTGCAAAGCATAATTTGCCTAGATCTGGGATGAACAACTTCAGAGACATGGGATACTGAAGAAAATTCAGAAAGTTACAGACCTAAACATTTATAAAAGAGGAAATAAATGATTTAAAAACCACTTCATAACACAGTATCTGCTTTGTAAACGCTAGGAACTAAAGAGAGAAGCAAATACAATCTTAGGCCTTACAAACAACAAATAAAACTAGTCCTACACAGAGTGCACATGTGTTTACAATAGAAAAAAATTAAGAGTTGTAAAATCATGAAATACCTACAGATATACAATCAGCAAGGTCATCTGAGAAGAAAAGCTGACAGAAGATGAGAATCATCATAGGAAGATTGCATACCATACCCCTCAAAAATAAGAATGAAGATCATAAGCTATACACAAGAAGAAAACTTCCTATCAGTGAGTATTTCTCAGCACAGACTAAATACACTAACTAAAGAGTTTATGGAGTCTCCTACCATGGAGGTCTTTAAAAACATCACATCCTATCTATAAAGAATAGTTTGTATTTACTCTTCCACAGGAAGCTCTGAGACCAGACAGTGTATGATACATCCTATGATTTTTTATCTGTTTTTACAGTGGTACAAAGGCAAGAAGAACAGCCTTTCTCACCTAAAACATACCAGTAATAAGTCCATCTTTGTACTTCAGAAAAAGGGAAAATGTTAGCCGCTCGGTCATCTGACTGCGACCCCATGGACTCTAGCCCACTAGGCTCCTTTGTCCATGGAATTCTCCAGGCAAGAATACTGGAGTGGGTTGCCATTTCCTCCTCCAGGGATCTTCTCAACCCAATGATCAAACCCAGGTCTCCTCAACTGTAGACAGGTTCTTTACCATCTGAGCCATCACGGAAGCAAACTTCAGAGAGTATAACACGGATTCACTTTTTAAAACATTTCAACACTGTATTCATATTTTTTTACAGTTTAAATTCTGACAGAGCTATTTACCTCTCAGTACCCTTCCATTTCAGAATTTTCTTGGATGTTCACTCATGCGTGTCTATTTTAGCAGATAAACTTTTATTCAAAATAAAAAAATTTCAGTAGGATTGTATTAGATATTTATAAATAATACCAAAATGACAACAGTAACAATAACCTAGGCAGGCAGGGATGGGGGAGTCACAATCTGAAATTATTCCAATATGTTATCTAAAATGCCCAGTTTTCAACAATAAATTATAAGATGAGGAAGGAAGAAAGGAGAGGAGAGGAGGGAGGGAAAAAGGAAGGACAGGAGGGAAGAAAAATGCGACCCACATTAATAAAAAATAGCAGTTGCTACAAATGGTTTCTGAGTATCCCCAGATGTTGGTTTAAGCAAAGATTTCAAAATATCCATATAAACATGTTAAAAATTTTAACAGACCCCATCTTTAATGTTTGATTATGAAAACAATCAATAAATTAAAAAATTTTCAGTAAGGGTATAGCATTTAGGTAAAAGAACCACATGGAAACTCTGAAGCCGGAAAGTGTAATAACTAAAACAAAAACTTCACTACACAATTCAAGATGGCAGAAGAAAATCTATGACCTTGAAGATGCATCAGTAGAAAATATTCAATCTGAAGGACAGTGAAAAAAAAAAGGTTGTAGGAAATTGAACAGAGCCTCAGCAACCAACTTACCAACATTTTTGGAGTTCCAAAGGAGAGGAGAGTAAGGGCAGGAAATAAGGTTTTTTTAATAAAACATCAATCAAAAACTTCCCAAATTAGATTTTTCAGCAGAAATCACATCTATAGGTCTTAGAAGCTCAATGAATCTCATGGAGAATAATTACAAAGACACACACTTAGACACAGCATAGTCAAAATTTTTAAGAACAAACACAAGGAGAAAAATCATGCAAGCATAAAGAGAAAAATTACTCAGCATAGCAGAGAACCATGAATACGATTAACAGCTTTCTTTTTTCCCTTTAACAATAATACTGTATTATAAAAGCACTTTACACCCATCTCATCTTTGAGTACAAGTTACTGGAGATGTGGGCTAATGATTATCTGAAAGCATTTCTCTAGTCAGACCCATAATCCAAGTGCTCTCTGAATATTGTAAGGTGATAGTAAGTGGGAAAGTGGAGGAGGAAGAGGAAAGAGAGGGGAATAAGGTTCTCCCAGTTAAGGGCTTTGTTACAATGAGGGGATGAGGACGTATGAAGATATTTTTGCTGTCTTTTCATCCTTATACAGTGTTAAGTAATGCTTGCAACATAAATTCAGCAGGCTTTTCCTGAGCTGTCACTCAGAAATTTACTAGCAGCTGACTTTCAATCAACAGAGGCCAGAAGACAGAGGAATCACATTCTGAAAGTGCTAAAAGAAAAAAACCTGTCAACCAAGAAGGCAACAAAACTACCCTTCTAAATAAAGGCATAATAAACACTATCTCAGATCAACAAAGACTGAATTTTTTGCAGACCTGCCATAGAAGAAATACTAAAAGAAGTCCATCAGGTTGAAAGGAAATGACACCACATTTAAAATACACACAGGAAGAAAAGAGCACTAGAAATGGTAAATATGTGGGTTAAGCTAGAAGACTATAAGTACATTTTCTCATTTCTTCTCTTAACATCTTTAAAAGACATAAGCATATAAAAAGCAACACTTTTAACATTGTATTGCCAGGTTTATAGTATATATGGATATTATATATATAGCAATAGTGGCAAAACATAATTGACTTCTTTGGTGGCTCAGATGGTAAAACGTCTGCCTGCAATGCGGGAGACCCAGGTTCAATCCCTGGGTTGGGAAGATACCCTGGAGAAAGAAATGGCAACCCACTCTAGTACTCTTGCCTGGAAAATTCCATGGACGGAGGAGGCTGGTAGTCTACAGTCGATGGGATTGCAAAGAGTCGGACATGAATGAGCGACTTCACTTCACTTCACTTGAGTGGCAAAATAGAGGAAGGAGAAAATGGAGTATACTGAGCAAAGTTTCTATATTTTACCGACATTGACTTAAGTGTCACTATTAAATAAGTTTATTTAATATTAAATTTAACATTAAATAAGTCTATTTAATGTTAAAATGTATAATATAAACATCATAGCAACCACAAAGAAAATAAATTATATTTAGAATAAACACAACAGAGTAACTAATATGGCACACTAAAAGACATTTAACTCTAAAGGCAGTAAGGAAGCACTGAGAAACAAACCCATGAGATATACATAAAGCAATGGCAAATGAAGTCCATAAATAAATATGAATGTCTGAATAGCCCAGTGGAAAGGTAGAGACTGTCAGACTGGACAAAAAAGCACAAGATTTGACCATGTGCTGCCAGCAAGAAACATACTTTAAATTCAAGACTGAAAGAAAAAAGATGGGGAGCAAGGACGGACACACCCCACCCCCACCCCCATGGAAAGAGTAACCGTAAGACAGGTGGAGTGGTTACATTAGAATTAGACAAAACAGACTTTAAGCCAAATACTAAAGATGAAGAAAGATATCTCTTTCTAATGATAGTCAATAAAGTAAGAAAGTATTGTAACAATTATAAACCCTAAAATAATGAAACAGTAACATTATTAAAAAGAAAACAGAAAATTCAACAAATTATCACTGGAGATTTCAATACTGCATTGTAAATAATTGATGGAATAAATAAATAGCAAATTAATTTTGCTAAAGATACAGAAAACCTGAAAACAGAAAAACACACTTAATCGACTAGACCTAGCTGGCATGAAAACAGAAAAACACTCTCAATCAACTAGACCTAGCTGGCATATATACAAAACTCCAACAAATAACATAAAAAATATTGTTTCCAAGCACACACTCTCCAGGACAGATCAAATGCTAGACCATTAAACAAGCCTTAAAAATGTACAGGACTTAAGTCATACAAAGTTTATTTTCCAACCATAACAAAATTTAAGCAGATATCAACTATATTAGAATTAAGTAGTTATCAACTGGAAAATTTTCAAGTATTTGAAAAATAAACTTCACAATTCTGAATAGGACCTACCTCAAAGAAGAAATTAAAAGAGATGTTAGAGAATACTTTTAACTGAATGAATAAAGCAAACATAACAAAATTAATGGGATACAGCTAAAGCAATACTGAGAAGGAATGATATACTTTTATACATTTTAAAAAAAGTGGAATCTCAAAATCAATGACATGAGCCTCCATTTCAATAAACCAGAAAAAGAGCAAACTAAACCCTAAAGCAAGCTGAAAAAAATATTCAAACTTTAGAGCAGAAATAAGAAATACAAAACAGAAAAATAGAGAAAAACTTGGTTCTTTTAAAAAGACTCAAAAAATTTACAAACTTTTACGAAAACTGACCTACAGAAAAGAGAAAAAAAAAGGGGGGATACACACGCACACCCACACACTTATGGCTGATTCATGCTGTCATATGGCAGAAACCAACACAACACTGTAAAGCAATTATCCTCCAATTAAAAATAAATTAAAAAAAAAGAAAAAATACAAGCTACCAAAATTGGAAATGAAAGAAGGGATACTAACACTGACCTCGCAAAAAATTTAAAGTTTATAAAGGAAGGAATACTATAAACAAATGCCAAGAAATTAAACAACTTTTATAAAACTTCTTAAAAGATACATATTACTGACACATTAACTAAACAGGAAACAGAAAAATCTGAACAGACAGTATTTAAAAATCCTCCCCAAAAGAAATGGCTTCGCTGATGAATTCCATCAAATATTTACAGAGGAAATATCGATCCTTCATGAAACAAAGGAAGAGGGTACATCTTCCAACTCAATCAGTAAGGCTAGAGTTTGATATAAAGACATCAGATGAAAACTACACTCCAATGTCTCTCATCAGCAGATACAATATGCTTACAAGGTATTAGCAGACTGATTTAGCAACAGATTAAAAAAAAGGCCTATACACCAAGACCAAGTAACATTTATCCCATGAAAGCAAAGCTAGTTTAACATCTGAAAATCAATTAATATAATACACCATATTAAAAGAATAAAGAACAAAAGCTACATGGCTGTCTCAATAAACATAAAAGAAAGCTCTTGACAAATCATGACCAAAAAAATCTAAACAAACTAAGACTAGAACAGAACTTCCTCAAACTGATAAAGGGTATCTAAAAAAACCTAACATCATGTTTAATGGTTAAACACTGAATGCTATCCTCCTAAAAACCAGAATGTACATTTTCACCACTTCTATTCAACACTGTACTAAAGGTTCTAACTAGTAAAACCGAGTAGGCAAAATCAACCAACCAATTAAGCAAAGACATCTAAATTAGAAAACAAGAAATAAACCTCTAGTGATGTGATTTCATATGTAGAAATTTCCTAATAAATCCACAAAAGAAGTTACAAGGACTAATAATAATAAGCAGTTCAGCAAGGCCACAAGAGATTAGATCAATAAATAAAAATCAATTATATTTCTATAGTGAAATGACAACTTTCTATCATATCTATCAAAAATTTGAATTAATCATATTTTCTTTCCTATCCCTCAGTAGTTTAAACTTTTTTATTTCAAGTTAGATTTATCAAAGGCATTTTATCTTTTTAGTTGTTATAGTAAACATATACCTCTTCTTCAATAGCCCTAATCCTATTATTTCAAATAAAAAATCATTTATGTAAAATTGAGTTTATAAGCAGTTCCTTTACAGAATACTCAGAACTATGAGCACAAAAAACAAGCAGGCAGATGAACGAACAGAAATGATTTCAGAAACAGACTCTGCCTTCCCCCAAAACATGGAAATTCAGTATATGATAAATGTGGCATTTCAAATATGTAGAAAAGAAACATATCATTCAATAACTGGAATGAGGAAAAATGGTTAGCCATCTGGAAAACAGTAAAGCTGATCTCTCCATTTACTGCTTATACCAAAAATATTCAATATAAATCAAAAAGATTCTAAACAATTTAAACCATAAAAATAGAAAACCCATACAATTTTTCAAGTTTACTGAATCTAAAACTACCAATCCTAAGAAACACAACTATTTTCTGTTACTAAGAAAAAAACAATGCCAAACTGTGACAAGACAGAAATTCATGTCTTTCAGAGAAGTTACAATATGGAAGGAAAAACAAGTCCTACAATCAGTGATAAAGACCTTTTAAACCTTACACAAGAAACTGCCTCCCCCACACAAGACCATGAATTACTAATTCAATCACACAAAATTAAAACGTGGACAAGGCAAAATCAAAATCAAAAGATAAGCAAAAACTGAGTAAAAACAATCTTAACATATGACCAAAAAGGTCACTGAAAATATACATATGGCCAACAACAATGGAGAAAAAATACTGAAACTCATAATGAAATTTTGAAAATCAATACTAACAAAAACCTGACAAATATTAAAAAGTTGGACACTACCTAGTATCATCAAAGAGATACAGAGATTCTCATTTTCCCAGACTACTGATGTAGGGACAACTTTTTAGTTAGGCAATTCAACCACAAATTATTATATGTACACACTTTTGACCCAACAATTTTTTCCATATGAATTTATATTGCAAATGTATTTTTAAATATGTGCCAAAATGTATTTAAGAATATTCACTATATTCCCATTTAATACTATAAAAAAACCTAAATATTCATAAATAAGAGGCTAGTTAAAATAATTATGGTACATTGACATGTTGGAATATTACACAGAAAGAAATGAGAAGGAATTATATGCAAAAGTACAGAAATTAACAACAAAAAAGGTATTTTGCCAAACAATATGTATGCTGTGATTTCATTTTTATAATGATTATGTAAATATATGTATACATATACATACATATGGAAAATACATGGAATGATACATAAACATACACAAATGTTAACAGTGAATGGGAATGAGGAGTCTTTTTAAATTTTTTTATAACATTATCTACAGCTTAAGTGTCTATTCCTCTTATAATAAACCTAATTAAGAAGTAAAAGATGCTTACTCCTTGGAAGGAAAATTATGACCAATCTAGATACCATACTCAAAAACAGAGATATTACTTTGCCGGCTAAGGTCCATCTAGTCAAGGCTATGGTTTTCCTGTAGTCATGTATGGATGTGAGAGTTGGACTGTGAAGAAGGCTGAGCGCCGAAGAATTGATGCGTTTGAACTGTGGTGTTGGAGAAGACTCTTGCGAGTTCCTTAGACTGCAAGGAGATCCAACCAGTCCATTCTGAAGGAGATCAGCCCTGGAATTTCTTTGGAAGGAATGATGCTGAAGCTGAAACTCCAGTACTTTGGCCACCTGATGCGAAGAGTTGACTCATTGGAAAAGACTGATCCTGGGAAGGATTGGGGGCAGGAGGAGAAGGGGACGACAGAGGATGAGATGACTGGATGGCATCACCGACTCAATGGACATGAGTTTGAGTGAACTCCGAGAGTTGGTGATGGACAGGGAGGCCTGGCGTGCTGCAATTCATGGGGTCACAAAGAGTCGGACACGACTGAGCAACTGAACTGAACTGAAGAAGTAAAAAGTGTTCAATGAAATCTTAAAATATGACCAATAAAACCGCTAATATTTTCAGATCTTCATTTTAAAAGAATTCTCAAAACAAAATTTATGAGAATCTTAGAATTTTTTTTTTAGGACATATTCATTTATTCAGACACAAATGCATAATTATAAAGGTTCCAATTTATTAAGTCACCATCAAGTCATTCACCGCATTCTACATATTAATCAGGACTCTTGGTTGCAAGTAACAGAACAGAAAGTAGTTTAACTTAAAAAGTGGGATTTACTGGTAGACACCAACTGAGAAGGCTTCAAGCACAGCTGGATCTAGGGACGTATACCAGCACCTAGTTTTGCCATGTCTTGATGCTGTTCAACTCTATATTGGTCCATTCTTTGGCAAATCTTCCCTGTAGTGGCAAGAGAAGCTTTTACCTTCACAGCTCCAAACCCAGGGGGAAAAAAAAAGAGTTATGTTTCTCATTCAATAGAATTGCCTCTGCTTGAATCAATGAAATGTCCATTCCTAAGGCCAAAGGAAATATTTCATGCAAAGATGGGCTTGATAAAGGACAGAAATGGTATGGACCTAAGAGAAGCAGCAGATATTATGAAGAGGTGGCAAGAATACACAGAAGAACTGTACAAAAAAGAGCTTCACGACCCAGATAATCACGATGGTGTGATCACTCACCTAGAGCCAGACATCCTGGAATGTGAAGTCAACTGGGCCTTAGGAAGCATCACTACTAACAAAGCTAGTGGAGGTGATGGAATTNCATCACCAACTCGATGGACATGAGTTTGAGTGAACTCTGGGAGTTGGTGATGGACAGGGAGGCCTGGTGCTGAGCAATTCATGGTGTCACCGCGTCGGATACAACTGAGCGACTGACCTGAACTGAACTGAAGGCCAGAGGAATGTTCACTGTGATCATCCAGGCACATAGTGTGGATACACATGGATTAAGAACAGGCTCCTTGCTGAAACAAAAATATCCAAGACCAGGTGGCTTAAATAGGCATTTACTTCTCACAGTTCCACAAGCTGGAAATCCAAGATCAAGAGCTGGATTTGAGCTAGTGTCTGGTGAAGATGAGAATCTTAGAACTGTTATGATCACTAATAATGACATGAGAACATGTGCCACATGTAATTACCCTGGAAATTGTTCATGTTTAATTTTCTTTCACTTTGAAAGATAAAAGCACAGGTCTAATACATGTACCAACATAGCCCAACAAGACAGGAGAGGATTTGGGTCTTCCTAAAATAAGGGACCTTGGGCCTAAAAAAGAGAAATGCAAATAATCTTGTTAAGTGAGAAAAGATAATGGTTTTCATCAAAGAGAACTAATAACATCAATTATTTCCTGTGTATAGATATTCACATCATGGTATCTCCATGTAATACTCATGCTGTGCTGTGTGCTTAGTCGCTCAGCCGTGTCTGACTCTCTGTGACCCCGTGGACTGCAGACTGCCAGCCTCTCTGTCCACAGGGCAGGAATACTGGAGTGGGTTGCCATGCCCTCCTCCAAGGGATCTTCCTGACCCAGGCATCGAACCCAGGCCTCCCACATTGCNTAGTGTCTGGTGAAGATGAGAATCTTAGAACTGTTATGATCACTAATAATGACATGAGAACATGTGCCACATGTAATTACCCTGGAAATTGTTCATGTTTAATTTTCTTTCACTTTGAAAGATAAAAGCACAGGTCTAATACATGTACCAACATAGCCCAACAAGACAGGAGAGGATTTGGGTCTTCCTAAAATAAGGGACCTTGGGCCTAAAAAAGAGAAATGCAAATAATCTTGTTAAGTGAGAAAAGATAATGGTTTTCATCAAAGAGAACTAATAACATCAATTATTTCCTGTGTATAGATATTCACATCATGGTATCTCCATGTAATACTCATGCTGTGCTGTGTGCTTAGTCGCTCAGCCGTGTCTGACTCTCTGTGACCCCGTGGACTGCAGACTGCCAGCCTCTCTGTCCACAGGGCAGGAATACTGGAGTGGGTTGCCATGCCCTCCTCCAAGGGATCTTCCTGACCCAGGCATCGAACCCAGGCCTCCCACATTGCAGGCAGATTCATTACCAGCTGAGCCACCAGGGAAGCCCAAGAATACTGGAGTGGGTAGCCTATCCCTTCTCCAAGGGATCTTCCTCACCCAGGAATCGAACCAGGGTCTCCTGCATCACAGGAATATTTAAGTATAAAAGAAAAAGGATTATCCAGGAAGAGCAAGTACTATCCACAGCTGTGACAGGTATGTTCATGTTCAAGTATACAGGCATCAACGACAGGTAAGAGTGAAGAAACAGTGCTAGATTACCTCTACAAAGTAGGTCAGGAAAATGCCCATCCCGCCAGATCACTTGGTCGAATTTCCAAGCTGTTGGTTCCTCCTTTTAGCCTATAAAAGTACAAAAATACAGGTTATTCCCCTCAAAAAAAATCATGATTAGATACATTCTTAAAGCCAGATAAAACAGTTATAACAGTTATATCAAAATGTGCTTAATCAGACAAAATTCTTTCCATGGATTAAATGATGTTAGTTCACTTAGAACAGTGCAACTGTAATGACCCATCAGTGCTAAATGATTTCTTGAAGAAATGACCCAGGCGCTAATCGGACTTTTTCAAATTTAACTTTTAGCTAAGGATTAGGATTTCTTTAAAATCAGGGGGATAAACTAGAATTACCACCAACAACTTAAAATAGGAGGACACGAAACGTACTTCACTAAAATCATATGTTGTTCTCAATTATTCAAACAGTCTTATTCCTGATGAAATCTCATAGTAACATTTCCCTCATCTCAAAAGTCTGATTATATTAAAAACATCTGTTTTTGAAACTACAAAAATGTTAAGTATTTAAAATTTTCAAGACAAGGTGTTTAATAATGCTAAAATCGTCCACAGATTTTTTTTTTAATGTCATGCTATAATCAATCTTTTAGCAACTAACATAGAAAATTAACACTCTAGGTTGGTACTGCATTGATACTGGACATATGTAATTTTCTTCCTGCAATTGGGATATGCTTTCCCGGTATATGAAACGGAGGTAATGAGGACTGAAACCTGAAATTTTATTAGATACAAATAATAAGCCAAATATAACCTTTATTCAGAAATAATTAAGCATTTTATATAATAATCCAAACATATTTTTAGGGCTTAATAAATATCTTGCAAATCAATAAAATTATAATTATAAAAGCAGAACAATTAAACTATAAATCTTCAGAAAACAACCAAGTATATTAATCCAAAGTTACATTTACCACAATTTCATCAAGGGATTACCACAGCCTTTCTGATCATTCAGCATTTTCTAGTCCTTAGCCAGTCAGTAGCTTTGTTGCTAAACTAGTCGTCATCAACAACAACAAAAAATCTATTTAAAATAATTTATTTCTACTAACCTCTTAATTGCCTGCCTCAAAGTTTTGTTCCCAAGCATTTAAAAGAGCATATATGCCACTCCTCTCAATTACCGATGAAAGTGAAAGTGAAGTCTCTCAGTTGAGTCCGACTCTTTACAACCGCATGGACTGTAGCCTACCAGGCTCATCCCTCCATGGGATTCTCCAGGAAATTACCTATAACTATTTTTAAACATGTAGTTTCTATAGCTTTAGCACCAAAAAGATAAAAGCCATAGAACTATATTATTGTAGTAGACAGCACAAAAAATATGTAAAGTAAAACAAAACTATATCTGCACTACATTCCTATTCATCACTGTACATTCTTTACTAAATTCAACTTGTAGAATTTCTAACAGTACACAAGAATAAAGTTGAACAGAAAAGCCATGGTAAACTCTATCTATATACAGTATATAAAAAATCTTCAAATTATAAACTTTGGTATTACAAATCTTTTAAAGTTGATAGGATATATCAAGACAACCACCAAGATGTTATTACTCTGAAATGCTAATATTCTGTTGAAAACATTTTCACAAAAAATCTTACTTTCCTGCATCACTTTTTATTGAAAGCCCTAAATTAAAGCTGTCACACATCAAAAACTATAACTAGATACGTTAAAAGAGAAAGAAACAAAAATAGTGAAGCAGAAGGAAAGGGAACCATGTTTCACTCCTAAATACACACATCCCCCAGATGCACAGAATAATATAACCTCAAAGTCTAAATCTACACACAGAAACTTTGGAATGTCTTTCCTATCACAACTTTTCCTACCATGGAAATGCACAATTTCCCCTAACTCACAGACCACACAGTCTCTGTCTCTAGAAACCTAAATTATTTAGCATCATCTACCAATTTCACTTCTCCTTCCAAGTGTCTCTATCCTTCTTTCTCCTCTGCCGCTCCTCTCCACTAAGAATTGGGAAAAGCATCTAGCAGGCTGGAAACTAAGACCCTGTAAATACAAAAAGAAAGGTATAAAGTTACTTGGACAATCGCCTAATGATCAGGTAAAGTGAAAGTCACCCAGTCCCGTCCAACTCTTTGCAATCCCGTGGATTATACAGTCCATGGAATTTCCAGGCCAGAATACTGGAGTGGGTTGCCGTTCCCTTCTCCAGGGGATCTTCCCAAATCAGGGATCAAACACCGGTCTCCTACATTGCAGGTGGATTCTTTACCAGCTGAGCCACAAGCGAAGTCCAGTGATCTGGTAAGATCTTCCTCTTTCCCTGCCCCACTTCCCCTACTTAAAGAGTGAGTGAATATTCCCGCTTAGCACCTCTTCTGATTTAAGACTCTGTTGGCTAATTATTCTGTGATTATAATCACTTGCACAGGTATAATCAAATTAAGAAAAAACACATATTAAGAAATAAATGAAATTTCTTGCAAGGACCATTAGCTACTACCCTTCCACAGTATTTCAATGTATTTACCACAGGTCATTAATTGGGACATTTCTGTCATTAACTGAATCAACATTTTTGATCACCTGATATGTATATGCAATACTACCTAAGATTTCTAAGACATGCACTAAAATACTGTGGTCTCTTCCCAAAGGAGTTCCTAATCTGGCTTGGAGAGTAAATAAACATACAACAGATAATGTTAGTGTTGACAATGCAAAGTGTTAAGTGCTTTAACTGAAGTCTAAGCAGTTTATCACAGGAAAATCAAAGCAGGGATCAATTAATTCTCCCTTTGTTACTTTTCCAAAAGAGAAGTGATCTTTTAATGTCAGCTCCACATTTAAGAATACAATGAATAGTATATGCTTTGGACTTTGGTCAATAATGTTGCTACATCTCTGCAGATATTAACTCAATAAAAAAAAACAAACCTATGATGTGGGTGCTAATATTATTTACATTTTAAAGAAGAAAAAACTGACCAAAGGTTACAAGTAACTCACCAAAGTTTACAAAACCAGTAAGTGGCAGAACCAAAGCCTTCATAATGGTCTGTGGCTCAGCATAAAGAATTTTGCTGCAACACAGAACACTCCAGTTTCATCCTTGGATCCAGAAGATCCCCTGGAGAAGGAAACAGTATTCTTGCCTTGGAAATCCCATGGACAGGGAAGCCTGCCGGGCTACAGTCCATAAGTCACAAAGAGTCGTATCCTACCAAGCAACTAAACCACCACCACAATCAGGCCCTCAAAAATCTACTGTGCTATCCCCGCCCGTTTCTCATAACTATTACCACCACCAAACCGTGATGGCTTTAAGAATCTGAGAGGAAAAATGCTTCAAGTCTTTTAGCATTTTTAATTATATCACGTTTGAAAGTATTCAGTCAAATTCTACTTTTACGTTAGTTGTTATTTTTATGATTTAATGATACTTTCTGAACAGTGTTAAAAAAAAAAGGAAAAAAACTTTGTTTCAGGCAAGGGATTTCTATGAATACCCTTAGAATTTCAACTGAGTAACAAAACAGACATCTGTTAATGTCTTGTGGTGTTAACATATTTTTTAATTTACCTGCTTTGAAAAATTCATTTATTAGAACTCAGAGTGTACTTTTCATGACCAGATCTATCCTGAAGAGGAAAGGAAACCCCCCAAATTCAAACCTACTATCCCAGAAACTACCCTAACCAAGTCTTTCTAGAATGATTTTCTATTTCTACTTTCACCAATAATTAAGCCAAAATCTTAAAAATTTCACAATCAATGTAGTCAATCCACATGGTTAAGAAAGAAAATCCTACACACAAAATTACTTGGGAAGGGACTACTGTTTGTCTCCATTCTACAAATGATGAAACTGAATCAATTTATATTCCTACCAACAGTGCAAGAGGGTTCCCTTTTCTCTATATCCTCTCCAGCATGTATTGTGTATTTCTGATGATGGTCAGACTGGTGTGAAGTGGTACCCCACTGTAGTTTTGATTTTCATTTCTCTAATAATTAGTGATGTTGAGCATCTTTTCATATGTTTATTGGCCATCTGTAAGTCTTCTTTGGAGAAGTGTGTCTTTAGGTTTTCTGCCCGTTTTTTGATTGGGCTCTTTGTTTTTCTGATACTGAGCTGTATGAGCTGCTTATTTGGAAATAAATCTTTTGTCAGTTGTTTCACTGGCGGAAATGTAAACTGATATAGGAGAACAGTATGGTGATTACTTTAAAACTCCAGAATAAAACTACCATACAACTCAGTTATCCCACTACACCCTGAGAAGACCACAAATGAAAAAGACACATGTACCCCAATGTTCACAGCCGCCCTATTTACAATAGCTAGGATATGGAAGCAACCTAGAAGCCCATCAACAGATGAATGGATAAAGAAAATGTGGTACGTATACACAATGGAATATTATTCAATCATAAAAAAGAAAACATCTGAGTCAATTCTAGTGAGGTGAGTGAGTGAAGTCGCTCAGTCGTGTCTGACTCTTTGAGACCCCATGGGCTGCAGCCTACCAGGCTCCTCCATCCATGGGGTTTTCCAGGCAAGAGTACTGGAATGGGGTGCCATTGCCTTCTCCACTAGTGAGGTGGATGAACCTAAAAACTCTTATACAAAGCGAAGTAAGTTGGAAACAGAAAAACAAATACCATATATTAACACATAAATATGTAATCTAGAAAACAGTATTAATGAATCTATTTGCAGGGAAGGAATGGAAACACAGACTTGGAGAACAGACTTGTGGACACAGTGGGGGAAGAAAAGAGAGGGAAAAATGGAGAAAGCAGAATTAATATATACACACTACCATGTGTAATGGGCTACATAGGCTACATGGGAAGCCCAGCTTGGCACTCTGTGATGACTTTGAGGGGAGAGGGGAAGAGAGAAGGCTCAAAAGGGAGCTAAGATATGTATAAGTATGGCTGATTGGCAGTGTGCAGCAGAAACCAACACAACATTGAAAAGAAATTGTCCTCCAATTAAAAATATAAATAAATTTAAAAAAAGATCATGAAACTGAGGTTGTGTACCCATGGTTACACAGCACTTAACCATCATGGCAAATAATTCAACCAGATTTCCTGCATCCAAATAAATGTTTACTTTAACATAGCACAACAGGGAGGTCATTTCCAATTAAAATATATTTAATGTTTCTATTAACAACACTCTGGAGGTCAAAAAAAAACACCTTTGAAGTAATTTGAAGTAAGGATAACATCACTGCAAATAAAATTTGAAATTAAAATGCTATCTACAGTAATGGTCGTTGTTGCTGTTGTTCTGTCGCTAAGTCATGTCCGATTCTTTGCAATCCCATAGACTGCATCAAGCCAGGATTCCCTGTCTTTCACTATCTCCAGAGTTTGCACAAACTCCTGTTCACTGCATCGATGATGACGTCAAATCATCATCAGTATATTTTCCAATGAGTCAGCTTTTTGCATCAGGTGGCCAATGCACTGGAGCTGCAGCATCATTCCTTCCAAAGAATATTCAAGGTTGATTTCCTTAAGGATTGAGTGCCTTGATCTCCTTACTATCCAAGGGACTCATCATGAGTCTTCTCCAGCATCCAATTCAAAAGCATCAATTCTTCAGCACTCAATCGTTTTTTATGGCCCAACTCTCACATCCATACACAACTACTGGAAAAACCACAGCTTTGACTATACAGATCTTTGTTGGCAAAGAGATGGCTCTGCTTTTAATTCACTGTCTACATTTGTCACAGCTTTCCTTTCAAGGAGCAAGCATCTTCTAATTTCATGGCTGCAGTCACCATTAGCAGTGATTTTGCAGCCCAAGAAAATAAAATCTGTCACTATTTCCACTTTTTCCCCCTTCTATTTGCTATGAAGTGATGGGACCGGATGCTATAATCTTCACTTTTTGAATGCTGAGTTTTAATCCAGCTTTTTCACTCTCTTTTTTCACACTCTTCAAGAAGTGCTTTAGCTCCTCTTCACTTTCTGCCATTACAGTGGTTATCATCTACAAATCTGTGGCTGTTGATTCTCCTGGCAATCTTGATTCTAGTTTGAGATTCAGCCAGCCCGGCATTTTGCATGATGTACTCTGCATATAAGTTAAATAAGCAGGGTGACAATATACAGCCTTGACGTACTCCTTTTCCTATTTGGAACCAGTCTGTTGTTCCATGACCAGTTCTAACTGTTGCTTCCTGACCTGCATACAGATTTCTCAAGAGGCAGGTTAGGTGGTCTGGTATTCCCATCTCTTGAAGAATTTTCCACAGTTCGTTGTGATCCACAAAAGGCTTTAGCATAGTCAATGAAGCAAAGTAGATGTTTTTCTCAAATGCCCTTCCCTTTTCTATGATGCAACAGATGTTGCCAATTTGATCTCTGGTTCCTCTGCCTTTTCTAAATCTAGCTTGTACATCTGGAAGTTCTCAGTTCACATACTGCTGAAATCTAGCTTAAAGGATTTTCAGCATTACTAGCTGAATGACACTGCTAGCAAGTTAAAGGAGCTCAATTGTATACTAGTTTGAACATTCTTTAGCACTGTCCTTCTTTGGGATTGGAATGAAAACTGACCTTTTCCTGAAGCCACTGCCAATTCTCCAAATTTGATGACATACTGAGTGCAGCACATTAACAGAATTATCTTTTAGGATTTTTAAATAGTTCAGCTGGAATTTCATCACCTCCACTAGCTTTGTTTGCAGTAATCCTTCCTAAGGCCCACTTGACTTCACATTCCAGGATGTCTGGGTCTAGGTCAGTGACCACACCATTGTGGTTTTCTGGGTCACTAAGACCTTTTTCGTATAGTTCCTCTGTGTATTCTTGCTGCCTCTTCTTAATCTCTTCTGCTTCAAAAATGGTTACCATGTAAAGAAACAAAATATTAAGTTCACTTGATTTTTATAAAAATTATTCTACTCTAATAATTTAGGAAAACCAAGAAGAGATTACAGAAATACCCATTTGAAAATGACTTCAGCTATTTAAAGTGTCAATTCTTTATTAATAAAAATGTTAAAATACTATTAAAAAACAAAAATAACAAGAGGGAACTATAATTATTACTTCAAATATGAAATATAAATATTTTCATTTAAAAACATAAATGGTCCGTTAAAAGCCAGTTCACCTATTGATAATTTTATCCTATTCAATACTAGAATCAGTCATTTTTATCTCCTCTGTCTAGAACATACGTCCAGAATTCCGTAAGACACTAAACACAATGTAGAGGTGTGCTCACTCATAAAAGAAATGGTTTTTCATCTGATTAGAAATCTAAGCTTTGCCATTAAAGTCAATCTGAGAATACCTCAACAAGTGGCTGCAATGGAGCCCAATTATTTCTCTACAACTACAGTAACAACACAATTCACAAAATATGTTCAGCTCAGTTCAGTTCACTCCCTCAGTTTACCCAAACTCATGTCCATTGAGTTGGTGACGCCATTCAACCATCTCATCCTCTGTCGTCCCCTTCTCCTCCTGTCTTCAATCTTTCCCAACATCAGGGTCTTTTAAAATGAGTCAGCTCTTCGCATCAGGTGGCCAAAGTACTAGAGTTTTAGCCTCAACATCAGTCCTTCCAATGAACACCCAGGGCTGATCTCCTTCAGGATGGACTGGTTGGATCTCCTTGCAGTCCAAGGGACTCTAAAAAGTCTTCCCCAACACCACAGTTCAAAAGCATCAATTCTTCGGTGCTCAGCTTTCTTCACAGTCCAACTCTCACGTCCATACATGACCACTGGAAAAACCATAGCCTTGACTAGATGGACCTTTGTTAGCAAAGTAATGTCTCTGCTTTTGACTATGCTGTCTAGGTTGGTCATAACTTTCCTTCCAAGGAGTAAGCGTCTTTAATTTCAAGGCTGCAATCATCACCTGCAGTGATTTTGGATCCCCCCAAAATAAAGTCAGCCACTGTTTCCATATGCTAGTGAGATTTTTTTTAAAAATAGTAATAGTTGAGAATTCCCTGGTAGTCCAATAGTTAAGACTCCATGCTTCTACTGCAGGTACCCTAGGCTCAATATATGCTAGGGAACAAAGATTCCACATGCTGAGCAGGGTGGTCAAATGAATAAATAGCAGTAGTTGATTTAACAAATTAAATAGCAGTAGTTGATTTAACAAGTTATTCATCCTTTAGAAACACTGGCTTCTTCTACTAACATAGAATGGACATTTTCTTATTTTGGGCCAATTTGTTCTCAATTAGAAAATCATGGAATGTAAAAAGCAGGACCTTCTATCTTCTCTTTCCTTTTCAACTAATGAATTAGAAACAGATTAACCTGTCTGGATGATACAACATTTTCAATATTGTTTTTTAAAATGTTTACTAATATTAAAAAACTAGTATGTATTACTGATGCTTTTGATCTGTGGTGCTGGAGAAGACTCTTGAGAGTCACTTGGACAGCAAGGAAATCAAACCAGTCAATCCTAAAGGAAATCAATTCTGAATACTGGAAGGACTGTTGCTCAAACTGAAGATCCAATACTTCGGCCGCCTGATGCGAAGAGCTGACTCACTGGAAAAGATCCTGATGCTGGGAAAGATTGAGAGTAGGAGAAGGGGAATGACAGAAGATGAGATGGTTGGATGGCATCACTAACTCAATGGACAAGAGTTTGAGCAAACTCAGGGAGATAGTGAAGTACAGGGAAACCTGGCGTGAAGCAGTTCATGGGGTCACAAAGAGTCAGACACTATTCAGTGACTGAACAACAACAATCTAGTACTGAAATCATTAAATACTTTAAATACAAATAATCCTTTAAATAAACACATCTTTACTCAGAATTCACAGTTTTATTTTAATTAACTATATTACAAAATTTGTTTATGTGATAATGCCTAGTATAATAGCAAGCATATATTCTGGCATCCTTTGAACTGATTATTACTCATGTTCCAAAAGTTTCCTTAGGGTCCAATACTATGGTTTATAATTGAAGCAAACATTTATACTGTACTCAAAAGTTCACAAAGCACATGGCCATAAGCCATTATTTTCAAAGCCGAAATAACCTGCTGGGTGGCGATGATGCTGGTTCACAAAAAGTAAGGAATTTGAACTTCCAGTCTAGATGGCATAGCTCTCTTTTTCCCTGACCCTCCACATTAAGCACAAGTATAAACCATGGGAATAACAGAAAGAGACAACCAAAAGAAAACTATGAGAACTGGAAAGAAGGCAGCTAACTAGTTTGGGATTCTAGGACCAGAGAAACAAAAAAAGCATCAGAGTGCTTTACGTCCCCACATCCAACAGAAGAAGGCAACCCAGACTGGCATTTCCCAACCACCAATTCAGCAACAGAAAGTAGACCAGATAATCATAATCCTCCCCGAAACTAAACAGCAGTCTCTCTGCAATAGCCAGCAAGGGAGGGCAACTGGAAGCTCAGTCAACAGCAAAGACCAGACAGAGGAAGCAACTCTTCCTTCCCTGTATGATCTGAAACTTTTTTCCCACCTTGAGATGCAGAGGCAAGTGGTCAAAACTTAGGAACCCAGCCAGCACAAACAACTCAGTTTGGGCCAAGACTCTCCTCACTCACTCAGAGATACAGGGTCAGGGAAGAACTGGGGGTTTGGGGTGGGTACCAGTAGGAGGACCCCACCACAATCCTCTCCCATCTGGAGACACCCAGAAACCTGATAAAAGGAAATGCTTTCTATTCTCTAAGGTAAAATCAGCAAGGACTAGTGGGAGTCCAGACAGCATCAGATAAACCAAGCCAACCACAAAGGCTCTGAAAATTAAACTGCCATTAAAACCAAACCCTACAAAAGCAGGCGAAGACCTGTACACTAAATCTAAGTGGGATGACTGTGTGATAAAATAAAAAATATAAATAGGGCCCAGAGCCTTCTGACATAATACACAACAGAAAATGACAAAAGAAAATCCCAACATGAGTAAGAAAAGATAATCAACCAAGGCCAATACAAAGATGAGCTGGATGCTACACATTTGAAAAAGATTTTAAGGCATCATTATAAAATGTCACAGCAATCAATTCAAATTCTCCTGAAACAAGTGAAAAAAAATGGAAAACATCAGTAAAGAAACAAAAGTTATTAAAAAAGCAAAAAGAAATTACAGAACTAAAAATTACTGTAACAAAACTTTAAACGTTGCTAGATTGGCTCAATACAATCACAGACATAATAAAGAGAATCACTGAATTTGAGGACAGAAAACAGAATTAACCCAATCTGAAAAACAGAGGAAACAAAAGACTGAAAGAAAACTAACAGAGTCTTAAGGACCTGTGGGCAAATAACAAAAGAGCCAACATTCTTATCACTGGAGTTCCAGAGAGGAAAGAAAGATTGTAAAATTATATAAAGGAAAGATGGCTAAAGATGTCTCAAATACGACACATACAAACTTAGAGATTCAAAAAACAGAGCAAACCCAAAGCAAGATAAACCCAAAGAAATTTACACCAGGACACACTGTAATTAAAAATTCAAAAACTAAAAAGAAAGAAAAACCTTTGAAGGCAGCCAGACAAAAATAACTATTTCCTAGAACAACTGAGGAACAACTGCAACACCACCAGATTTCTCATCTCAACCATCAGTTCAGCTCAGTTCAGTCGCTCAGTCATGTCCGACTCTCTGTGACCCATGGACTGCAGCACACCAGGCCTCCCAGTCCATCACCAACGCCCAGAGGTTACTCAAACTCATGTCCATTGAGTCAGTGATGCCATTCAACTATCTCATCCTCTGTCATCCCCTTCTCCTCCTGCCTTCAATCTTTCCCAGCATCAGGGTCTTTTCAAAGTTCTTAGCATCAGGTGGCCAAAGTACTGGAGTTTCAGCTTCAGCATCAGTCCATCCAATGAATATTCACAACTGATCTCATTTAGGATGGACTGGTTGGATCTCCTTGCAGTCCAAGGGACTCTCAAGAATCTTCTCCAACACCACAGTTCAAAAGCATCAATTCTTCCGCACTCAGCTTTTTTTTTTACAGTCCAACTCTCACATCCATACATGACCACTGGAAAAACCACAGCTTTGACTAGACAGACCTTTGTTGGCAAAGTAATGTCTCTGCTTTTGAATATGCTATTTAGGTTAGTCATAAATTTTCTTCCAAGGAGCAAACGTCTTTTCATTTCATGGCTGCAGTCACCATCTGCAGTGATTTGGAGCCCCCCAAAATAAAGTCTGTCACTGTTTCCACTGACTCCCCATATATTTGCCATGAAGCAATGGGACCAGATGCCATGATCTTCGTTTTCTGAATGTTGAGCTTTAAGCCAACTTTTTCACTCTTCTCTTTCACTTTCATCAAGAGGCTCTTTAGTTCTTCTTCACTTTCTGCCATAAGGGTGTTGTCATCTGCATATCTGAAGTTACTGACATTTCTCCTGGCAATCTTGATTCCAGCTTGTGCTTCCTCCAGCCCAGCGTTTCTCATGATGTACTCTGCATATAAGTTAAATAAGTAGGGTGACAATATACAGCCTTGACTAAAAAAAGTGGCAGAATATTTTTCGAATGCTTTAAAAAAAAAAAAAAAGAATTGCTAACCAAGAATTCTAGACCCAGTGAAACTACTCTTCAGGAATGTTGTAAATCTATTCAGGCTGCAATAACAAACCATGACAAAATGAGTGGCTCTATTATAAACAATAGAAATTTACTCCTCACAGTTCTGGGGCTAGAAATCCAAACATTAGGCTGCCAGCATGCTTAAGGTGAGGGCCCTCTTCCAGGTCAGACTTCTTACTGTATTGTTACATGGCAGAAAAGGAGCAGTTAGGTCTCTTGGGGGCCTCTTTTGTAACAGCCCTAATCCCACTCATGGGCTCTCCCCCATGACCTAAAAATATCCCAAAGGACCTAATTCCCAACACTATCATGCTAAGCATTCATATTTCAACATTTACATTTTACAGAAATTCATTCAGACCACAGCAAGGAATAAGTGGAAAAAAATTTAATGCATTTTCAAGAGAAGAATAACTAAAAGAATATGTAACTAGCAACTTAATCCCTGGCTGGAAGAAAATTTTCTGAAAAAGTAAAATAGAAATATAGATGCACACAACACATTATCTTTTCAATCATTAATTTTCTGTTTTCAGTCACTAAGTCACGTCCTCTCTGCAACTCCATGAACTGCAGCACACCAAGCTTCCCTGTTCTCCAATATCTCCCAGAGTTTGCTCAAACTCATGTCCATTGAGTCAGTAATGCCATCCAACCATCTCATCTTCTGGCACACATTTCTCCTCCCTCCCGCAATCTTTCCCAGCATTAGGGGTTTTTCCAGTGAGCCTGTTTTTTGCATTAGGAGGCCAAAATATTGGGGCTTCAGCTTCGGCATCAATTCTCCCAATGAATATTCAGCATTGATTTCCTTCAGGATGGACTGGTTTGATCTCCTTGCAGTCCAAGGGACTCTCAAGTCTTCTCCAACACCACAGTTCAAAAGCATCAATTCTCTGGCTCTCAGCTATACCTTTATGGTCCAACTCACCAGTCATACACTACTACTGGAAAAACCATAGCTTTGACTATACGGACCTTTGTCAGCAAAGTGGTATCTCTGCTTTTTAACACTGTCTAGATTTGTCATAGCTATTCTTCCAGGGGCAAGCATCTTTCAATTTCATGGCTGCAGTCACCATCCACACTGATTTTGGAGCCCAAGAAAAATGTTCCACTTTCCCCCCGTCTATTTGCCATGAAGTGATGGGACCGGATGCCATGATCTTCAATTTTTGAGTATTGAATTTTAACCCATCTTTTTCACTCTCTTCTTTCACCTTCATCAAAAGGTGATTAAGTTCTTTAGTTCCTCTTCACTTTCTACCATTAAAGTAGTATCATCTGCATAGCTGAGGCTTTTTATATTTGTCCCAGCAATCTTGACTTCAGCTTGTGAGTCATCCAGTCCAGCATTTCATATGATCTACTCTGCATACAAGTGTGTGATCACTCACCTAGAGCCAGACATCCTGGAATGTGAAGTCAACTGGGCCTTAGGAAGCATCACTATGAACAAAGCTAGTGGAGGTGATGGAATTCTAGTTGAGCTATTTCAAATCCTCAAAGATGATGCTGTGAAAGTGTTGCACTTAATATGCCAGCAAATTTGNGTGATGGACAGGGAGGCCTGGCATGCTGTGATTCATGGGGTCACAAAGAGTCGGATACGACTAAGCAACTGAACTGAACTCTGCATATAAGTTAAATGAGCAAGGTGACAAAATACTGCCTTGATGTACTCCTTTCTCAATGTTAAACCTGTCAGCTGTTCCACATCCAGTTCTAACTGTTGCTTCCTGTCTTGCGTACAGATCTCTTTAAGAATCTCTTTAAGAATATTCTACAGTTTGTTGTAATCCACACAATCAAAGGTTGTAGCATAGTCAATGAGACAGAAGTAGATTTTGGGGGGGAATGTCTTTTCTTTTTCTATGATCCAGCGGATGTTAGCAATTCAATCTCTGGTTCCTCTGCCTTTTCTAAATCCAGCTTGTACATCTAGAAGCTCTTGGCTTGTGTACTGTTGACGCCTAGTGTGAAGGGTTTTGTGGATAATCTTGCTAGCATGTAAAATGAGTGCAATTGCACGGTAATTTGAACATTCTTTAGCACAGTCCTTCGCAACTAGAATGTAAATTGATCTTTTCCAGTCCTATGGCCACTGCTGAGTTTTCCAAGTTTGCTGATATATTGAGTGCAACACTTTAACAGCATCATCTTTTAGGACCTGAAATAGTTCAGATGGAATTTCATCATCTCTACTGTTTTGTGTATAGTAATGCTTCCTAAGGCCCATCTGACTTCACATTCCAGGACTCTTAGGTGAGTGACCACACCATCATGGTTATCTGGGTCATTAAGAGCTTTTTGTATACTCCTTCTGTGTATTCGTGTCATTTTTTTTTCTTACTCTCTTCTGTTTCTGTTAGTTCCTTGCCGTTTCTGTCCTTTATTATGCCTATCTTTTTGCATGAAATATTCCCTTGGTATCTCCAATATTCTTAAAGAGATCTCCAGTCTTTTCCATTCTATTGTTTTCCTCAATTTCTCTGCATTGTTCACTTAAGAAGGCTTTCTTATCTCTCCTTGCTATTCTCGGGAACTCTGCATTCAGCTGGGTATATCTTTCCCTTTCTCCTTTACCTTTCATTTCTCTTCTTTTCTCAGCTATTTGTAAGGCCTCCCGGACAACCACTTTGCCTTCTTGCATTTCTTCTTGCAGATGGTTTTGGTCATCTCCTCCTTCACAATGTTAGAAACCTCCAGCTATATTTAGTTCTTCAAGCACTTACCAGATCTAGTCCCTTGATTGTCACCTCCACTGCATGTATAATCATAAGGGATTTGATCTAGGTCGTAACTGAATGGCCTAGTGGCTTTCCCTACTTTCTTCAATTTGAGCCTGAATTTTGCAATAAGAAGTTGATGATCTGAGCCACAATCAGCTCCAGGTCTTGTTTTTGCTGACTGTATAGAGTTTCTCCATCTTCGGCTGCATCTTAGTTTTGTAGATCATTCTTAATGATGGGAAAAAAAAAATTTATACTGATACTTAATTACATTTAAAATCAAGATGGTAAAAAAAAGGCAAATGAGAAGTGAAGTTTCCACATGACAACTGAAGCAGTAAAGTACCGATACCAGGAGACTGCTGTAAGTGATATATACACTAGTAGTAACTACAACAGCCACTACAAAATCTATACCAAAACAGACTCAAAACTATAAATAAGTATTTTACAAATTATGAAAGACAGAATCTTAAGAAATGTTTTAGTAGTCTGCAGGATGGAAAGAAAAGAGAAACAAAAAACCAGAGAAAATAACAATAAAAAGGCAGATTTGAGTGTTAATATTTATCAGTAATTATCTTAAATGTCGATGGTCTAAACAGACAAATCAAGAAAGACTGGAAGAGTATATTTCTGAAATGACCCACTATATGCTACTAACAAGAAACTCAGTAACATATATTGAAAGTAAAGAGAATCGGAAAGCTAGGATGGTTTGTTTGTTTTTCATCAGAGAGACTATATTAATAACACAACCAACAAACAGGGTCAGCTTGATATACATAGAATAGTCCACCCAACAACAGCAGAATACATATTTCTTTTCAAACATCCATGGAATATTCACAAAGACATTATATCCTGGGACATAAAACAAACCTCAACAAATCCAAAAGAATCAAAATAGGAGGTACATTATATAACAATAATAGACTCAAACCAGAAATCAGTAACAGGAAGACAATAGGAAAATTTCTGAACATAAACAAATAAACACTTTTTTAAAGTCCATGGGGTTCCTCCAATTAAAAATGAATTAAAAAAAAAAGTAAAGTGGAAAAAAAAAGTCCATGGGTCAAAGACACTCAAAGAAAAATTTTAAATATATATATAAAATGAATGAAAATAAAAAACATGTCAAAATATGTGGGATGCAGCTAAATCAGTAGTTAGGAGGAAATTTGTAGCAGTAAGTGCTTATATGAGAAAAGAGGAAAGATTCAAATCAATAACTTAATTACTTACAAGAAAAAAAAAAGGGCAAAATATAAATCCAAAGCAAGCAACAGAAAACAAACAATGAAGAGCAGAAATCACAAAATTCAAAATAGGAAAACAGAGAGTATCATTGAAGCAAAAATTTTACATTCCTCTACCATCACTAACAAAAACAAAGAGACAAGACACAAATCCAATATTAAGATTGAAACATGGATATCACTAAGATCTTGCAGCACTTTAAAAGATAATAAGGAAGATTTCCCTAGTGGCCCAGTGGTTAAGCTTCCACATNAAATTCAAAATAGGAAAACAGAGAGTATCATTGAAGCAAAAATTTTACATTCCTCTACCATCACTAACAAAAACAAAGAGACAAGACACAAATCCAATATTAAGATTGAAACATGGATATCACTAAGATCTTGCAGCACTTTAAAAGATAATAAGGAAGATTTCCCTAGTGGCCCAGTGGTTAAGCTTCCACATTGTATATGTAGGGGGCCAGGGTCGATCCCTGGTCACAGAACTAGATCCCACATGCCACAGCTAACAGTCCACATGCCACACCAAAAAGATCCCACATACAGCAACAAGGACCAAAGATCCCGCGCGCCACAACTAAGACCCAGCACAGTCAAATAAATGAATATCCAGGAACATTAATAACACGGGAATGCTGCAAAACAACTTTACACTTTTAAACTGGACACAGAAAAAAATGGTACATTTTCTCAAATTCACACAACTGAAACTAAACCAAAATGAAGCCAATAATCTAAATAATTCTATAACCAGTAAAGAAAAACTAATTAACTGACAAAGCAGAAAAATAATTCAAAGGAGAAAAGGATAGCCTTTTCAACAAACAATGGTGGAACAAGTGGGTAAAGAATCCGCCTGTGATGCAGGAGATGCAAGTTCAATCCCTAGGTCAAGAAGATCCCCTGGAGGAGGGCATGACAACCCACTCGAGTATTCTTGCCTGGAGAATTCCAAGGACAGAGAAGCCTGGCAGGCTGTGGTCCAGGGGGTCACAAAGAGTCAGATACAACTGAGGGGACTGAGCATGCATGCATGTACATGCCGAATTAAAGTCTAGGCCTAAACCTCACAACCACATAAAAAATTACTTCAAAAAGGATGATGAACATAAACATAAAACTACAGAATTTTTAGAATAAAAATTAGGTCTTCAAGACCTAAAGAGAAGGTTCTTGGGCTTGGCACCAAAAGCATATTCTGTAAAAATAAATAAACCAAACTTCATCAAAATCAAAAACATCCTACCCTATGAAACAATGCTCACCACTGCTAATTATTAGAGAAAGGCAAATTAAAACTACAATGAAGTACCACTTCACACAAGTCAGAATGGCCATCATTAAAAACCATACAAAATAAATGTTGGAAAAAAGGGATCCCCCTCACACTGTTGATGCAAATGTAAATTGATGCACCCATTATGAAAAACAGTAAGAAAACAAAACACAAAGAATTAAAAACAGAGTCGCCATATGATCCAGCAATACCATTCCTGAGCATATATCCACACAAAATTATAATTTGAAAAGATTACATATACCCTTATGTTCATAGCAGCACTACATACAACAGCCAAGACAGCGAAGCAACTTAAATGTCCATCAACAGATGAATGAATGGATAAAGAAGACGTGGTATAGATACACAATGGAATACTTGGCCATTAAAAAAGAGTGAAATAACACTGTCTGCAGTAACATGGACGAAAACTGAAAGTGAAAGTCACAAAGTCGTGTCTACTCTTTGCCACCCCATGGACTAAACAGCCCATGGAATTCTTCGGGCCAGGAACTGTTCAATACTGGAGTGGGTAACTATCCTTTCTCCAGTGGATCTTCCCAACCCAGGGATCAAACCCAGGTCTCCTGAACTGCTGGAGGATTCTTTAAGAGCTGAGCTACCAGAGAAGCCCATAGTTACACAATGGAGTACTACTTAGCCATAAAAAAGGAATGAAATAACACCAACTGCAATAACATGGATGAACCTAGAGATTATTATATTAAGTCAGAAAGAGAAAGACAAATACCATACCATATCACTTATATGTGGAATCTAAAATACAACACATATGAACAGAGCTACCTAACAGAAACAGACCCACTCACAGACGTAGAGAAAAGACTTGTGGGTGCCAGGAGGGGGTGAAGGTGGCAGAAAACAATACAACACTGTACAGCAATTATCCAAAATAACTACAGTTTTTAAAATGCTGAGGACTGATTAAGTTTGGCAATTTCTATAACAGTAATGTATTAATACCAATGTCAAATTCCTGACTTCAATGTCTCACCATTGGGGGCAAGCTGGGTAAAGGATACACAGGACTCCACTGTTTGCAACTTCCTATGAGTTTATAATTATTTCAAATTAAAGTGTTTTTAAAAATTATGTGAGTTGAGAGACAGGGTGCAGAAGCACAGATGAAATAAGACTGTCCATTAACTGCTAACTGTTGAGGCTAGTCTGGTATATAGCAGTTCACAAGAATGGGGTATTTTTTATCTTTTTAAATTTTTCATAATAAACAGTTAACAAAAATATAAGATGTCATATATCAAAACATTAACAGTAGTGTATTCCAGTTAGTGACTTTATTCTGTTTGCTAAAAAGCATTTAAAATTTTTCTGTAAAATAAATTTCTTGTATTTCTTAAATAAAACAATTTTTTAAAAAATCTTTGCTCATATTGGTATTCTGTCCTACTTGTTTTCCTCATTTTTAAAAAGCAGCACCACAGAAAACATTTAACTTAAAAAGAACTCCATATTTCTTCCTCCAACAATACAGCACTTAATTTTAAATACCCAATTTAAATCTAAATATCCAATTTAGATTTCATTCAATTGCATTTCACCTCAAAGTTCCAGTATATTTTTCTAAAATTAACTGAAAGAATCTTGCTAAAATAGATTTACAATCAGTACAATAACTGAACATTATAGTAATCCTCATAAAATAGATATCTAAATTCAAGACACCCTGAGACATTTTAACAGTTCTAGTTGGGTATGCATCTGCAATACTGCCAACGATATCCTAATTAACTCCAAATCGTTTTTAAATTGTATGTGGCCTTTTTTAATTTTTCAAAAAAAATCTTTAAAAGATGCTGAAAAGTTTACAATGGTTAACAAAACCATGCTGAAGAATTCAACAACATGGGAATATGAAAAGGTAACAATGATTTAGTGAATACTGAGATTCTCATGATACTATTTTTAAAATTTTAATTATTTAAATTTATCAACCAAAAGTTACAAAATACCATTTCCTTCAGTAATAATTAAAATTAATTTTAATCAAGTAAATTAAAATTATAATAGAAATAACAAAACTTGAGTTCTCCATATTCGTAGAACACAATCTCTCTGAAACTATTTCCTTATCCACATACTCAGTTATACTTGTTAATCTTTCAGCTCCAAAATCCTATTAACTCGTGCTCTAAAATATACTTCATAATCTCTGACCCATGATCACTCTAATGAGAACTCTAAGAAAAGATGTATAACAGATGTGATATAGAGATATCAATTACATGAGAAATTGTAAGTAGAATATCATCCACAATAATTAAATCAGGGCTTCTCAACATCAACACTACTGACTCTGCACTAGATAATTCTTTTTTGTGGGGGTTATCATGTGCATTGCAGGATGTTTAGTATCTACCCACTAGATACCAACAGAATCCCCCAGCATGACAACCAAAAATGTCTTCAGATATTGCCAAAACCATCTCTCATGGAGAACTGCACTAAGATTAAAAATGTCCAGGGTTCTTTGGAGATGAGAAGCAGGAAGAAGAGAGAATGTTTCTGTGACACAGGAGGAAAAGTAAAAGGAAAGACTAGAAATGAACAAAACAAATGATAGCTAGTAATCATAATGAAAATAGCAACACAGAAAGCTGAGAAGAAAATTCCCAGGTATTCCATCAGGACCTTTGTAAGCATCTTCAATAAAGACTGCTGAAGATTACTTACTTAGAAATTAATGAAATTAACATAATTCCTCTTCTCCCTATCATTTATGCGGCTAAACATCCTCAAGTTACCAACTATTCTTCAACCACTGAGAACATTCACTTGAAAAACTCATCCTCCACAGTTAAATATAATAAACATCTACGTTTTAATCAAATGTAAAAATGCTACAAATGTCATGAAAAGCAACACGAATATCCTCAAATCCTTTATGTATTTAAAGAATGGAGAAACTACATACATCTAAGTGCTACAGAGATTAAACGTTCACACATTCCCTTTCTGGCTCTTTAATACTTAGTATAAAATCAACTCGGCCATATTTTCCACCAAACAGACAAATACCCAGTTTCCTTAGTCTATTCCTGGATAGGTCACCAGACTGGGAATAAGAGACCCAGAGTCTATTCCCAGCTGCAAACAGACTGGTAATCTCAAGCAAATTATTCACTCAGGTTAAGGTTCTACACCCATATCACGCTGATAATACTGAAAATCTGCCCAGAAACAAGCACTGAGAAACCTAGGACTTCTTCCTGCACCCAAAGGACAACTGTAAACGGATTTTTAGAAAAATCTGAACAGGATTTTATTTATAGCAACATTTAACATACTTGAAATTTCAAAACTGTGTGGTGCCTTTATCATTGCCCTCTGTAAAATTAGTAAGAAATGCTCTTTTTAAAACCACACCACGCCCAACTGTGTAAAACTCTATATGCAAACTACACCAATCATAATTTATGTAAAACAAAACAAAACAAAAAAGCTGTTTTTAACGCAAGCTCTTGGTAAGGGCTTTAACTTTTTCATTTTCCTAACTTTATCTAGTCTCTGACACAAGTAGTTCTTTCTTGGCACTGTAAAAAGTGCTTTACGAAGTCTGGAGAGACAAAGTGTGCCCTACAGCCTAATTCTGGAAAGGCCTTTAGGACTGCTCTTACCATTAAACATGCAGGTTTTAGTAGCGCAACCAATACAAGGACAGATACAAGCCTACATTTTTTTGCTCTTGATACCAAGTAAAAAAAAGTGTCTAGTAGACCCAAGTTACCCGTCTGACCTTTTCGCACACCGTAAAACTGTAAACACAGTACAGTCCAATATAAGAATTGTTTTAAAAAAAAAAAAAAAAACAAACAAACAGGGTTAGGACCGAAAGGAAGGTGTCAATTAACGTTCGTCGGCCCTCGCTGTCAGGCAGACACTTGTTAGCCGCCGAGAAGTCACTCACAAAGTTTGCCATCTCGCTGCTGGGGGAAGGGGCCTGGACTGCGCCGCGGCCCGACCCGGAAGACGGGTGTCTGCAAGGCCCCACCGCCCGCCGAGGCCCGGGCGCGCCAGCCACCCCAGCAGGAAAAGCCCCGGCTTCTCGGCCCCCCTCCGCCACCTCTCTGCCCACGGGCGCACTCACGCACGCGCGCGCACTCTCTCACTCCCGTACACACAACAAAAGGAAGCCGTGCGAGCCGCGTGCGGAGGTTTGCTCGGGTGCTCAGGGAAGCCCCTCCTCCCGGCCCCCACCGCGCTGCCCCGGGCCTACTCGCTCGCTGGAGCGCCCCCCGAGGGCCCGAGGGTGCGCGGATCCGGGAGGCCCGAGTCCCACCGGCCCGGCCCGCCTCCACTCCGCTCGGCCGCGCTCGCAAGCAGCTGTGGCGGCTCTGGGCCCACTATGCGCGCAACTCCGCCTGCCGCTGAGCCGAGCTCTGGTGAAATCCCGCGCGGGCGGGCCTGGGCTCCCAACAGGAGGGCTAGGAGAGCTCCCTACTTCCCGGTTTTCTTAAGAAATAAAACTATTACACTGGATTATCCTTGGTAAAAGTCCCCCTCTCCACCAAGCCACTATCAAAAGTAGTATTTAACACAACATTCCTTACAATAAATCTTTTCCAGTAACCTCTTCTTTAATCCCTCCTCTTAACTCTTCCACACCTTAATTTACACCTTTTACTTTTCCCTTGCCTTCCTGTTTTCAACCTATGAGCTGCATTTTCTCAAAAGCATTATCTTCCCTAAACCGTCTTTTCAATTTTACCCTTTTGAAATTTACTTTTCTAATAATAACAAGCTTTCTCCTAAATCCCTTCCATTACATATCCCACTTATCTACACAAACTTCTCCACAAATACCTTCTTTAATTTTTATCAGCATCTACCAAATCAATTCATAAATAACTTTCTCAGGCACTGCATTCTTTGTTTGATCCTACGATCCCTCAAAGCTAACATCCCCCAACTTAATACACAAATTTGCCCCAAATGGCCCTCAAATTTTGTGAAACTGTGCCAGACAGGCTACCAAAGTCACTGAAAAATCTACTTCCTGTACATAACCCTGCTGCTGCTACTGCTAAGTCGCTTCAGTCATGTCCAACTCTGTGCGACCCCATAGAGGGCAACCCACCAGGCTCCCAGGTCCCTGGGATTCTCCAGGCAAGAACACTGGAGTGGGTTGCCATTTCCTTCTCCAACGCATGAAAGGGAAAAGTGAAAGTGAAGTCGCTCAGTTGTGTCCCACTCTTGGCGACCCCATGGACTGCAGCCTACCAGGCTCCTCCGTCCATGGGATTTTCCAGGCAAGAGTACTGGAGAGGGGTGCCGTTACCTTCTCCGAACTATTCTCTACCAATTCATTTGAATCACTCATAACAAGACTACCATATTTATATTCCCAAAGACTCTAATTATAGAACCTAATCAAATTAGCACATTATCTCTATCATTATATCTATCTACATATGCAGGTGTGTATGTAAGTGCTGACAAATACAGGGCACCCTGCGAAACAGCAACTGTGTATTTCATTCTAATCCCTTATATATTGGATCCTCTCAAATTTACAATGAAAACTCCTTCACATGAACCAAGATTTTCAGGCATCCAACCCCGTATCTTGTGAAGTCATTTATCTATGTTAAATTAATTTATTACTTTAAAACATACTGTCTCCATTTCTACTACAGCCATTCCTCATATCTTAAGATATCCATCATTGGTCTAACCCACACAATCCACTCAAAGACTCAGAGCATACCCCCACTCACCAAGGCCCAGTGATGTATAAGGCAGGTCCTGGAAACAATTCTAGACTATTGGCAGATTACGGTAAAGTTGTGAATTGAACAAGTGACATCCTTGGGCCATCTTAGACTTTCAAAGCTCTGGGTGGTCTCCATAGATTCTTCATTATTAAATTTGGTTACTGACTAAATGTAGAAATAAAAGAAAAAGGCTGAATGACCCAGAGCTAGATTCTGAAACTAATTCTGAAGCAAAGCTGCCCTAGGATGGAAAACAAATAGTATATTTCATGCTTTGTCATATTTTTCTCACTGCCACTAAATAAGCTCTCCCTTGTCTGGCTGAGTCGCATTACTGTGCACCTGAAACTATCACAACTTTGTTAATGGGCTATACTCCAATATAAAACAAAAAGTTAAATAAATAAACACGCTCTCTCTCCATGAAACAAAAGGAACATCAAAAACCCTGATGTGAACAGGGAGAGTCAGGAAGTATTCTTTGCTCAGTGACTGAAAGATGAAAGAGTTCATTAACCATGTGAAGAATATACCGCAAATGGTAAGGATTTGAAGCACACAGCACTTTTCCCTTAACAGTGTAAAATGCTAATTACTGGGACAGGGCAAGGTACAAATGGAGAATCTCTAAAAGCAGTTAGATAAGCACTTGAGAGTCAAGTCTTCAATAGCACAAGGGAAATGTTAACAGAAGACAAAGTCTGACAAAAATCAATTCCACTGTATAAAAGGACAAGCAAAAGTTTAAGAGCAAAGATGCAAGCCAAAACACTGAAGGCCTGGCCTAGGTCTTGTTCAGTCACTCAGTTGTGTCCAACTCTTTGCAACCCCATGGGCTGCAGCACAGAAGATGATGAAGGTTTCATGCCCTGAGGTGATAATGCTGAAGACGTACAACAAAACCAAAAAGGAAGCAATGGTTCAGTTTTAGCTATATTTTGGTTTTGGAATTGGCAACACCACTCCTCTAGAAATGTGCAACAAATGATAAATAATCAGAAATAAAATAGGCCGTATTTAGAACCATATATTTATATGCTCTCTCTTGTCTGGCTGAGTTGCGTTGCTGTGCACCTGAAACTATCACAACTTTGTTAATCGGCTCTACTCTAAATAAAAAGCTAAGTATTTTTTCAGATAATAAATGAAATGAGAAGACAGAGCAGACCAACTTCCTAAACACACTAAGAAATATATCAGATAAAAGTCAGACAAAAAGCAACTACAGAAGCCACTTTAGATCCCTTAAGACGCTTCCTTTTACCATCCACTCCATGTTTTCCATTTTATACCTGAACCTCTTTACATATACAAATTATCACCACACAATTTTTGCAGAATTGTGGTTTTTGAGGCACTCAAGTAGAGACCAAAAATCTCAAATGTCTCTATCATTCATTATTTTTTAAAAAACAATTATACATGACATAGTATCTGTCACCTTTATAAGAACACCATGGATAGCAAGGACTGTCCTTACATGCACAGAGGAGGAGTAGGGTTCTGGCTTTGTTTCTTAGGTGGCATTTTGTTTTCTCCATATTTTCTCTATTACAAGCTACTCACTGTCCTCTTACTTATTCCTATTCAGGTCAACTCCAATCTCTTTTTTTAATTATTATTATTTTTTTAAGGATAATTGCTTTACAGGATTTTGTTGTTTTCCATCAAACCTCAACATGAATCAGCCATAGGTATGTATACATATATTCCCTCCGTTTTGAACCTCCCTCTCATATCCCTCCCCATACCTCCCTTCTAGACTGATATAGGGTCAACTGCAATCTCTGCATTCATTTCTATCCACTTACTAGCTTCTATCAGCTTGTCCATGTTCTACTGTCAACAAATTACTCCATGTCTTTTGACTTTCATATTAGTAACCTCCACCTCAGCTTTTTTCTCCCCTTTGTCTCCTTTCTAATCCACAAATTATCTCTCAGTTGAATTTATCTCAGCATACTACACATGAATGGTTACGATTTTGCAAGTATAATTTATTTATAAAAAACTTAAAGAACGAGTGAATGAAACAAATCCATCTTTTTATCTCCATCCTCATGCTACAACAATTCAGATCATTACCATCTCTTATCTGGATAGCCCCTCATCTTATCTCAAGTTTGGCTTTTCTTGGACAACCTGCATCACAGAACTTAACTATCCATTCTTCCACTCCTTCAGCTTGATAAAAGCACCAACTGCTTTTTGTTCCCCAAGGCCACTCCCATTGTTTTATCACTAAAAAATCTCTTTGCAGTTCACATTACTCACTTAAACCATTCTATCTGCAGCATCTACCAAGCTCCAGAATCCCTCCCACCTTGTTCCCCACAAAGACTTCAGTCCCACTTTGTCCCACATTCAGCCACTATTCTCAGTGACCGAAGTGCTGAAGACCTTTCTGCACACTACACAGACCTTCCTCAACTCCTAAGACCTGCATCTGCACTTCAGCCACTTACACATGTATGCTGAAANGCAGCATCTACCAAGCTCCAGAATCCCTCCCACCTTGTTCCCCACAAAGACTTCAGTCCCACTTTGTCCCACATTCAGCCACTATTCTCAGTGACCGAAGTGCTGAAGACCTTTCTGCACACTACACAGACCTTCCTCAACTCCTAAGACCTGCATCTGCACTTCAGCCACTTACACATGTATGCTGAAAACAGGCCATCAATTCCAAGTGCAGTGCCACTAGGACTATAACATTAGAGACCTTTTTTTTTTTTTTTTTAACCACAACTACTTTATTTTCTAGGTCTACACCTGCTCTTCACCTCCTTCTGGCTTCACTTATCTCCCTACAGAATTTAAATCTGTCCATCAACCATTTTAATATTGCCCTCTCCAGAATATCATGACTTCCCTTACATTCACCATGCATTTCCCCAAGGAAAGACAATCTTCACCATCTGTTTTTTCTACACCCACACACTGGGTGTTAAGCATCACCAGAAAGTTACAAAATCTTCTACAACTGACTTATTCTAAATACAACTCTCCATCTCATTGACTAATCCAAATCATTTTCATATTTAAATCTTTAATCTCATCAAATAATCTCTTCCATAAAATTCTCTCATCACAATTTCTCCACCTGTAATCAAATCCTCTTTATAGCTTCTAAAATGCTGTATATTTTCATCCATCTGTTATTTCTTGCCTCCAGTTTTGAAAGAAGAGTTGTTCCTCCTTCTTAAAATAAACTTAAGACTATTCCTATAGCTGATGCTTCCATACTCTCCCAATTCACTCAGTCCTTTAACCCTATGGACCCTGGTCTCCAAACTACTCTCTTGAAGACCAAAAAAATTCCATGTACCAAATCCTATGGCTCACCACTCAAGTTCTTATTCTTTTTGGCAATGACACTTGAACTACCTCCTTTGATTTAAATCACTGTATCACAGGATTCTGGGGCTTCCTAGGTAGCGCCAGTGGTAAAGAATCAGCTTGCCAATGCAGGAGACATGAAGAGGCATAGGTTTGATCCCTGGGTCTGGAAAATCCCCTGGAGAAGGGAATGGCTACCCACTCCAGCATTCTTGCCTGGAGAATCCCATGGACAGAGGAGCCTGGCAGACAACAGTCCATAGGGTAAATAAAGAGTCGGACACAACTAAAGCGACTGAACATACAGGCATGCACACACAACACAGTCTCTCTCTCTACTCCAGTCTCTCTGGGTGCTTCTTCCGTCTCCAGTGACTACTAGGCCTCTTTTCAGCCCAAAGAATGGGTCTCTTCCCAAGCTCTGTCCAGGAGCTCTCTCCAGTTCTCTGCCTCTCAGGGTTTCATTCCTTACTGCTGTTTCTACATTTTCTCTCCTCTTATGGATACCTTCCCCTAGCTCTCCAAAATGATCTTTAAATCATTACCTTCTGCTACAATCTAACCTATTCCTGAGGAATTAGAATACACAGTTATTGCTTTTAAACTAAATTTTTTTTTTTTTTTTTTTTTTTACTTTATTTTGCTTTACAATACTGAATTAGTTTTGCCATACATTGACATGAATCCGCCACGGGTGTACATGTTCAAATTACCTTTCAATCATTAGTCCAGATAATTTTGTAGCCATCAGCACCCTATCAAACCCAGAGTTCATAGCTTCAATTATCAACTGTATGCATATATTCCCAAATGTCCATTGGAACTCTTCCTCAGCTGGAGCAGTATTTTTAACTCTGGCTAGACAATACCCCTTGGGTCCTTCCACTGGTGCCTGACACCAGTGGAAGTAGCCAAAGTAGCCATTCTTCCCCATCAACATGGTTCTGCTAAGGGATATAATAATTTCTTTCAATGACACCACCATTCTTACAGTCACCCAAATTAAAAACCCTGGAGTTCCCCTTTTCTTTTTCTCCACTGTTTCCCCAAACCCCTTTTGCCATCAAATTCTTCAATTCTTTCTTTCAATTCTTTCTTACATGGCTCCCTTTCCTTTTATTCCCATTACCACCATCCCAACTTTGATTCTCAGTACTTCACACTTTTGTCATAGCCTTGTCTTCTAGTTACTAGGTTCTCTTCATTGCAAAAAACAAAACAAAACAAAACAAAACAGAGAAACGAACAAAACAGGCCACCAGATAAACACTCTTAAACCCACTCAAAAATCAATGGTTCTCCATTACATACCGAGTCAAGTTAAAACTCTCTATATTTCCAAAAAATAGAAACTACTCAATTTTCCAATAATCATGGAATGGATAAACACTCTGGTATATTCACGCAATGAAACCCACAGAGCAATGAAAAAGAATGAATCTCACAGTCATATGGTGAGCACAGGAAACCAGATACAGAAGTATGATTCCCCTAATATGAAAACATACAAAACTAATCTGTGTGACAGAGGTTAGTATAGTAATTACTTTTGGTTGAAGGCGGCATAAACTTAGAGGAGACACATGAGGAAACCTTCTGGGATGTTGAGAATGTTTATATTGAACTGGGTGATGATTACATAAATGTAAACCTAAGAGAAAAAATTAAACTGTACTCAAGATTTGAGCATCCTATATAAGTCATTTCTCAACAAATTTTTAAGAACCACTTCAGCCTGGTATATTTAGGTATCTATTTAACTTTATTTTCCTCCATTCATCAATATGAACCCTAAAACCAGTTCATGTAGACCACCAATTACTTAATATATCCAGAATTTTTATATCAGTCATATCACTTCTTTCTGGAGTGCCAACTCTCACCATCATGCCTACTATAATCTTCTTTATCCATCAAGCTCTAAGCTGTGTACCAATTCTTCACAAAGTTGAATCTGCCATAGTACTTTCATCACAGACAGATGTGTACACATTTTTGTTCCAGGACAAACTCGTGAAAAATATGAATATGTTTATGTCATATATAAATGTGTATCCTTCACACAGCCTACCATAGAACCTTGCACACAGTAAGTACATAAAAATATTTCCTGACTGAATAAATCCTGGCAGATCATCAAAAGCACTCTCCAATCTAACCCCTCCTTCTCAAACCCATCTATCACTGTCTTCACTCACAGTTCATTCATTCCTCAGCTTACCTGTTTAATCATTCAACAAACTGATAACCTACTCATGCAAGAAACTGTATCTAATCTAATGTACCCCACCAAACTATCCAAAGATGTAATCCAATTGCAGTTGCTGCCTTTTACATCTTTCCCCAACTCTAATTTCCTAGTCATCTTCCCCTCTTCTCTCCATCCAATCAAATCTCACACCCTCATTTATAATCCCCCTATTATCAAACTAATTGAAGCCCTTCTTAGTTTCTCCTGTAGGCTCCAACCTGGGCTTTCCTCCTCTCCAGTCATACTCTGCCACCACACTATCCCCAATCTATCTTGTATGATATAGCTATCATCAGACTAAGGTATCTAATACATAGACCTTGATTCAATTCTCTACTCAAAAAGTTCAATAGCTGTACGTTAATGATATATGTTAGCATGCTTTAAATCCTAGATTAACACACTTTAATCCTCAAACCCTCACAATAACTCTTGCCAGAAGGTGTAATGATTATCAATTTCCTGATGAGAAAACTGGGTCTCAGAAAGGAAGTAATTCTCTCCACGACCATCGTGGAGGTAAATAGAAAAGCCAAGACTAAAACCTAGCTTGTTTGCTTACCAAGCACAACACTGCTGCTGCTGCTGCTGCTGCTGCTAAGTCGCTTCATAGACGGCAGCCCACCAGGCTCCCCCGTCCCTGGGATTTTCCAGGCAAGAACACTGGAGTGGGTTGCCATTTCCTTCTCCAATGCATAAAAGTGAAAAGTGAAAGTGAAGTTGCTCAGTCGTGTCCGACTCTTCACTACCCCATGGACTTCAGCCTACCAGGCTCCTCTGTCCATGGGATCTTCCAGGCAAGAGTACTGGAGTGGGGTGCCATTGCCTTCTCTGAGCACAACACTATGTCATATCAAATACAAACCACTTAGCTTAGCTTTCAAAACCATCCATTTTCAACTCAACCCCAAATGAGCCTTCCTACCTTATACCATATTCATGAACTCTTCAATACAATTTACAAGTTATCATCAATTAATTCATCATGAAATTAGTTTAGTTAAGTGACAGCTATCTTTTTTTTCTTTTTAGTCTAAGAGAACAACAGAGAACATACAGTGCATCCACCATGGTAAGGACAGTTACTGTTATTGAAACTTTGTGTTCTAAACATACATACTCATACATGCATATATTCGGTGAAGATGTGAAACATTTTCTTTACTGTGATGTGAAGTTCCTCAGTCCTATCCGACTGTTTGCGACCCCATGAACTATAGCCTACTACGCTTCTCCATCCATGGGATTTTCCAGGCAAGAGTACTGGAGTGGGTTGCCATTTCCTTCTCCAGAGGATCTTCCCGACTCAGGGATGGAACCTGGGTCTCCTGCATTGTAGGCAGATGCTTTACCATCTGAGCCATCAGGGAAGTCTTACTGTGGACCATAGTTAAAAAAAAAAAAAAAGAAGAAGAAGAAGAAAAAACCAACGCACTCTTCTCCACATCTCCTTGACTTCTCACCGCCATGCTTTTGCTTCTGTTAATTCCTCAGGTTGGAATGTTCTTTCTAGTAATTTCTGCCAGTCAGAATCCTATCTATCCCTTCAAAGACTAGCTAAAATGTCACTTCCATGCTACTGAATGCAGTCCTAGGCTTTCCCTTAATCAAATGTTTTTTCCACCTTTTAACTTTAGTAACATTTGGTACTTTTCTCCTAATACATTTGTGATCATACTGTGTGGTCACCTGTGCTCAAGTCTAGCCCCTCTATTAGAATTAAATCCCAAAGGATTTATCCCTGATTGCATCTAACAATGCTTTTGCACATAACAAATGTGCATTATCTGTTGACTAAAGAAAACTCACCCCTTTACTTTCTGAAACTTGTTATAAATCAACATCATAATTTCCAGTACATTTCAAACTTTTGAAACTCTCATCCTTCAAAGTCTTATCATCTTCCTCTCAAAATCAGCCATTTCAAATAATCCTCTGCTTTCAATCTTCTCTTACTTCCCTTTAACCATAACTTGTCACATAGCAATAACTTTTTTTCCTTCAGAATCATATTTTCCATCAATTAACACCATTTCTTCTCCATCTGCTTATATTCCACTTTATTCCTAGTTCTCTAACATCCATAATGATAAGTCTTAACATTCTTTTCTTTTCTCATCAACTAGACTTCAATATTTCAATTCATTTATGGTGAACATATTTCCGTCAGCCTCATTAAATCCTTGCAGAAAAAGGCAGGTTATGAATAAATTGAAACAAAACGTATAGACAGTTCAGATAAATTATCTCAGACACTTTCATTCATTCATTTATTCAACAAACATGTGTCTACTGGATATATGCCCTCAATTTTCTTGTCTATTCTATTCTGTAATTCAGAAAGCAGCTCTGAGAAAAGCATTCAGGAAAATGCCAGGTTAACAGAGCCAAGCTGACTCATTTCTCTTCACTCACAGAGACCAAGTCATTTGTGGGGTATACAGGCTCAAAAAAAAGGAAAAACTAAAAGTTTTACTAGATACAGCTGAGAACTGACACCATCCCCCCCACAAGTTGTTCCAAAGGGAGCTCAAAATCTACTCAGCAAAGGTGAATCTGAAAAGGAACAAACCATTAAGAGTAGCTAAAATGAAATAGGCAGAAAGCATTCAGACAAAAATAGATTCAGACTCTAGGTTCATTCTAGGGCTGCAAGAGAAATTTGGAACAGTTTAGTTCCTCTCCTGAGACCTCTACGGAATCTTTTCAAATATCCAGCTAAAGTTTGGGACACATAAATCCTCTCCCCAAACCTAAGCCAATATTCATTTCTCCATTCTCTGAACTCCTAAAGCAATTATTGCCTATAAAACTCATTTAGGAACTTAATCATAAACCATCTTGCAATGAACTGTTAACAAACAGAGCCAGAATTTATTTACATATTAAAGTCAGTGTGGTCTTCTTTAAAATAGTTACCTTGGGAGGCTACCACTTATTTATTTATTCACTCCATCTATCCAACCATCTGATGCACTTAACCAACACTGATCTAGTACCTATTGCCACTGGTCAAAATATTTCCAAACTCCTCTTTGGGAGTATATTCCAAAGTTAATAAGTTAACCAAGAAAATCATCCCCATTTCTGTGCTAACTAAATCTAAACCAAAATTATTTTTTATTCACTCTATGTGATACTAACAGATCCTCGATATTTCTAAAAATCAAATCTTTCAAACTAAAAAGATTTGTCCCAATAAGACCATTCAGAATAACATCATGCCGGTATTATTTGTAACTGTGCTATCCTGAGCGATTATGAACTCTTTACAGGGTAGGGACCATATTTTACTCATCTTTATAGACTCCCTCCCCTCAACAGCACACTGCTGCTGCTGCTGCTAAGTCGCTTCAGTCGTGTCCGACTCTGTGCAACCCCATAGACGGCAGCCCACCAGGCTATCCCTTCCTGGGGTTCTCCAGGCAGGAACACTGGAGTGGGTTGCCATTTCCTTCTCCAATGCATGAAAGGGAAAAGTGAAAGTGAAGTCGCTCAGTGATGTCCGACTCTTAGTGACCCCATGGACTGCGGCCCACCAGGCTCCACCATCCATGGGATTTTCTAGGCAAGAGTTTTGGAGTGGGGTGCCATTGCCTTCTCCGCAACAGCACACTATAAGTACTCAATAAATAAGGAAACTGAATAGAATGTGCTAGACATTAAATCAGAAAAGGTGTTCCAAAAACCTTTTGAACGCTACCACTCAAAGTGACTACCAAAATACAAAAATTCTCATTTGTAGGTATACTTTTGATACTTGTTTTAAAAAACCAGTTTTCTGAAAGACCAGAGGGTTGTTGGGGAGAGAATGGAGGATTGCTGGAGAGAGATGGGAGGAATGTGGGAGAAAAACAATTGTGTGAGGGACAGCAACGTTGGCTGCCCGTGTGGCTCAGTGATAAAGAATTTGCCAGCCAATGCAGGAGCCACTGGAGATGCAGGTTTGATCCCTGGGTCTGGAAGATCCCCTGGAGTAGAAAATGGCAACCGACTCCAGTATTCCTGCTGGGAAATCCCATGGACAGAAAAGCCTGGCAGGCTACAGTCCACGGGGTCTCAAAGAATCTGACACTGCTATACAACTGAGCATGAAAGCATAAGCACTGTGGGACAGAACAGGAAATTTGGAGAAAGGGAAATTTGTGAAAGAAGGAGTAATTGTGAAAGTTACAAGAAAGATATGGAATTTGGGGATACACGTGGAACTGTAAAAGAGTTGGAGATTCTGGGAGGAAAAAGAATAGTGGATTTTAGAAAAAGAATTTTAGAAAAGAATAGGGAATTGTGGGGAAAAAAAGTAAGTTAATTTTCTGAAATTTTACACTGTTATGGGATTACTTCACAACTGTATTTCTCCCACTAAAAGAATAAAAATACCATAAATTCCTTGAGGGTAGAAACTTCATCTAACACTTTTTTTTTATTAAATCCCCAAAATGAATTAGACAGATTCTTAAAACAGCTAAAGATCTCTAAGCAGTCATTTAGGCCTGAGGTAAGAAAATCAGAATTAAACCAGCCTCCAGTTTCAAACCAGATTTACTCAGATTAAACTAGCCTCAAATTAGAAGAGAACCTTTGGTCCCACCCATTAGATGTTTCTGCAGGACTATTCCAGTTCTAGTCTCATCCATTCTGTTGTCTTCCCTTAAATCTAAAGGCCTTCCCCAGTCAGATAGCCCTTTGTTCTTCACTACCTCCAATACACACTCTCTCTCACACACACACATACACAATTTCGTCTGTAATACTCACATAGTGCTCAGCAATTTCACAGTCCCACTACTAACAGTAAAGTGAATCCTACTTTCTATCAGTCATTCAACAAGTACTTGTTAAGCACTTAAGAATCAAGCTGTTGTGAATTTTCCCAGAAATTAAAGAAAGTGTCAGCTCTAGAGCAGGTTACAATCTAGCTACTATTTGCAAAACAAACAGAAAAAAACTACTATAAGCAAATATAAGATTTACCACTATAGAATCAACATGTGAATGTTGTTTTTATTCAACGCATAAGGAGAAGTCTCAAGAGCTAGGGTTACTTAAAATAAGACTCTTAAAAAGGGGAGCAAGACCTTTCTATACTCCCAATATCTGTCGCCTTGACTCAAGAATGTTGAACCTCATACCAAATTTCAAAAACCAACATTTCAAGAATCTACAATATAGGAGCAGCATGCTCTTTCCCACCATATTCCCAACATATTAGTGACTTAAATATGCTAATTTCCTTAATGACTGACTACAAATCTGTCTCACCAATGAACTTTAAATCTCCTTCAGAGCCAACTATATCCAAATGTCTTGAGAATTCTTTACCTTTTCTTCAGTATCCCACAAAATTATCACCATCTCCACCATAACCTGTCCCTCCTCCTCCTCTCCCTCTTACCAATTTCCCCAGCCCACAAGGAAGAAACACATAATCACACTGATCCCTTCTTTCCTAAAAAACATAAAACCACCACCAAAGCCTGGAAGGAATAATCAAAGATCGTCTTAATCCATTCCCAGATTCCCCACACTAAAACTCTCCAGAAGCCTGTCAAAGAATTCTGCACTGCTGACCTGATAACTACCTTCAAGATGAACAACTACCACTGCCAAGCAACTCCCCCTCATCTCTAAGCAGCAACACTTAGGCTGCAAAGATGCTATTTCCTACAACCCAGCCTTTTCTAAAGGTCCACCAATCTAACTTCCCTTACTCATCTCACCCAGTTTTTCCAGTCTAATTTTAAATGTTTTTTTTTCTTTAAGAATATTAAATATATAAGACATCAAATTCAAAAGCTAAAATAATAACTATCAAAGTTTGAAGAGGAGGAAGAAAGAGAGGATAATGGCAATGACAAATCCTTTCCACTCATAGTAAGAATAAGAAGTCTCTTGACTCCTTTTTAATGTCACTTTGATCAGTCAAGAAATAAGAATACATACATATTATGTATGTATGAAGACCTAGAGAAAAGCATGGTAAGAACTACAAAAAAATGCTTAGAAGTAGTCTCTGGAAAGTGGGGCTGTAATGGACAGGTGACACAGGGGTTACTACTTTTCACTATAAGCTCCCTCAGGATAATTTTTTAAAATTACGTACATGTATTATTTTATATAACTTAATGGAGAGAAAACAATTATATACTTTATTTAAATCCTTTAAACTTACAAAAACTAAAAGAACTGATAATATATAGCGCCAGTGAGGGGAAAGGAAACAGATCTTCTCATACTATGATGACAATAAAAATGGGTACAACCTACTATGTAATATATTGAAACCCTTAAAAAGAACGAATAACTCTATAAACGTACTGACATAGAAAGTTTTTCAAATCTTTTAAAAATAATCCTGAATTATTTCTATAAAAAAATTTTAATAAAAGCCCCTCTCTACTCAAAGGTTAAACTGTATCCTCCTTTAGAGTTACTTCCTAAAAGAACGAATGACTGAATTTTCCCATCGCTCCCCTAAATTTCTATCTTCCCCTTTAATCCCTCCACCCTCTATATCCATAAAAGGATTTTTCATACTACTCTCTCCTCAGTTTAATTAGTATTACAATGTAATGTGTATATAGTCTTTAATAATACAAAAAGTGAATAATTTTCAGATAAATCTTAAGGGTATGGTTTTAGCCCAGGGTTCCCTCTTGGAAATAAATCCAGTCTGGTGTGAGCTCAGCAAACCCAATAGCCTGGGTACATTTCCTGATAGGGAAATGCTAATATTCCCTCCAACCTGGCTCTAGAATCACCCAGTCTCTTCAGGTTCCCCTAGACTTCAAAACAGCCAGTTCTGACCTCCTTGCAACTTCTTAAGACCAAAACAGATTTCTTCATCCTCCCTTCTGCAGCCACACACTTTGTAGGCTGATGCATTTTCTTCAATACCACCATGCCTTAGTGAGAGTATACATTCAGGAACTCTGAGTGGAAAAGATCTCCAACCAGCAGAGAGGAACCAATAATCAGGGTTATGGAACCAATCCTGTCAATCAGACTAATCTGAGCTACAAATGGGGCCTCCAAAGAAGGGCCACCACGCATGGACTCTCCACATCATTAATTATAATCCTGTGTACTGCAACCCAAGCTGAATAACATGGCAACAGTTCTCTTGGACCAGATAAGCTGGGCAGTGAAGAAGAAAACCGCCAAGTCAAGTAATTTCCATTCCAGCATCTGCCAGTAGTGTTCAGTTCACCCAGGCACTGGTAAGTGATAATATTTCAAAATTGCTAAAATCTAAACTCTGTGGCCTAGTGAATGCCTATAGGCCAGGCGTCTTCTTAAGGTCTGCTTTAGAGATTCTCAGATTCACTGGTGCAGTTTCAAAGCGTCTCAGACCAAACTACAGACTAAGGTGTCATTCTCAGTGACCCCCAACCACTGTCAGTACCCACACTTACCAGATGTCACCTTACAGAAGCGCCCGAACAGGTTCGGAACTAGGCCATCCTGGCCCATCTGGAATAACTCTTTAGTCTTTGCGCCAACATTTACTAATTCTGCTACATCTGTCTATTCTATCATGCATTCTCTTCATATTCTCTGGTATTAAACACTCCCTCTTGCTTCAAACCTACCCTTTCTATTCAAGGAAACTCCTCATATCCCTTCTTTCCCTTCCTTAGAAACGCTCGAGTTCTTTCCACAACGAAATACCTCATGTATCTACACAATGAACACCCCCTGGAATCCTCAAGACTCCTCCACAGCCGCCCCCTGCATTCCTCCACCTACCTGGCATCTTCCCCTCCGGCCTCTCTCCTAGAGCACACTCCCACTACGCTTCCTGCAAGGATTCCCTTTTCTCCAACCCCTGCCCTTCCCTTCTCCCAAAGAACACGTTCAGGCAGCAACAGTGACCGAGGCCTGCGGTGCATTAAGCACTGCACCAGGCACAGCAGACGAGAGACCTGGGGTCTCCCTAGGCTTTTCACACCCACATCCAGCACCCTCGGGCCACCCCGTGCCACCATTCCACCTCCTTCCCTACCTCGGACACCCGCTTCAGGCCTCAGAGGCTGCCTTCTCGCTTCAACCACCCCCGTCATTATCCTTTCTCAACCCCCCAGCCCACCATCCGCGCCCTGCTTCCTCCCGTCCCCCAACCTGCTCCTGCGTTTCTCTCGGTCTTGGCCGGGCCCGGGGCCACCCCCAGCCTCGCCACGGCTCGCTCCCCCCGGGTCAGGCCGTTACCGCCNAATATCTGGAAGTTCACAGTTCATGTATTGCTGAAGCCTGGCTTGAAGAATTGGTGTCACTAGTGGTAAAGAATCTGCTGGCCAATGCAGGAGACATAAGAGATGCGAGTTCAATCTCTGGGTCAGGAACATGCCCTGGAGTAGGAAATGGCAACCCATTCCAGTATTCTTGCCTGGAAATAATTCCATGGGCAGAGGAGCCTGGCAGGCTATAGTCCATGGGGTTGCAAAGAGTCAGACACAACTGAACACCTGTCAGCAGCAACAGCATGTACAGTTTTATTCCATGTGTCATTTGTGTACCCTCTACAACCAGGATATGAAACTGTTCCATTACCACAAAAAAACTCCCTCATGCTATATCTTTGTATTCACAAATTTACCTCCCCTTCTAACCCCCGACACTATCCCTGTTTCCTAGTAACCACCAATATGTTTTTCATCTCTATAGTTTTGTCATTTCAATAATGTTATATAAACAGAATCATATCACATGAAACCTTTTGATGTTTTTATCTAACATGATGCCCTTTTCCAGTAGTCATGTATGGATATGAGAGTTGGACCATAAAGAAGGCTGGGCCCTAAAGAACTGATGCTTTAAACTGTGCTACTGGAGAAGACTTTTGAGAGTCCCTTTGACTGCAAGGAGATCAAACCAGTCAATCCTGAAGAAAATCAATCCTGAATATTCTTTGGAAGGACTGATGCTGACGCTGAAGCTCCAATACTTTGTCCACCTGATCCAAAGAGCCGACTCATAAGAAAAGACCCAGATCCTGGGAAAGATTGAAGGAAGGAGAAGGGGATGACAGAGGATGAGATGGTTGGATGGTATCACCAGCTCAATGGACGTGAGTTTGAGTAAGCTCTGGGAAATGGTAAAGGAAAGGGAAGCTTGATGTGCTGCAGCCCATGGGGTTACAAAGAGTGAAACACTACTGAGCGACTAAACAACAACAATGTCCTTGAGTTCCACTTGTGACAGGTTTCAAACATTCATTTCTTGTGATTGTTAAGTGATATTCCATTGTATGACTGTACCAAAATCTGTTCACCCCTTCCCTAGGTGAGGTACATTTGGGTTGTTTCCAACCTTTTGGTTATTATAAGTAAAACTGCTGTGAAAACCTGTGTACATGTTTTTGTGTGTACTTAAATTTTCATTTCTCTAGGATAAATACCTAAGATTATGATTGATGGGTCATATGGTAAGTGCATATTTAATTTTTTTAAGAAACTGCCAAACTATTTCCTACAGTGGCTATTATCCTTTTACATTCCCACCAACAATGTATGAGAGATCTAGTCTGTCCCTATCCTCATCAGCACTTGATATTATCACTCTTTTTTTTTTTTTTTAAATGTTTTAATACATATGTNAAATACCTAAGATTATGATTGATGGGTCATATGGTAAGTGCATATTTAATTTTTTTAAGAAACTGCCAAACTATTTCCTACAGTGGCTATTATCCTTTTACATTCCCACCAACAATGTATGAGAGATCTAGTCTGTCCCTATCCTCATCAGCACTTGATATTATCACTCTTTTTTTTTTTTTTTAAATGTTTTAATACATATGTAGAGAAGGCGATGGCACCCCACTCCAGTACTCTTGCCTGGAAAATCCCATGGATGGAGGAGCCTGGTAGGCTGCAGTCCATGGGGTCACTAAGAGTCGGACACGATTGAGTGACTTCACTTTCACTTTTCACTTTCATGCATTGGAGAAGGAAATGGCAACCCACTCCAGTGTTCTTGCCTGGAGAATCCCAGGGACGGGGGAGCCTGGTGGGCTGCCGTTTATGGGGTCGCACAGAGTCAGACACAACTGAAGCGACTTAGCAGCAGCAGCAGGAGCGGAATTTCATTGTGGTTCTTTCCCTTTTAAAAAGGGGCACGGTCTCCACAAAACTGGTTCCTGAGTAGGATGTATGCTATCTCTCTCTTACTTTCCGTGGTGCATTTTTAAACAACCTTACCCGCCCGTTTGTTGAAGGATACTCAAGTGTCCACCAACAGATGAACAGATAAAAGAATATGTGGTGTACACATACAGTGGAATCTTATATATTTTATGTATCACTGCAGAGAAACACAACTCTCGTAGATAAGTTATTAAATTTCTTAAAATATTAAGCACATATAGCATATATCTTTTTTTCACATCCTTTTTGAGATGGCTCCAGAAAACATCTGTTAAGCAGATGTAGAAATTTCCTTGGGAAAGTGATACATATAAGCTGCTCAGGATGCAGTTCACAGGTAGAAAACTTTAATGTCCAACAAGCTAAGCAAATAAGATGAATAAGTGAGGCGGGCCAGATATAAAGATAATTGACAGTAAAAGGGACAGCAAAGAGCCAGACAGTTCAAGCCAGTCTAAGGGCATCGCCACTACTCATTTCCAGCTGATTATTTCCAAGTGAGAATGTAAAAAGCAAGAAATGAAGAGAAATCAGGAATCTGAATTTGGGGATGCACTCTCCCTAGTATTAATGTTGGCAAATAACATTTAAAATTCTTTAAAACAGGAAAGCATATTAAACAAAACATGTCTGTAGGTCAGATTCGGCCTACAACCTTCTGGCTGTCTGGCTTCTTTAGAAGAGGAATGTACTTCCATCTCTTGTCCCCAGGGGCTTCACCAGGTCTTCAGAACCTCCTGTACTGACCATCTTCCAAGCTCCCTGGACTTCTCAGGCTCAGGAGGGTGTGGAAGTGCTACCTTCTCTACTTATGTGTTGCCTGCAGCCTGAGCCACTTATAAAGGCTGCTCCACCTTAAGCAGAAACTTGGCTTTTTTTTTTTTTTGCAAAATTCTAAATTCATAACCCTGTCAGAGACTGGGTCACAGGAGCCTGCTCCACTATATCTTGTCAGTCCCACTCAATCCAGAAAAACATGGCTTCTCCTATTCTCAAGGGCCATCTTTTCATGGGACACTTTTCCCTCAGTTCCTGCTTCAGATTTGAAGGACACTTACTGATCACTGATATGGTCTAAAACTAATGACCAAAACATGGAAAACAACTCCAGTGTCCATCAACAGATGTACAGATAGAAGAATATGTGGTGTATACATACAACGGAATCTTACCCAGCTTTTAAAAGGAAGGAAATCCTGCCATTTGTAACAGCATGTATGAACCTGGAGAAAAGTGTGCCAAGTGAAATAAGCCCAACAGAGAAAGACAAGCACTGCATGATTCCACTTGTATGAAGTATCCAAAATAGTCAAACTCATAGAAGCAGAGACTACAAGAGTGGTTACTGAAGGCTGGGGACAAGGGGCACGGGGAAATGGAATATTATTATTCCATGGGTATAAAGTTTCAGTAATGCAAGATAAATACGTTCTAGATATCTGCTATACAACATAGTGCCTGTAGTTAACAATACAGTATTGTACACTTAAAAGTTGTTTTCCTTGGACTTCCTTGGTGGTCCAATGGTTAAGACTTCACCTTTCAACGCAGAGGATATGTCTTCAATCTCTGGGCAGGAAGCTAAGCTCCCACATGTCTCCTGACCAAAAAGCCAAAATATGAAACAGAAGCAATATTGTAACTAATTCAATATAGACTTTTTAAAAAAAAATTGTCCCCATTAAAAATAATCTTTAAAAAAATCGCTTTCCTGACAAATCTCATGGTAAGTGTTCTCACCACCAAAGAGAGAGCGAGGGAGAAGGGTAGAGAGAGAGAAACATGCACAGAAGGAAACTCTGGGAGGTTTTGGATATCTGTGACCTTGACAGTATTGATAGTATCACCAGGGTTTGCATATGTCCAAATCATCAAACTGTACACATAAATATGTGTTGTTCTTGGTGAAAAGTGAAAGTGTTAGTCCCTCAGTCCTGTCTGATTCTTTTTGACTCCATGGACTATAGCCTGCCAGGCTCCTCTATCCATATAATTCTCCAGGAAAGAATACTGGAGTGGGTAGCCATTCCCTTCTCCAGAAGATCTTCCCAACCCAGGGATTAAACCCAGGTCTCCTACATTACAGGCAGATTCTTTACCATCTGATCCACCAGGGAAATAAAGCTATTTAATAAATAAAGCTAAAACTAATGAATGGTCTATTCTTTCCTGCTTAGGATATTGAGTTTAGACAACAAATTTTTCAGTTTAGGAAGGCAAGTAGCCCTCCACCTCTCAGTAGCCTCTGAGAGAGGTACTGGGTTGCACTAAAGTTCATTAGCTGTGAGATAACTATAGTTGGGAGGGATCCAGGGAAGACCTGAGTGAACATCAAGAACACAGCAATGAATGAAAATAACGCCTTGGGGCAGGATGATATCGGGGAAAGGAAAAATTAAACAAAGCAACATTATAGCGATAAAATATTATCAGGACCGGATTAGCCTTGTGATTAAACTAAATCCTTCTGGGTTTAAATCCTATCACTACCACTTACTAGGTTTGCGACCTTAGCTACTTCTCTGTGTTATCAAGTACCCTATCTAGAAAATGAGACTAATAGTAACTTCTTCTTACAGTTGTTAAGAACATGAAATAGTAATACATGTAAAGTATTTAAAACAGTTTCTGGCACATAGTTAAATGTTCTATGTGTTGTAGATATTGTTGTTCAGTTCAGTCACTCAGTCGTGTCTGACTTTTTGCGACCTCGTGAACCGCAGCACACCATGCCTCCCTGTCCATCACCAACTCCTGGAGTCCACCCAAAATCATGTCCATTGTGTCAGTGATGCCATCCAACCATCTCATCCTCTGTCATCCCCTTCTCCTCCTGCCCTCGATCTTTCCCAGCATCTTATTGTTGCTATTCTTACTATTAAAATGGATTTAAAGATGGTGCTGAACCAAATCTAAAAACAAAATGTGATAAGGGCAAAAAGTCAGTTCTTGGAAGTGGACTGAGGCAAGGGAAAAGATAAGAACTATTCAAGTATAAAAAAAAGTGATTTGAATGGGAAAATATCTTAGAAAATGTTTAGATTAGGGAATAAAGACGGTATATGATAGACGGAGCCAGGAAAAATAAGCAATTAAGCTGCAGGGAAAAAAATACATGACATTATTCAAGGGCTTCTCTGATGGCTTAGACAGTGGTGGCTCAGTGATAAAGAATCTGCTTGCAATGCGGAAGACCTGGGTTCGATCGCTGGGTTGGGAAGATCCCCTGGAGGAGGGCATGGCAATCCACTCCAGTATTCTTGCCTGGAGAATCCCCATGGACAGAGGAGCCTGGTGGGCTACAGTCCATAGAGTCACAAAGAGTCAGACATGACTGAGCAACTAAGCACAACATTATGTAAAGAATTTATTTCTGAGCATAATCTTTGTCTGAATAATTTTATTTATAAGGCTAATGAAATTGTAAAGGTGTTGCTATTTTCTACTCAGCAAGTACAAATGAATCAAGCTCCTACCTCTCCTTTTCCAAAGTTTAAGCAGAATGAAGACAAGTTAACTACTGTTATATGTATTAAAGCTGTGGGTTTCCATAAAATAGAAAGAATGGCAATTTGAAATTTTTATCATTCTAGAGCTTTCAAAGATTTCATAGTTTAGCTTATTGCCAGATAGTGTGATATAACATGGAGATAATTTTTTTCTTGTTTTTTACTATCTTTTATAATTTAAATTTTAAAGGCATGTCAGAACTCCAGCCTTACCAGAGAATCTTAAAAATACCCTGTTGCTAAACAATTGTTTTGGGGGGTTCCAAATTCAATGCAGATGGTGACTGCAGCCATGAAATAAAGATGCTTGCTTCTTGGAATAAAAATTATCACCAACCTAGAAAGCATATTAAAAAGCAGAGACGTTACTTTGCCAACAAAGGTCTGTCTAGTCAAAGCTATCGTTTTTCCAATAGTAATGTATAGATGTGAGAGTTGGACTATAAAGAAAGCTGAGCACTGAAAAATTGATGCTTTTGAACTGTGGTGTTGGAGAAGACTCTTAAGAGTCCCTTGGACTGCAAGGAGATCCAACCAGTCCATCCTAAAGGAAATCAGTCCTGAATATTCATTGGGAGGACTGATGCTGAGGCTGAAACTCCAATACTTTGGCCACCTGATGCGAAGAACTGACTCACTGGAAAAGACCCTGATGCTGGGAAAGATTGAAGTCAGGAGAAGGGAACAACAGAGGATGAGATGGTTGGATGGCATCACCGACTCAACTGACATGAGTTTGAGTAATCTCCGGGAGATGGAGATGGACAGGGAGGCCTGGCATACTTCAGTCCATGGGATCGCAAAGAGTCAGACACGACTGAGCTACTGAACTGAACTGAAATGATTGTGAGGGCTTCCCTGATGACTCAGTGAATAAAGAATCTGCCTGCAATGCAGGAGACACAGGTTCAGTCCCCGGGTCAGGAAGATTCCCTGGAAGTGGAAATAGCAACCCGCTCCAGTATTCTTGCCTGGAAAATCCCATGGACAGAGGAGCCTGGCAGGTTATAGTCTATGGGGTCTCAAAGAGTCGCACACAACTGAGTGACATTCACACAAACAATTGTAAAGATCAACATAATGAAGGAGTTCGTCCAAAGTGACCATCTTCTTACCTGAGATAAACATTTATGAAAAGCGCATATGGAAGACTCAGCAAAAGAGATAAAAGAGGTCCTGGATTGCACTGAAGTTCATCAGCTATAAGATAGCTATGGTTTGGAGGGATTCAGGGGGAAACACAGGGGAAAGGTCAAGATGCACAAGGATGGAGTGCTAGGGTTGAGGCTGTCACCACTAAAATGATCATCCAGTTAGCCTCAGGCCTCACATCATGTAAGTCTCCATGTGTGCTCCACTGAGCTCTAACACAGAGAGACATGACATCCAAATAACTGACCTCTGTAGGTAGAGCCTCAAATCAACAAAGAACCATTAATATTTCAGGCATTTTATTTAAAAAGCCAGAGAAGTGTGTAATACTTTTAGAAAGTTTCCATTGTTGTTTTTTTTTTTTTAATGTTTTGGTATTTACAAGAGTAAATATCAATGTTTGGAAAGTCCACTTATATCAAATATTGCATTCTCCAAGATGCAAGAGAGTAGAGATATTACAAAAGAGAAAAATAAAAGTCCTGGCGTACAGTTTAGTTATTGTGAAACCTTTATTATATACCCTTTGGCACACATTGTTGGAGGAAACATTGGTACCATCAGTCTTAAAAAGTGCTGTGAAAAGGGCTTTCATGACATTGTATGAAAGGTCATTTGGGGAACCCTGCTCAATGTTATGTGGCAGCCTGGAAGGGAGGGGAGTTTAGGGGAGAATGGATACATGTATATGTATGGCTGAGTCCCTTTGTTCTTCACCTGAAATTACCACAACATTGTTAATCAGCTATACCCCAATACAAAATAAAGTGTTTTAAAAAACTACATGGGTTGTACTCTGGAATCTCAGGATAGGAGAATACTGGCATTAAAATTTGGATATATAGTAAGATAACATTAAATGCACTGAAAACCTACATGAAGTATGGATTCTAATATCAACTCAAAAGTTTAATATTGGGACTTCCCTGGTGGTCCAGTGGCTAAGATTCTGCACTCCCATTGCAGAGAGCCTGGGTTCAATCCCTAGTTAGGAAACTAGATCCCAAACACTGCAACTAAAGATCCTACGTGCCACAGCTAAGACTCAGAGCAGCCAAATAAACAAATAAATAAAAATTTTTTTTAAGTTTCCTATTTACTCTATAGCTACTTTGCACTAGGAGAGAAGCACACTGTACTGCAGATTTCCTGACAGTCTGCCCTCTGTCGCAGCAAGCCTATTTACTGAAGGACCAAAAGTCTCTTCAGGCACAGATAGACATTCTGACCTCATTTCTGACCTCTTCCTGGGCAGACAGTAGAGAATAATGTCACATAGTGCCAAGCCATTTGAATCGGAGACCATCTCTCAATTCTTTTAAATGTAATATCACAGGGTGAGGAGCAGCATCTACTTCCTTCAGTCATTCAGCAATATTTTTTGAATGCCTAGCAGTATCAGGTGATGGGCTGAATGTTACTGCTATTCATGTCCTTGAGAAATACATACATTTGTTCTTTTATTCATCAACCAGATTATTCCTGAATATTTGGTACTATAGTAAATACTAGAAATACGATGGTAAGTAAAATATTCTTCCCCCAGCCCTTGAAAAGGAGTTTACAGTCTTCATTCAGTTGAAGTCAAATATGTAAGGAAGCCGCTTCTCTGGAGGATGATACACTCTAGGACAGACAAGCCAGGCTCCCGGGGAGGACATGGATCAGTCCTAGGGCCGGCAGCTTTCCCTTCCCAATATAAGACCAAAGCAGAAACTTGAAAGGTTGTGGGCTGGGGTTCTGATGGTGTCCTGGACAGAGGAAGGAGATGGCGAGTACAGTCCCAGAGCCAGGGAGAGCTCGGTGCACAGACAGAGCTCGGTGTATTCAGGGGAACTGCCAGTCATTCAGACTTAATGAGTGCAGAAAGTGGTTGAAAAAAAAAACAAAAACAAAAAAACTGAGAGACTACAGCGGAAAGCACCAGCCAACTCCAGAGTGCTTCGTGGGCTGCTGCTGCTACTGCTAAGTCACGTCGGTTGTGTCCGACTCTGTGCGACCCCATAGACGGCAGTCCCCCCAGGCTCCCATTCCTGGGATTCTCCAGGCAAGAATATGGAGTGGGTTTCCATTTCCTTCTCCATTTCTCTTCTTTGTGGGCTATGTTGTGGTATCTGACCTTTATCCTGAGAGCAGGTTTCCCAAAAGTGTGGCTGAGTGGTGACCAAGATTTTAGATGGTGTGCAAACCAATGTGTGTTTCTTTCTTTTTTTGGTAGCTAGTGGATTTTATATGTGTTAGAAAATACATAATGCAAGTATCCAACATATTCTCTTACATTATTGCTCAAGATGGGACCGAGCATCTTAATTCACACAAATTTTAAAATACATTATCATTGGGAACTCATGTACACCTGAGATGGGAAAAAAAAAAAAGAAAAGAAAATATATCATCACTAGTACATGAACAACCATAAAAGATGGACATTTGGGAGAAACTGCCTGAGACCCAGAGACTGCCTTTGAAAGATTTTATACAGTAAAGTACAGGACAAGACTTTTGAAGTCAAAAAGAACACTCTAGTTGTGGACAATGCATTAGGGAAGTGTTCGTGAAATTTCTGATTAAATTCCATTAGAGGATTCTGAAATCAAAGTTAAAGTTGTAACTGGCAGGGTTTCTTCGACAAAATGTAACAGAAGAGGATAAATAATATCAGACAGCTTCACACTAACGATACTTTTAACTCTATTACGCTCATGTGTGCATGCGTGTGACTCTCCACTGGACCTTACTGTAAAATGTTTTTTCTCCTGTTAGTCAAGTTCAAAGAAAGTTTGANAGAGGAAAGACCATGTGAGAAGGTTACTGTTCACTGGAAATAGAGAAAAAAACAGAGGCAGAGGAGTAGCAGAATAGAAAGATGGTCTGTGCAAAAGGGGGAGAATCAGGAACGTTTACAGAGAGTAGGAAAAATTCAAGAGGGAAGAGAGAGATCAGATGCTGTGAGGTCTGCCTTGGACACTTCTTTCTTTGAAACAAGAGGACAGGAGAAGACAGTGAGCAAAGATGTACATTTTTTATTTATTTTTATTTGGCCTCACCGGGACTTAGTTGTGGCATGAGGGATTTTTTTTTTTTTGGTTGCAGCATGTGGGATCTAGCTCCCTCACCATGGATCGCACCTGGGCCCCCTGCATTGGGAGTGCGGAATCTTAGCCACTGGACCACCAGGAAAGCGTATATTTCACTGTGGAGATTAGGGAAGTTGAGCAAGCATGGNTATTTTTATTTGGCCTCACCGGGACTTAGTTGTGGCATGAGGGATTTTTTTTTTTTTGGTTGCAGCATGTGGGATCTAGCTCCCTCACCATGGATCGCACCTGGGCCCCCTGCATTGGGAGTGCGGAATCTTAGCCACTGGACCACCAGGAAAGCGTATATTTCACTGTGGAGATTAGGGAAGTTGAGCAAGCATGGGTTCACGTGGCTCCACGTGGGTGAGATCAGTCACCTCCCTCACAGGGTGTTTCCAAATAAGAAGGCTACCAGGACCTTACAAAACATAAGAGTGACGCTCCTGTGCCTGACTAGTGTCCTGTCGCCTGCATCTCAGGAGGATGCTCGTGGCTACGCACTGTCTCTCTCCTACAGCATTAGAACCCTACAGAGAGCTGCTTCTCACCCGTAGAGCCACTGTGGACAAAGAGATGACCCCCAGTAGATATCTATCTGTTAAATCAGTGAATGAATGAATAGGTAAATGAACACATTTCACGACTGAGTAGCTGCACATGTTCAGAACATTTAAATTCCTCTTCAAGCAGCATCATTCCTTACGGGCTGACATTCATCTCAACAAATTCCATTTCCAAACCTGCTTCCTTCTTCTCTAAAACATGAGCATGATACATTCCCTGGAATATCTGAGATGCTGTGGATTTTCCTAGGCAGTATATCTCTCTAACAGCAAAGAGAAGTGCCTCCGTTTCTTAGTGGCTCTAACAGTGGTGAGTATCTCTCTAGGTCTTTTGTTTGCATTGTTAGAGAAGCTTGTGAGGATCCACTCAGGCTAAACGTTGACTTCTTTCAGTTTAAAGAAACAGCACCCAAAATAGGCTGCTTTTGCCCTAAAAGGAAAATATCCTTTCATGGTAGTTTTTTGCATGTACCTGTTACCAGTTGCCACAGTCTCATATCATTTCAGGTGTCAGCCAAGCCATGTCAGAGCTCAAAGAGTTCAGACATTTCAGACGAGGAAAATGCCCCTCCCCTCTGTTCCTCACCTTCAGTTCTCACAGTTAATTGTTCATCAGCTCAACTCTGTTATTTCAGGAGGTTACTTACAGGAAGATGGTGAAATTAGCAGGAGAAAATCAGATCAAAAGTGGCCTCATCAGCCATTAAGTACCCAAGAAATCAGAAAGTCTTTCATTACATAGTTATTATATGTGGTGACACGTTTAGGACTAAACAAAAGGACAAAGTGGCGCCTGGGCTGGTGTCAACATAGCTTCAGTATCTGCTCCTGTAGGATGGTCCCAGTCATATGACCACTTGAGACTTTGGCCCTGCCCTGGGTTTTTTACTGAATTAAATGCACTCTGTTGGTGAGTCATAGAACATGTTTTCTGTAAAGGGAGACTCTCCAGGTTCGACTATTACAACTTTAGAAACTATAAGCAAGCATACTGATTACATCACTTCTAATTACAGTTCCTCTTTCTGGCTCCAACAGGAGGAAACGTCGTGCTTGCTCACCTCCAGACTGCCACTCTCCAAGCAGCCTTCACCTTGTGAAAGACAAAGCTGCCTCTGGTCTTCTACCCTTGGAAATCACCCTGGGCTTGTCTCTCTCCAAGACAAGACACTCTTTAAAGCATTCTTCAAAGCCCAGTCTCTCCGGCACAAGACAGAAACAGGTGTGCAAGGGACTTGAAATAACTGTCTTCTTCCTTCTCCAAGAAAAATGGCTTTGGGTGAATATATTTGGGGCGCCACCTCTGCCTCCTCCATGCTCTCCTGAATCACTGAGCTTCCACTGTTCTCGGAAGGGGATAGGGCACTAACACCAGTACCCATTACTTGGTCTCAATCCCTCCCTGCTTCCAGATTGTTCCATTAGCTTTAGGGCACCACCCAGTCCTCTCAATAACTTCTGTTTGACATCACAGCCTCTGACTTCTCAGCCCACATGCCAGAGGTCGACAAGGTCCTTCCTGCCCAGAGCACAGGGAACACTTTCCTACCTTGCTTTCCCTTCTTTTCCATCTGTGGGCCTCCCTCTTTTCCATACGCAAAGACAATACAAAGAGCAGATCACACATTTTCAAGATGTTTACCAAAGAAAATTAAAGGAGTGACCTAAAATTACAGAGTAGCATTTGTGTGTAATCCTTGGTTACAAAGTGGTGCTAAATCCTGTCCATCCTTCTCTGATCACACAGTTATGGTCACCCAAGATCTGTGCCTCTCTCAGGTCTATCTGGGACTATGCCAGAGTCCCCATGCTGACCCGGTTTGGGCCTGGCCTCCTCCTGTAATTACAGAGGCACTAGACCACGGTGGTCTTGCGTCTGTTGTCCGAGCACTTGATGCACCTGCTATTTCAGACCCTGTGTTTAGTCCTGGTTGCCATCGTTTGAGAAGCATGTTGACAAACTTGAGAGCACAGCCAAGTAGTGAGGAATCTGGAAGACATCTTACATCCAGAACGGTCAGAGAAACTGAGGATGTGGGCTAGAGAAGGAGGACGTGGAGAGTGGACACGGCCATCATACAGACGGTTGAGATACATCTGCTGCTTTCAGGCCAACCCAAAGATAATGCCGTTCTTACACCAACCCAGATATATTGAAGTGGTGCAGAGTGTTCTAGAAAATGGTATTTCTGTCTCTAACTGTCTCTAACTTGTTCTGGCAGTGACGTTCCTTCCCGCAGAGACGGTCCAGAGATTTGTGTGCCGGGTAAGGGCCGGCCTTTCATAATTGTCTACTTCTATGGAGAACACCAAGGGAGGGTCCAGAGGTTTTTGGTGACTAGGATCCTGTTAAACCTTGTGGCCTGCTTGGCACTAGACATCAGTCAGCTTTCACCTATTATTATTAGCCTTTGAGATTCTGACATGCTCTCCAGGAATTTAAAATATTCCCTTCTGCAGGACGGCACAGCTTGCCAGCTTTAAAATTCAAACTTCAAAGCTGCTTTGGAAATAAAAATTTGCTTTTACAATTTTAAACGTTTCTAGCCACAAAAAAGATTACTTNTTCACCTATTATTATTAGCCTTTGAGATTCTGACATGCTCTCCAGGAATTTAAAATATTCCCTTCTGCAGGACGGCACAGCTTGCCAGCTTTAAAATTCAAACTTCAAAGCTGCTTTGGAAATAAAAATTTGCTTTTACAATTTTAAACGTTTCTAGCCACAAAAAAGATTACTTGAACTTTTGGAAATTGGCTTTTGAAATGTACATCTATTGACCAGTTTAGCGGTGAGCTCGGAAGGCCCTCTGCCAGCGGCCTGTTTAACTTACCTTTGCCCTTTAGCAGGTCACCCAGCATCTAGTTCAGAGCAGGCTGCAGCAGTGGCTCCCAACTGGGCTGGGCTGGGGTCAGGCATGGGTCATTTATTTAATTCTCTGAGTCAGTGTGGAGCTGGAGGTGAGAAGCTCTGTTGTTGAAGGTTTGAGAATTGCCATTTTAAACCATGTCCCTCTCAGACATCATTTCAGAACAAGCCAGTTTGCTTACATTCTACCGTATCACAAAGCATCATTCCACAATCAGTGGATGAGTTGTTTTTATCTGTTGTCCTGATTCTCAGAGGACCTTGTGCCTTAGGTCTGCTGACCCAGCTATGATGGTGGAGTGACAGTGGGGTGTAGGTTGAGAGGTGTTTTACATATCTGATGACAAAATTAGGGTGGTGGTCAAGTTACACTCACCCCAGGTGTTTTGAGAGTTTCTCTTGGGTGCCCCTTGCCCACACACAGCCTCCCCAGGCCTGAAGAAAAACCTCTTTCTCTGGAGCTTCCATAGTCTCAGACGAGACTGCATTCCTTTAAGAAGGCTTTTGACATGCTGATTCACAGCTGTTTGTAGTCAAGAATAGCTGCCCACTGGGGAAATCACATCTGTGCTGACTACTGGAATAAAACTGCCCACAGAAGTTGATGAGCCAGCAGACTCATTCTTCTGGATGGTGCTAGGTCCCTGCCATCCCCACACAAAAGTAAACTCCATGAAGGCACAGATCTCATGGGACTTCCACACCCTGGTGACCTCAAAGCCTAGAACAACATCCGACAGGAAGGGGGTGCTCAAGAAATGTATTCAATGAGTGTATAAAAATGAATGAATGAATCTGATACTAATCGGGGCCCAGAGAGAACTCCAGAGACCATCGATACTACTTAAAAATAAATAAGTGAAATATTTATTTACAGATTTTGGTTTTCCTAGAGCTTCAGATACTAGCAGAGGAAAAGTTTCTGGACAACGTTACATGTTAACCTAGGGTGTTGTGCTGCGCTTAGTCACTCAGTCACGTCTGACTCTTTGCGACCACATGGACTGTAGCCTGGCAGGCTCCTCTGTCCATGGGGGTTCTCCAGGCAATAATACTGGAGTGGGTTGCCATGCCCTCCTCCAGGGGATCTTCCCAACTCAGGGATCAAACCCAGGAAGCCCAATAATACTGGAGTGGGTTTTCATGCCCTCCTCCAGGGGATCTGTAGGAATAAAGACAGCTCAACCTACATGAAGTTTAAGACCCACTGCCAACTGACCAGCCCAAACGCTCTCACTGCCAAGAATTCCCTGAGCATCAGGAAGCATCCCTCCACAGATGCCTCCCCCAGCTCAGGGGTTCTCCGATATTAACTGCACTAACCCACCCCACCTGCAGGGAGGGCCCCTCATAAACCCATTCTCATGTCTCAGGTCTCCAGCCTGACCCCCAACACCTTTGCATAATTTCAGTTTTACCAACCTGGGTGATGCATTACCAAGCCCTTTTCCTCCTCCTCAGAAGCAGCTTAGAAAATCTTCTTTAATGTGTGTGTGTGTGTGTGTGTGTGTGTGTGTGCGTGTGCGTGTGCGTGCCTTAAGAAATTAGAACTAGGCTTGTCCAGCCCTGCCAGTGTTAGCAATCATCTGCTGGAGAAGCATACAAATTTGAGTAAAAAAAGCCACGCAGCTGTGTTCTCCCAATCCCTAGGGCCCTAGAACACACTCCATAGAGAGCAGAAATCCTTTCTTGGAATATGGAATGTGGGGTTGAAAGAAAAGCTTCTGACCTAACCACCTTTCTCCTGGGCTCTCACATCTTTCCCCTAGAAGAAGCTGGTATATAGGGAAGTGTTCACATCCATTGCTTTTTAGTTTCCCCGTCAGCTTGGCCGCTGACCACATGACTTGGCAGAGCTGAACAGCTCTCCCTGAGTCTCTGACTGGTACAATAAGGAATTTTAACTTTGAGGCTCAGTCAGCTCTCTGATGAAAAGGATTCTCTATGTCTCAGTATAAGCATTGCCTGTATCAAAATGTGCACATGGAAAAATCAAGTGCTTGCACCCAATAGTTGATGTGTTGAATCCCTTGTATTTATCACATTCTCTGGCTGAGATTCAAAGTGAGGGATTAAATGCTGGCAACCTGGGAGCTGGCACTATTTAGTGACTCTAGAAAAGTCCCCTCTATGATGCATCATTTAGACTGGGAAGATTGTTTCCTGCTGACTGCACCTCTAGGGAAGCGCATCTTAAAATCAAGAGGGAAATAGTCAAGCAGCTTGATCTGTAACAATAACTTGTGATTGTTAACTACAGGTTAATGCTGTAAGAGGAGCAGCATTCCAGTTTCTAATCAAGGGGCCATTGTTACTGATAATAGTTCATCTTCTCTCTGCTTATGCCTCTCCTTGAACTATGCACCCTAGACAGGGTGGAAAGTGATCGCTTGTTTAGGAAACTTCACTCTTGTCCATGTTATCACAACCACAGGGAGATTCACATAAATGAGGTGGAGGTATTAGGACTGAGAGCAAAGCTGAGATACAGACATTACATTTAAAGTAGCACCTGGTTAGCAACTGCTGGAGGGAGCTTCCCCCGCCCCCCAAATACATGCAGACACAGAAAAAGATTAAAACTCTAAGTCACCCAGGGATTAAAAAAAAAAAACAAAAACACTCATCTGACAAGCGCTGAATAGTCACTGCTTTCAAGGAATTTCTGGTCCAGTCACTAAACCAAGCTCTTAGTTAACTAGTTTGCTGTGTAGCAAATTATCACAAAAGGGCTTAAAACATTTATTTTCTCACAGTTTCTGGGGGTCAGAGTCCAAGCATGGCTTCGCTGGTTCCTCACTCTGGATCTCTAGGCTCAACAAGGAAGGATTCACTTCCTCCCTCACTCACGGGCTGTCAGTGGGATTCAGCCCCTCATGGCTGTCCCGGCTGGTTTCTGAGATACGTAGGGGCTTCTCCACAGAACGTATCACAACGTTGCAGTGTGTGAAGGGCTTCAGTAACAAAACAGAATGGAGTAAACCTGGAGACAGGCAGGAACAGCTCCAAATTCGCTGCCTTGTTCCCCACTCACAGCCGATTTGAGGAGTACCTTAAGTGTTTTCATGCCCACCCATCTGTGACTAGACGCCTTCTCAGTCCTTCCTTCACTGATTCAGCCACTCAACTATTAATATTTGGGGGTTCTCTCTACGTGCCGAGAATGATTTGAGGTAGCAGGAATATAGCAGTGAACAAAGCAGATTTCCAGTTCTTAGGGATCTTACAGTCCAGTAGAGAAGACAAATGATAAATAAAAAAGAAATGTAACGCTCACTTCAGCCTCACATACTAAAATGGGAATGATTATGGAGAAGCTCAGCATGGCTCCTGCACAAGGATGACACACAAATCCATGAAGTGGTCCATATTTTTGTCCATCAACAGAGGAATGGATAAAGATATGGTGTGCGTGTGTATATATATCTATATGCACACATACAATGGAATATGACTTGCAGCAATATGGGTGGATCTAGACACTGTCATACTGAGTGAAGTGACTCAGGCACAGAAAGACAAATATCATATGATATCACTTGTATGCGGAATCTTACAAAAGGGTACAAATGAACTTATCTATAAAACAAAAATAGAGTTACAGACACAGCAAACAAACATATGGTTACTAGGGGGTAAGAGGGTGAGAGGCTAACCTGGGAGATGGGGACTGACATACAAACACTACTACGAATAAAATCAATAACTAATAAGGACCTACGGTACAGCACAGGGAACTCTACCTGATACTGCAATGATCTATATGGGAAAAGAATCTAAAATAAAGACTGGATATATGTATATGTATAACTGATTCACTTTGCTAACACAATGTAAATCAATTATACTCCAATAAAAATTTTAAAATAAATAAATGCTTCACAATTATTTATTCATATTTTATTTGCAATTTAAAATAAGGCTATTACTATTTTACTATTGGCAAATATTTTTTAAAATATCAACCCTCTGTTGTTATATTTAAGGCAAAACTTTACAAGTTTGATTTTGTCCTTTTATTGTGTTTATTATTTTAGATTAATATTTTAGGTTATACGTATTCAAATGTACCTGTCTGTATTTCAGTTTTATGTCTGAGAATATTTTTCCTATTTTTAATTGAAAAAAAAAGAATGGTATAGTTTAGCAGAAGACAAGTGCTGCCGCTGCTGCTCAGTCCCTTCAGTCGTGTCCGATTCTGTGCGACCCCATAGACGGCAGCCCACCAGGCTCCTCTGTCCCTGGGATTCTCCAGGCAAGGACACTGGAGTGGGTTGCCATTGCCTACACAAGTGCTACAGAGAAGAAAAAGAAGTGCTAGTCTTTCAGTCATGTCTGACTCTTTGTGACGCCATGGACTGTAGCCCCTCAGGCTCCTCTGTCCTTGGAATTCTCCAGGCAAGAATACTGGAGTGGGTAGCCATTCTCTTCTCCAGGGATCTTCCCAACCCAGGGATCAAACTCGGGTTTCCAGCATTGCAGGTGGATTCTTTACCCTCTGAGCCACCAGGAAGTGCTGAGGGGTGTGTAAGTCTATGTGATGGGAGGTTATGACACTTGACCAGAGCAGTGATAGAAGGGTGGCAGTGTACTTGATGTGTTTGAAGAACAGCAGTAAAGTCCATGGGACTGAAGCAAAGCCAGTGAGGCAGCGAATAGTACGACAGGAGGTCAGAGGGCTGGTTGATGCACAGAACATAGCAAAGCTCATTTCACAATCACTTGAAGGGTTCTGTAGGTCATTTTAAGACATATTTGCTGTGAGGTGGAACATGGTGGGGGCAGATTTGGACAAGAGGAGTACCATGATCGGATGTACGACCACGTGGTTGCTAGGTCTAAAAAGAAATGGTCTGTGGGGCAAGGCTGGAAGCCAGAACACCAGTTACAAAACAATAGAATACAGGCAAAAATGGTAAGAAGTAACTGGATTCAGGGTTTATTTTAAAGGTAAATAGGATTTAATGAAAGAATGAATATGGGAGCAAAAAAAAAAGAGTCATTAAGGACAATTCCAGAGTTTTTGGCCTGAGCAACTAGTGCCACTGAGAAGAAAGAGGAGTGCTAGGCGAGGAGTAAGATGGGGAAGGTTCAGAAATCAAGAACTGTGACAGAACCAAGACAAATAACCCTAACATTTATACAGACTCTGAAAGCAAGCTTCAGAAAAAAAGAGCAAAGCTGGAGTAATCGTGCTCCTTAACTTCAGATCATACTACACAGCTGCAGTAATCAGACAGTATATACCGGCACAAAACAGACACAGGGATCAACGGAGCAGAAGAGAGAGCCCAGCAATAAACCCAGATGCCAGCGGTCAGTGAACCTACAGCAAGGGAGGCCAGAATACACAATGGAGAAAAGACAGTCTCTTCAATAAGCGGTGCTGCGAAAACCAACAACTGTGTGTAGATGACACTACAGTTTTCTCACACCATGTACAAAAATAAACTCAAAATGAATTAAAGACCAGAAACCATGAAACTTTTCAAAGAAAACAGGCAGAACACTCTTTGACATAAAACGTAATGGTCTTTTTTTTGGATCTGTCTCCTAAGACAAAGGAAACAAAAGCAAAAATAGACAAAATTAAGTTCAATTTAAAAGCGTTTACATACCAAAGGAAACCACTGACAAAATGAAAAGACAACTTACCAAATGGGAGAACATTTTTTCAAATGATATGACAAATAAGGGGTTAGTATCTAAAATATATAAACAACTCATGTAACTCAACATCAAAAAACCAAACAACTGGATTAAAAAATGGGCAGGACTTCCCTGGTGGTCCAGCGGCTAAGACACTGCTAGCCAATGCAGAGGGCCGAGGTTCAATCCCTGGTCACAGAACTAGATTCCACGTGCTGCAATTAAGACCCAGTGTGGTCACACAAAGAAATAAATATATATTTTTTAATGGGCAGAAGACCTAAATAGACATTTTTCCAAAGGTGATATAGATGGCCAACAGGCGCATGAAAAGATGCTCAACATTGCTAATCATCAGAGAAATGAAAATCAAAACCATAATGAGATATCACCTCACTCTGGTCAGAATGACTATCATCAAAAACACCACAAATAATGGTCGTTGGTACTGTAATCATCGTCATCATCATTATGCCGTAAACCTGAAACCAGCAAAATACTGTAAATCAACTACACTTCAAAAAAGACCATAATAAAATAAAAAATCTGTTTTGAAGCTGTTGAAATACCTATTAGATGCCCAGATGGGCAAATTAAGTAGACAGTTCAATAAATGAGTCTGGAGTTCAAGGATTGATTCTGGCTAGAGATAGAAATATGGGAGTTATCAGTTTATGGACATTAATTAAAGCCCTGAGTCAATGAATTCACTAGGAAGTTAGGGCAGATAGAAAGGAAAGATTCAAAGTCCAAAAGTCCATTCTATACATCTGTGTCTCTTTTGCTGTCTCACATACAGGGTTATCAATACCATGTTTCTAAATTCCATATATATGTGTTAGTATACTGTATTGGTGCTTTTCTTTCTGGCTTACTTCACTCTGTATAATCGGCTCCAGTTTCATCCAGTTTCATGGACCTTGAGGGAGAGGGAGAGGGTGGGATGATTTGGGAGAATGGCACTGAAATATGTATACTATCATGTAAGAAATGAATTGCCAGTCTATGTTCGATACAGGATACAGGATGCTTGGGACAGGTGCATGGGGATGATCCAGAGAGTTGATACGGGGTGGGAGGTGGGGGGGTGGTGGTCAAGATTGGGAACTCATGTACACCTGAGACGGAAAAAATAAAGAAAAGAAAGATTCAAGAACTGAACCCTGGGACACTCTAACATGGAGAGGAGGAGGATGGGAAAAGTGCAAGTGGCTAGTAAGGAAAGGGAAGAATCAAGAAAAAGTGTTGTTCAGGAAAACAAATGAAGGAAGTATTCCAAGCTATTGAGTCTTCCTTTAGTTTTTTTTTCTTTTTCCCTCAGGTTTTTTTTTTTTTCAAATGCTCATGTTCATAAGAATCACTCTACAAAGTATCCAGAGGATGTCTTAATTACTTATTTTGTGGGAAATTTAACAGATTTTCAAGGTATTTCTGACTTGAGTTGATTTTAGCCATAGGTACTGATGCAAGAACACAATGTGATGGAAAGGGATTTACTATAGTTTCAAGAGAGCTGGAAGGATTCTAACATGCTATAAGGACAGAGGCAGTGTTTACTGGGTGATAAAGTGAATTTTTTTGATAGTTGCAATTTTAAAAACTTTCATTATAGAGACTATCACATGTGCAAAATTAGCAGAATAGTCTCATGTTATAGTGGCCTCTGTGTTCCCATCACCCAGTTCAACAACTATCAACTCATGGCCAAACTTTTTTCTTTTCTATTTCATTCACTGTCTCCACATATTTTGAAACAGACTCCAAACACTGTATCATTTCATCTGCAAAAATAGACTTTTTCACATTAATAAAATATCACTATCACCCCAAAAAAGTTAATGTAATTTCTTAACATTGTAAAGAAATCCAATCAGTGCTCAATTTTTCAATTGTTTCATAAAGATTATGATTAAAAAAAAAAATTTTGGCCACACAGCATGTGTCATCTTAGTTCTATGACCAGGTATTGAACCTGCACCCCATGCATTGGAAGCACAGAGTCTTAATCACTGAACCACCAGGGAAGTCTTGATTTATTTAATAGTTTGCTTGTTTAACTAGATGCTTCCCAGGTGGCTCAGTTGGTAAAGAATCTGCCTGCAATGCAGGAGACCTGGGTTTGATCCCTGGGTTGGGAAGATCTCTTGGAGAAAGGAATGGTAACCTTGTTTAAATAAGGTTATACATTGAAAATGGTGATAACACTATCTTTTAAGATAATACTATTTTTTACACATTTTCCCTTTACCATTTCTCATATGTGTGTGTGTGTGTGTGTATATATATATATATATATATTTTTTTTTTTTCCTTTTTCCAGGAAAATTGTTTGTGGAAGAGAATAGGCAGTTTCCCACCATCTGGATTTTGATGATTGCATCCTCATGTTGGTGGTGCTGAAATGCTTAGCATGCTCCTCTATCCCCTGAATTTCCTATACAAGGAAGTTGAATCTGGAGGCTTAATTAGGTTTGTTAGATTTTTTGGCAAGACTACCTTATAGGTGCTGCTGCTTTCTTCCCCAGGAGTCCCTTACTGTCCGGTTGCATCTCTTCTTTGTGATGCGGATGGCTGTTGATGGTCAAAGCCTAGGCCCATTATTACAGTGGAGGTTACAAAATGGTTCTAACTCTATCTGTCCTTCTTCATTTACTAACTGTAATAAAGAGAAACTTTATAATTTTTATTTTTTGTTTCTTTCTATAAAGAGAAACTTACCACAGTCTGGCTTCTACATGATACAGCTCAAAAAAGGAAAGGCACCATAACTGCTTAATTTATCTTATTTATTAATTTTAAAAACAATGAGTTGGTCTCTAGCACCCTCCCACAGAGACCAACTAGAGCTTTGCCAGGAAAGGGTTTATTGTGAATGCATGGATTTAATTATTTCAGTGTTTCAATCCATTGCAGTTATCCTCAGTTATGCTCAAAGTATCCACCATTGGCCAATGGAAACCCCTTCACATTAGTTCCTGAATCCTTCTGATATACAATCCTCACTATCTGGTGTGACGAGATGTTTAGGCTTATCTTGTATATTTCCCATCCGGACCTTGAATCAGCCATGTTCCCTAGAAGCCCTGTTTCCTTTTAGTGGAAAAGGAATTGAAGTTGTTACATACCATATAGGGTCACAGAATCAAAGAGCCAGGAGGTAGGTGTTGAAGGAGATGTCACTTTAGTGAGCAAAGCTGTCTAGAGTCCCCTAGGACTCAGAATTTGACTGGGAACCATTCACACCAACCTCCTCTCAAGCTGTTGATCTAAGAAAAGGATGCTATTATCTCCCAAGCAGAAAGTGTTGGGCTAAGCTGATGGCATTGTTTCATTCAATCCAAGTAAAAGGAGAAAAAAATGGAACCCATGAAAAAATTCTACTAAATTTTTTTTAGAAAGACAAACCTCTTGATCCCTGAGCAACAAGAGGAAGGGACAAATCCCTGAAAATGTAGACTGCTACAGGATACAGAAGGAAAAGGCTGCCGAGCAATTGCTGGGCAGCCTCAAAAGGATGGAAGAAGAGACGTCTTTCATAAAACATAAGCAGATAGTCATGGGATGAAAACCAGCTAAGAAGAAAAAGAACGAAATAAATACAAAGGTAGCTGCATGAGATGAAGAACGCTAAGGGAAAATCATAAACAAGAGGGCAAGAATAAGATCACACTGGACGTCCACACACGTAATACTACTGTTTCCAATTAATATATGAGAAACATCTTTCCATATGTCATTTACATTTTCTTTAACCATAATTTTCCTAGTAACTGGACTGGGAAATTTAAAATATAAAGACTCATACTTCATGGAACTAATCCTCTCATGTTAGAAAATTAGGCGTTTTCCAAGTTTTTCTGTCACTCTGAGCAATCTTAAGGTATACGTTTTCTTGTGTGTCTGTCCATGTAGTCAGTAACTATTTATTGAGCAACTAATGATTAGTACTGGGCACATTCTGGGGCGCATGGTGGTGAAAGAGATGGACGCAGTCCCCATCTTGATGGACCCTGCAGCTCAATGGGGAAACCGACAATTAAGAAATTGCAACACTTTTGTGATAAATGGTAGAGAAATTGCATGGTGATAATGAAGCACATGGCCAGGAAGCCTAACCTACTTTAGAGTTTCCTGAGAAAGTGACATTTAATCTGAGACCTGAAGAATGAGAGGAGATAAGCTAAGAAAAGAATTGCAAATAATATTTTCGGGAGAAAGAACAGCGAGTGCAAAGGCCTGAATGTAAGAAGAGCAAGGCACATTTAAGACAAAGAAATTCAGTGGCAGGTCACCAAGGGCCTTGTCACTGAAGGGTGTTAAGCATGGGTGTTCCATGGTCAAATTTTTTGCTCTAGAGGAAGCACCCTGGAGCACAATGGACATTTTGGTTTGAAGTGTAGCTTGACTCAAGGTAGAGAAATCATTCAGGAAGCTCTTCAATAACCCAGGCAAGAAAGGGTAGTGAGCCACAAGAGGGTGTTAACCCTGAGGACTCAGAGAAGCAAATGGATCTGGAAAATATTCAGATTGAAGGCAGGAGAAGAATCAGGGGCGGTAAGGGAGAGGGGAGTCAAAGTTGGACCCTAGGTTTCTGACTTTAGCAACCAGGGGGTCCCATTTACTAGCATCAGGAGAAAGAAACGAGAAAAATTATGAATTCAGTTGGATAAAGCTGAATTTGAGTTTCCTCCAAAATTCCCAGATGGAAATAGCCAATATGCGATTAGAGATACAGATTTACAGCTCAGAATTGCTCCTGAGACTGGACTGGAATTCCAGATTTGGGATCCATCAGCATATGGGTTATAATCAGAGCTTTGGGAGTGAGTGGTGGAGATCTTACAGAAAGAATATGTGGAGGGAGAAAGAAAAGCACCTCGGGACACTCTGAGGAAAAGTGCCAACAATGAAGGGAAGACACTTAGAAGGAAAGAAGGAAAGACCGGAAGAAAACCGGGAGGAAATGCAGCCTTCTAGAAGCTGAGGAAAGAGCTTGCATAGAGAGAGGGGAAAGGCGTGGCTTGCAACANTTTGGGAGTGAGTGGTGGAGATCTTACAGAAAGAATATGTGGAGGGAGAAAGAAAAGCACCTCGGGACACCCTGAGGAAAAGTGCCAACAATGAAGGGATGGGCCGAAGACACTTAGAAGGAAAGAAGGAAAGACCGGAAGAAAACCGGGAGGAAACACAGCCTTCTAGAGGCTGAGGAAAGAGCTTGCATAGAGAGAGGGGAAAGGCGTGGCTTGCAATATCAAATATTTCCAAGAAGTTAGGAAAGACAAGGGCTGAAGAGGCTCCGTTGGATTTAGTGACCACCTACAAGACAGGAGCAGTGATACACGAGTTGCGTGTGGTGCCCAGACTTCACAGGAAAGAGTGAGCTGGAGTTGAGGGAACAATCTCTTATTTGACTCCTGACCCAATTTTGAGAACCACTCTCTTTTACTCTAGCAAGTTTAACTCATTTACAATTATTTTCATAATAGCTTCTTTTGGGTTTGCTTCATTCACTTTGTTTTATGCTTTCTAGCTTTTATGTATCCTTGCTCTTTCTTTTCTATTTTACCTTTTGCTGAGTATACCACTGCAAAATCATGGCAGATAGTGACTGCAGCCATGAAATTAAAAGATGCTTGCTCCTTGGAAGGAAAGTTATGACTAACCTAAACAGCATATTAAAAACCAGAGACATTACTTTGCCAACAAAGGTTCATCTAGTCAAAGCTATTGCTTTTCCAGTGGTCATGTATGGATGTGAGAGTTGGACTATAAGGAAAGTTGAGGGCCGAAGAATTGATGCTTTTGAACTGTGGTGTTAGAGAAGACTCTTGAGAGTCCCTTGGACAGCAAGGAGATCCAACCAGTCCATCCTAAAGGAAATCAGTCCTGAATATTCATTGGAAGGACTGATGCTGAAGCTGAAACTCCAATACTTTGGCCACTTGATGTGAAANGCCTGGCGTGCTGCGATTCATGGGGTCGCAAAGAGTTGGACACGACTGAACAACTGAACTGAACTGAACCTTGTTCTTAAGGTTTCTTCTTCCTGAAAATGACACATGACACTTCTGTCCATTCTTTATAAGCCAAAGCAAATCACAGGTGTATTAGTTATCAATTGCTGTTTAACAAATAACCTCAAAACTTAGTAGCTGAAAATAATGAATGTTTATGATTTCACATAGCTTCTGAGCGTCAGGCATCTATGACCAGATTCGCTGGGTGGCTCTGGCCCCAGGCCTCTCACAAAGCTGCAGGCATTTGGAAGCTTGACAGGGGCTGGAGAGTCTGTTTGCAAGGCAGCTCACTAACACGTCTGGCAGCTTAGGATTGGTTGTTGGCAGGAGGCCTCAGGTCCTCCCCACATGAAACTTTAAAGCACTCCTTGAGTGTTCTCATGACATGGCAGCTGGCTTCCCCTGGAATGAGCATATCAACAGAGAGTCCAAGAAGAAGCCATGAAACCTTTCAGGACCTTCTTTGAAAGTCAGAATATTCTGTTTATTCTAAGTGAGTCGTTAACTCCAACCCATACTATATGGGTAAAGCGAAGTTCCACCTCCTGAAGGGAGCAGTATCAAAGAACACTTAGACATTTTGAAACCACACCACAAGCCTACACCTAACTTCAAAGCAAAAGATGTAACTGGGAGATGACACACAAACATCTGGTGACTAGCACTAACGACTGGAAGAATCCTAGATTTTACCGGCCACTTAAAAGCTGAACAAGGTCTGGACCCGAGCTTTACTTCTGTGTTTATTCCCGAACCAGGAATTCCTTGGGATGAGGAGGGGGCAGATCAGCATACAGACTTCCTTGAAATTATGTCATTCTCAGGGCTAATCCCCTCTGGGAGGAAGGGGTTCTTCACTTAAAATGAGGCCCTAGGCAGACAGGAGTGAGGAATCCACTTCTTCCCACGATCCTCTCTGTCCCCACAGCACAGCTGGGAATGACTCGGCCAGGTCTGAACCCACGCTTTAGGAAGACTGGCAGTTCCTCCTCCCTCCCTGTTGGTCCCCAGCATCCATGCTGTGAGGAAGCCCAAGCAGCCACATGGAGGAGAACCAAGCTTCTTGCACAACGACCCCAGCTGACCTCCCCACTGTCAGCCAGCGCCAACTTGCTAATCGGGTAACCGAGCCATGTAGAACATGGACAGATGTCCCCACTGAGCCCAGTCCCAATTGTAAAGATGTGAACAAATCCATGATTACTGTTGTAAGGCACTAGTTTGAGGGGTGGTTTGTTTTGAGGCAATCAGTAACTGACATGCTTCTAAGTTCTCTGTAGCCCCGTGGAAGCCTTTACCACTAGGATGGACGTGAAATAGATGGTAGGATGGGGACTCAGCCTGGCAACAGATCTCTCCAAGATCTGAACTCTCACAAGTCACCCTCTCTCTCCACACTCTAACCTGGAATAGAGTTCACATCCCTAACCTGAGTTACTTTCATATCCCTAAACTGCCTGAGGAGTCCAAGTGTTGTGGAATCAGCTCTGAAATTTCCTTTACAAATTCAAAGTGCATGGGAATTCTATCTGATGCTCACACAGCATCTAGTATTGTTCATAGTAATTCTTCAGTTAAAGCTGAGGCCCAAAGAGCCTCACTTTCAGGTTCTGTGGCACTGGGTTCAGGACCAGCTGGGGCAGTACTGACTGGAAGTCTTCAAGCAGATGGATGGGACAGTGGTTTAACCAAAATAAATAAATAAATATTATATATTTTCTTTTTTAGCTTGGAAATCCTGGCAGAGTCCTATCTGAAGGTCCAAACCAGTTAAAAGCTATGCTGTAGTTGAAGAGGGAGGTGGACATCCAAGCTGGTCCAGAGGACGCCCTCCTTGCTCCTACAGTGCCCTGTAAAGCGACATCAATGGCTTGGGGTGTGCAGAGCACGATTTGACCAGCGCTTGTGTAAGGAACAGCCTGGGCTTCAGAGCAGGTGAACATCTCTGCCCCTCTGTATCTTTTATCTGTGCAAGGTGGCCCATGACAAAGCCTGCCTCACCGTTGTCAGAAGAATTTGATGAGACCAAGAGGGCAAGCACATCTGCTCTTAGCTGGCAATCCAAGATGTCTGCACCTTTCTCATTTCATTCTAACTCAAGTCTTAACTCAGCGTAACATGGGCCTTCCTGAGGAGGGCCTGGTGGAGAGCCCAGCACAGTACCCCAGGCCTCTGTGGATTGTCACTGTGCGGGATGACCAAAGCCCCTTTTCTGGAGGTTGGCCAGACTTCTGGTAAGGGGAGAGTTAACCGTGGTGCCCCTCCCAGTCCAGGCCTTTNGCGTAACATGGGCCTTCCTGAGGAGGGCCTGGTGGAGAGCCCAGCACAGTACCCCAGGCCTCTGTGGATTGTCACTGTGCGGGATGACCAAAGCCCCTTTTCTGGAGGTTGGCCAGACTTCTGGTAAGGGGAGAGTTAACCGTGGTGCCCCTCCCAGTCCAGGCCTTTTCAGTGCCCCTCAGGGGTGCCCAGCAAATCCTCCCTCAAGGCTGTCGTTGGCACTCACCACATGCTAGACAGATGCTAAGTGCTTTTTCTGCACTAGTGCATTTAATCTCCACAACGACCCCACGGGGCAGAAACTGCCACCTTGTTTAGAAAACTGAGGATCACAGATATTAAGCCAGTGATCCCCAAACCTGGCTGATCACCAGAATAACTGGGGAGCTCTTAAAATGCACATTCCTAGGTCCACCTCAGCACAACAAAACCAGAACTCAGTTCTTTAGGATTCAAGGTTACTTACCCATCCAGTGAAGATAGGTCTGGGAATGGGGTGAGGCAATGGAAGCAGCTGGAGCGAGGGTGCACACAGAGAGCCAGCCTTTGTACATAAACGTAGGTGCCCCAGCTCACCCTAGTCCCACCGTGAAGCCAGAATTGGAACGCAGGCCACTCTTACCATCCCAGGATCCCCTAGGGAAGAACTTCTTAAACTTGAGGGTGCATCAGAGCCACCAGGATCACCTGCGCAGCCTGATTCAGTAGGCCCGGAGTGAGGCTGATAATCTGGATTTCTGAGTTCCCACGTGATGCCGATGCTGCTGGCCCAGGCTCCACACTTGGGAGATCCACCATCTTAAGGTGGAAGGAGAAGCCAGCACCTAGAGCAAGGGCTTCCTTCTCTAAGCGTCCGGAATGAAGGGCTCCCAGGTGCCTGGATGCTCCATCCTGCAACCTCCAGTTGGATGAATTCTCTCATCTCTCCTGCAGGCATCCCAGGCTGCTCCTGGTCTCAATAAGGAGAAGTGTCTCGAGCACAGAGAGGTCAGGCCGACAGGCTCTCTGCTCCCTGACCACTCTGTGTTGACCCCATCCACTTGCGTGGCAGCTTCTGGGATGGGAGTGGTATACTCACGTGTGTTCCTGCGCTTTCTGCAGCCCCGCATTTACGCAGCTGACCAAGAAAAAGAAGAGCCTGACTTAACATTCTTAGGGTCGCACACCTCCCTCACTGAGTAATTGTCCTGAGAGCAGTTGCAGACATTAGCACTAATTAGCTAATTTATGTGCACCTTGTTAGGGCTCCAAATTCAATCTACAAATTAATAACAGCTCACATGCAAATGAGTGGGATTCAGTCCCCAGACTTCATGGTTTTGGTTTTTAAAACAGCGCTATAGCCATAAGCCAGCACTGGGTATTTCTTCTAATCTTCAAAATACTATTTGCCTCATTAAGCACCTAATTGCACAGCTCTTAAGGTAAGTTTCTATCAAAAATGCAAAACAACATTCAGCAGGCCTGGGCCCCCTCATCACTTCTACCCCCATGAACTGCAAAGTCAACAACTACCTCTCTTAACTGTCCTGTTCCTGACTCCCAATTTCTCCACTCTAACTCAGGCCCCTTATGCTTTGGGGAAAGAGCTCTATGCTGTGTGTCAGGATCTGTGAGCTCTGTCCACTGACCAGCTGTGTGTATTTGGTGGTCACTTTGCCTCTCTTAGGCTGCAGTTGTCTCACCCAAATACGGGAGCAACATGATGTGGCTTCTCCTGAAGGAAATGGGAGGTGCTGCTGGGAAGAGGAGTCCAGGGTTGCTGTGAACTTGGGGCTGGGAGATGAAGGACTTCCTCCAGGGACTCTGGAACTCGGAGTTTTGGGAGGATGGGAAGCAGCTCTGGGGATGACCGTGAGTTGATGCTTGCTGCAGGGGTGAAGGGGGATTAACAGCATCCTTGGATGCCATTTTACTTTTGCTGGCAGCTGCAATGAGGGACAGCCTCCAGCTTCCAGGGGACACAAAGAGCCCTTGAAGGATTCAGAGTCTTGGAGAAAACTAGCCCCGGCTGACCAGCATCTGTGTGGAGAAGTTCAAAGAGGCATGTGTGTGCTGTTGTGTCCGACTCTCTGCGACCAGACTATAGCCTGCCAGGCTCCTATGCCCATGGAATTCTTCCTGGCAAGAATACTGAGTGGGCTGCCATTTTCTTCTCCAGGGGATCTACCTGACAAAGGGATCAAACCCGTGTCTCCTGCACTGCAGGCAGATTCTTTACTGCTGAGCCACCCAGGAAGCCCAAAATTCAAAGAGCTTTACTTCTAAAACATCACTGCCATGGGAGCCCAGGCCAGCCCCCGCTGACCACAACCTGCAGAGACAACCCTGAGAAACAGCCATGGCCTAGGTGGCAGGCCGCATGGTGAACAGTCCTTCTGGCCTCTTGTATCTTCTAAGACATGAAATGATCATGACTGAGAACCACTAAGGGTTTCTAGATTCATTATTGACAGGACACTTTTTTTTTTTAAAGCTCTATGAAGTATATCTGACAAATAACAGGAGATATTTTTTAACAAGCTGTATGTTGGGAGCTTGGAATTGCTTATTTGGACCTTAAAAAATAGTTTCTTATTTTCACCCAAGTTGGTGAAGCAAGACTTCTGGTTATTTGAGAGAAAAGGCAATGGCACCCCACTCCAGTGTTCTTGCCTGGAGAATCCCAGGGATGGGGGGAGCCTGGTGGGTTGCCCTCTATGGGGTCGCAGAGAGTTGGACACGACTGAAGCGACTTAGCAGCTTAGCAGCATCCTGCCTTAGTCCTTTAAGACTGCCCTGACACCACACCACATATGGTGTGGCTGATAAGCACCAGAAATTTCTCACAGTTCTGGAGGTTAGAAGTCCAAGGTTGAATGTTGGTTGAATCAGGTTGTGGTGAGAGCCCTCTTCTGGGTGCCAACTTCACTCTGGACCCTCATATGGCAGAGGAATGAGAGAGCTCCATGAGGTCTCTCTTATAAGTGCACTAATTCCATTCCTGGGGGGCTCCACCCTCTGAACCACACACCTTGCCTCCTAACACCATCAGGCTGGGCATAAGGATTTCAACATATCAATCCGGGGGGAAATGAGCACTCAGAGCACAGTGTAGCCTGGTCTCTCCAGGCACATCAGCAGTATTGTTCCATGACCCCATGAGCTACCTCCATCCTTTACTTAACTGAACAATAGCCAGCCTTACCAAGTACTTAGCCCAGTGTGCCAGGTGCTATGCTAGGCAATTTACATGCATTATTGTACCTAACACAACTTCTGCACAGTAGATGGTATGCTTATGCCCACTTTGCACTGAGGAAACCAAGTTTCAAAAACTCTAGGGATGTACCTTAAAATCACAGACTTTGCAAAAGGTGGAGCTGTGAGTGCCACCCCTGGCTGCTTCTCCAGCACCAGCCCCACTTTGAGGTCCCTAACAGTCAGGAACTTGTCTGCCTGCAAGAGACCCTCCCCCAAGCATGAAGGCTGGGCACTAGGAGCAGTCAGACTGCAGCAAGGGACACTGCTGGGGGAGGCTTAGAGTTCAACACTGGACCATTTAGGCAGAACCCACATGTGGTGAAATGTTAAAAAAAAAAATCCTTTTGCTGTTCTATTTCTGTTGAAGGATAGACGCAGTTAGACAATACAAATGTGTGCTTGTACAAAGGGTGTGAAAGAGATGCTGCTGGGCAAGGGGGAAAGCAGCAAGCAAAGCCCTCGTGCTTGTTCAGGAACTCCAAAAAGAAAGAATAAAACCTTTTTTTTTTTTTTTAAAGGAGGCAGAAAAATCTCAAACTGTGAGTGGGAGATTGAAGAAATGAGGGGTTTGTGGGCTCCTAGATCAGAAAGAGGCACATGCTCGAACACAAGTTGGATAGGTTGAAGGATGGGTGGTTGGGCTGTGAATCGAAGATTCTTTCCAAAAATAGGACTACCCCAGTCTCCAAGGGCTTCCACAGGCCACCAAGTTCCCCTCTCTAAAACCCTTGCCCCAGGCTCTGACAGGCTCTCCCAGCTGAGGATATGGCCCCACAGTCTTGATTTCTTCCAGGGGTGGAAAGACAGGGGCAGGAGCAGCAAAGGGTGGGTGGAAAGTCAGGAAGGATCAACCAAGTGCAGGTGAGTTCAAAGCAGAGATTCCCCCTGAGGAATCACAGTGATGAAATCTAGGCAAGAGAGGGCCACGGTCAAAGGTCTGTTTACTTTATTATCTTTTTACTCTGAGGAATGTGCCTGCTGGGTTAATGTTTATTTTATTGAATAATCTAGTTTTAGGCATGTCAATAAGAGTCAATGCTACTTTATAGGAAGAAAATGCAGGTTTGCTGGCTTTCTCCAGCAAGAGGTCCTTCCTAGGCCCATTAGCACTACTGCCACCTGCTGGTGGATTTCTGTAGAGCAGGGCTGGCAATTTGGGTCGCAGGCTGGAACCCGAGTCCAGGGCTGGAATCCTGGCTCCACTCATTCAGAGCAGGGTGACTAGTTAGAGTCTCCCTCTCTGAATTTCATTTTCTACCTCTTAAAGTGGCTTTTGAGGGATTTTGTGATGATTCAATGAGTTAACATATATATAATGTCTGGTGCATAGTATATGTGTAATAAACTATTACACACAAATTAGTCTTAAGAATTCGATATCCCTGTGGGGTCCTCTTCTCATTACCATTTTGACCCAAGAGAAGTTACAGGAGGCATGGCCCCACACCGGTGACTGAATCAGAGGCTGAGGCATTGGCGAGCTGGCCAAAACTAGCAGGTGAAACTTAATAGGAATAAAGCTCTCGATTACATTTATTGCCCACCACGTGCATAAATGTGGGGGATGCCTGGTTGACAAAAAAAGACCAAGCCAAAAACACTGAGATTTTAAGAACACATAGCTCAACCAGAGCCAACTGGGTGATTCCACACTCAAAATTCTAATTTGATCAATAGCCATGAAGGAACAACAGATATGACAAGCCTTTAAAATGTTCATACACCCTGACCTCACAATTCCATTACTAGGACTCTGTGCAGAAGAAATAAGGAGAAAGAGTTGTATACAAAAATTCCATTCCAGTGAGATTTATAAAAGTGAAAAATTAGATACAATTGATGTTCAGCAGAGGACTAGTTAATTAAATCATGGTTTATCCATATGTAGTCCTTAAAAATTAAAGGGAAAAATCTCATCATGTAAGTTGGAGTGGAGGGAGGACCACAGTATAAATAGAAATAGAGGCATAATATACTGATAAAAAGTATCAATAAAGATTAAAACCCTTCATGCACACAATGAGAGAGCATCAAATTGTATATGGCATCACCTGACAAAACTATGAGCACTGACAAGGTCAGCATTGAAGTAGGAGATTTTAATACACCTCTTTCAGTAGTTGATCAAGCAACCCCAAAAAATCTATAAGGATAAAGGGTTGAACTTCACAATTCAGAAATTTAATAAGAACACTGCAGAGTACATTGCTCCCTGTAGCTGAAGCAGACATGTCCTTTTCAAATGCAGACTTGACCCCCCACTCCCTAACCATCCCCACCCCCACGGAGAAATCAGCAACTTCAGCATTTGATGCTAAAGTCTAAGAACAGGGGGCCTGGGAAGCCAGAGGCTTTTTGACTTGGGGCACAGAGAAGATCGCCCAGAGGAAGTTGTGGCTGAGATGAGTTTGTGAGGATGGTTCTCTAGATAGAGAAGATCGGCTGGGAGCCGAGCCTGCCTCATGCAGGAGAGGCACCAGGTCCCCAGGTCCTGAGGCAAACGAAAGCAAATGAGCTCAGGGAGTTGCAGAGGGCAACCCTTGCTGTAACACCAGCTCTCTGTCATGACTACCCAGGCCCCACCAGAAGCTATGGCTCAGTTTCCACCTCTGAGAAGACAGGGGGTCTTCAATTACTTCCAAGCAGGGCCATGTCCCCCGAAGAGGAACATGAGCTGGGCCTGAAAAGGAGCCATTGGAGCTCAGGTGTCACGCAGGTTTGGCGACCTCACAAGTGGGAAGGTCACAGGACTCCTATGGCTCTGCCAACCACCAAAGGAACCCATTCCCCACCAGGAGGACCCCTGAAGAGACTTAGAGGCCTCCCTGCAGGCTGGGCCAGGCAAAGGGGGAGCCATGGCTTCCAGCCCTGGTCCCCCCAGCTGTGTGACCCAGATCACCCATCGTCCTCTGGGGCTCAGGCCACCTGTAAAACACAGCTATCACTGGCCTCCTGCTCACGCCCCAGGGTGTCACATACACAGGCTCAGGTTCAAGAAGGAACTGGAGAGGTGTTTGCAACAGTAACCATCCGAAGTCTGTGTGGTTGAATGGCAGTGTTGATCCCAAATACTTTCAGCCAATTGCTTTCCCGTGCTCTCCCCATAAACTGCCCTCCATGTGCCCCCTGACCTGGTGTGGGGGCTCGCCTTATCCCCTTTTCAGTCCTCGTCCCTGGCTACTGAGCAAGTGGTGAGACATGAGAGCCAGAGAGGTCTGGGCAAGCCACCCAGGCCAACTAGCTCAGGAGACGGAGCAAATAACAGGAGGGGAGGAACCCTGTCCGGAAGCTGAGAGTCTGCTGTGTGACTGGGAGCAAGTCACTTTCCCTCTCTGGTCATATTTCCTCATTTCTAAATTGACGGGAAATCATCGCTAAGCTCGCTTCTTGCTAAAGATTCTGGGATCCTATCATTGGAAGAACTCGGTCTGTTTCAAAGGTCAGTCAAGTAAGTTCTTAATTAGAGGGTATCATCCCCTCCACTGACTTACCAGGACTGCTGAAAGGTAGAAGCAGCTGAAGTGGGACTCCCCGACTCTCTGCTGAGCCGGACTGGGAATTAGACCTCTCAGGGGCTGTTGCCAGACCAGGTACCAGGTTCATTTTGCTCCCCACGCAGCAGCCAAAACACTGAGGTGCTGAGGTTTACAGCAGAGGGGGCTTGTTCACGTGGCAGCCAGGGACGAATAAGCCTCACATGTACCTCCCCACAGGCAAGGGGCTCAAGGCACTTAAGGAATAAAGAATAAAGATGCGGGGTAGCCTGAGGCGTGGGGAGCGTGGGGAAAGGTGAGGTAATGATCTTCTGCACAGGTGTCACTAGGCTACAAGCATCAGCGCATAACTGGAAAATGCAGGCACCAAGCACCACCTGAAGGTGGTTGCGAGACCTCTGACATCAAAGGTCATTGGGTAGACACTCGTGCATGCCATTTCAAGGGTTGGTGGTCCTGTCCAGTCTCAACCGGCTCAGCTCAAACTAGATGCAGCAAGTTCCAAGTTCTGACTCCAAGTTCCTGGAAAATAACTCGGGCAAACATCTTACTGTTTAGGCTACATGCTGCATGGAGGACGTGCAAGCCTTCTGTAGATAACCTTGACTAGAAAAGGCAGGTGACATGGAATTTTGACTAATGGTTACCCACGGTTTCAGGGCTGCAGTAGGCCAGTGTTCCTTGGTCACCCCCCACGGGGAACACTGGTGCTTCTATCAAGCCTGACCAACGTTTTTGATATGCTAGTAAGTCCTAAGAGAAGTCAATCCTTTACCTGTGGGTATGCATGTACCTAAAGATACAGAGAGAAACTTGAAACCCCCCTCTCTCTCTCTCTCTCTCTCTCTCTCTCTCTCTATATATATATATATATATATATATATATCCCCTGGAGGAGGGCATGGCAACCCACTCCAGTATTCTTGCCTGGAGAATCCCCATGGACGGAACAGTCTGGTGGGCTACAGTCCATGGGGTCGCAGAGAGTCAGACACAACTGAAGTGACTATATATATGTGTGTGTATGTATATATATGAATATACAGTGAATCAAGAAAAGTAGAATTATGTGATACAACATAGGTTTGGTGGTTAAAGAATCTACCTGCAATACAGGAGACCTAGGTTTGATCCCTGGGTTGGGAAGATCCCCTGGAGACGGGAATGGGTACCCACTCCAGTATCCCTGCCTGGAGAATCCCATGGACATAGGAGCCTGGTGGGCTACAGTCCATGGGGTCACAGAGCTGGACAGGACTGAGTGCCTCACTCTTTCTTCTTTTTGGTTCGAGCATCTTTAGCGGTATAAGGGCAACAGGGACTGGGCTCACAGTGGGGATCCTCAGTTGGCTGACTGGTAACGAGTGGTGCCTCGACACCAGCTAGGAGCAGCCTTCCTGTATCCTGCTTACACTGGGTGAACCTCTGCAGGGTCATACTTATTTCTGGGTCCTAAGTTTTGAGAACGATACTTCAAATCAGAGGTTGACAAGTAATATTAGTCAGGTGGGTCGGAGTCTGGAAAGTACACGAGTGATGGTTCAAAGAATTGGGCATTCAGAGTCTTAAACAGGAACACAGGTTAGCACAGAAAGAGAGTTGAGTTTTTACCAAAACCTAAGTAAAAGGAAGAAAGATTAGTTACCACGGTCATGCCCATATCCACACATACGGTTTCGTGCTTGGGTCTCCCTTCATTCAGGCTGCTCCCCCCAGTGTTCATTCCACCTATCTGCTAATGTCTCTCAAACCTATGTTCAGTCAAGACTCCTCTGCAGCTTCTGACCTTTGTATCTAACTCCCTTCTGGTCACCTCGACCTGGTTGTTCTCATCATACCAAGCTCCACATGCCCTAAAGTGAACTCTTCACCACATCCATGACCATATTTGGAAGGGCTTCAATTTTTATGGGCTGCATTTTTATTGGCCATATCTGGAAGGCAAAGAAGGGTATGGAATGTGTCATTTATAACTGAACTCCACTGTGGTGGTTACCATTTGCCTCTATCCTTAGAATGAACTGTTTTCAACTTGGTTGCTCATCAGAATCTCCTAATGTATTTTTAGAAAATGCATATTTTTTACCCCAAGCCCCATCTGAAATTCCATGAATCAGAATCCCATGAATTTTAACTTTTTTTCCTTTAAATTTTGACTCCCACTAATGAGATCAACAAATGTCAACTATGCTAATTAACAATTCATAAATATCACCACTGAAAATTTCTTTCTCACATGTATTATAGTAGGAAAGATTATGGATTGATTTTGAGGGAATGAACCACCTCTTTTAACCAGAAAACACACCACTCAACCATTCTCTTAAAATTTGCTAAATTTTATTCACTTGATGCCTCCAGAAAGAGTCTGCCCTTCATCTGGCCTCTCTGAGCATCAGGTGCTTGATTGCACAGTATTAATTTGTCCTCACAGTAACTCTGTCCTTTGGAGCAACTCCCAAATCACTAACTGTCCCCACCCACTCCAAACTGGAAGCTCAAGGGCAGGAAAAGAAAGGGCAGGAGAGCCAGGACAGGCACTGGAAGGTGCCAACACCCATGTGGGCCCACACCATCTTTCAGTGGGCTCCCATTCTGCCCCTTGGCTTGGGGGTCACCCTGAGTTTCTGGCCTCAGACTTGCTTCTCCTGATAGCAATCTGTCATTTTGGAGCCTTGATGCACTGCTGGCTACCTTTCTGTACTTTTGATAGCTTTTCCCTTTGAACAAACAAAATATAGCTATGCTCAACTTGTGGGTGGGCTTTCCCTTGTGGCTCAGTTGGTAAAGAATCTGCCTGCAATGTGGGAGACCTGGGTTTGATCCTTGGGTTGGGAAGATACCCTGGAGAAGGGAAAGAATACTCACTCTAATATTCTGGCCTGGAGAATCCCATGGACTCTATAGTCCATGGGGTCACAAAAAGTCGGACATGACTGAGCGACTCTCACTTTCACCTTGTGGGCAGTGGGGTAGGGTGGGGATAGGTAAAATGTAAGCAGTTCTAAATGGTAGGTCATTGCCAAATTATTTTAACACCAGCATAGGAACGTAATCAGACATGAATGTGCTAGAATATACCTCCCTTCCCATGTCAGCCACTCCCTGGTTATGTATCTGCTGCTCCCCACTCTAATCCTTTTGACCTGTGGCCCACCTTTCTCTCTCTCTGCTTCATATGTATTAGACGAAAGAAGGAATTCTTTTTACATTTTTATTACACATATTCTGAATTAGCTATTGACTCACATTACTTCTCTTCATCTTGTCACATACAGGAGCGCACCATTTGCACACCAAGCCAAGTTTCTAACAAGCAGGAAGTGCACTTCACTGTGGGGACTGGAAACCATCATTCATGACATTATCCATAGTAAGCGGGGAGGGGCAGATGTGGACACTGCCGTTTCATGTCAGTATACTGTAGCCATATTTTGCTGGAATTACGCTTTTAGTTACAATTCCTTTGGAGCCACTTCTGGACAGGAGATGTGTGTTTTCCTCACTTTTATCACTCATATCCATATTCATTTCTAGTGTATTATACTGTCTACCACATGTACCAACTTTGATATGGTTCCTATGGGGTCATGTTGTCTGAGGTAGTGATTACTGTTATCTTCCTTTTGGTCACAAAGCAGTTTGGTGTATAGTGATAATTTTTCACAAGCATTATTCCTATCATCTGCGGGCATTTAACTATTAATTTAAAATTAAATAGTACTTACAATTTCCTATAATAAACCATAATGGAAAAGAAGAATGTATATGTGTAACTGAATCACTCTGCTATACAGTAAAAACTGACACAACATTCTAAATCAATTATACTTCAATAAAATAAATTTTAAAAAATTTAAGTAGTATTTAAAGATTTACAATATAAAAGAAAATTAGTGTGAGTATGGATGAAATGTGATTGGCCAAGTCTGCAATTGTTGGGGCTGGCTGAGGAGTACATGAAGATTCACTGTACTTTTCTCTATACTGTTGAGTATGTTTCAGAATTTCCACAATACAGTGTTAAAAAAAAAAAGGTTTATGACAAAAACAGCTGCCCCTTATTTCATTTTCTACCTGTTCTCTATTCTTCAGTCCCTTCACTTCTTTTTGCCATTTCTTTGGACATTTATCTTTGTATTTTTTAACAATGCTTCTGGTGCTGTGTCTTGACTTATCGACATACTGTTAAGTATTTGGCATGCTTAATCTCTCCTCTCAAACCACCATTACAGTGGTTAGCACCATGTCTGGATAAGCTGATTGTCAGGTTTCCATCATTATAATTATGTAAATATTTTAACTTCAGAGCCATGTAGTATATTCTGATTATGATACTCTTCCTGCAAAACATTTCTTTTCCTCCTGAATATTATAATAGACTTGTTTTTATTGCTTAGTTTTCTACATCTAGCATCACTCCAATGGCTCCAAATACAACATTCCACATTTGTCAAATCCATACAGAAGCCTACAATTCCAACTTTCCCCCAGCTGTTCCTCCTCCTGGAGCTCTCTATCTCTGGCTTCCCACCGGACAGTGCCTTCCTGGGACTCCTTTGGACTGTCTTCTGGGCATTTCTGTCAACTACCTTCTGCGCTGGATCTCCTTTTTCTGTATCCCATGTCTTCCAGGTCAACCCTCCTGCTTTGGTGAACCACATCTTCTGATAGCTTTTTGAGAGTAACTATATAGGAAGAGAATTTTTTGAGACTACGTATGCAAAAATGTCTTTGTTCTGCCTCACATGTGATTGACGGTTTGGCTGTCAAGCTGGAAATAGTTTATCTTTAGAATTCTGAAGCAATTACTCTATTCTTTTCAGAGACTTTGCTATTGAGAAGCCTGATGCTATGATGATGGCAATTCTTTGTATATTAACTGTTTTCCTGGAATTTTCTACTCATCTGAAATTTCACAGTAATGTGCAATGTTGCTCTCCTCATTATATGGAGAGGAGTCAGGTCCTGGGCGTCTACTTGCTCTTGGTATAGATTTTCCACCAACTCCTCCCCCTACCTTTAACTCTACACCCATTCATTCGGTTTCCTCTAATTCCTGAGTCTTTCTTACATTTTGCTGTGCAAATTAGCTTGCTTCTCATTAGCAGCCCCCACTATAAGCATGTATTATTAAGTTTCAGCTGTCACCATTTTGCTTAGTCAATTAACACTTCTCCATCTTTGTATTCTTCTAAACTTTTGTGGTTTTGTCAACATTTCTTGTGCACTGTTGTCTCTTCTGTTCACTTTGCCCTTAATGGTACTCAAAAATTTTTTCCCCTTACTGCCATTTTAGAGGAATTCTGAGAAGGTACAAAGATAAACCAAAAGTACAGTGTAAATCACTGTATTTAATAGCAAGTCTTCCACAATATTTGATGAATGCCTCATAAATGCTATTTTTATCACCATATTATAAAATTTCAGTTTTTATAATTATTATCTACATACTCATCTTTATCATTAAAGCTTCACACAGAATTTGCTTTTGATATAAACTTCCAAACTTGACATAGTACTAAAAAGTTGCTATTATCTAATTTTCTTTTTTTTTGTATAACTGTTAAATTTTTGTATATTTTCTAAATAACTGAACCAAAATACATCTGTTTCGCCAGGTCATTGGCCTAATAGCTAGTTATGTCCAACATTATATATGTATTTAACACCTCACTTCTCAAAGGGTGACCAGTAGCACTGCCAGTATCTGGGAGCTTGTTAAGAAATGTAGACTTTCAGGCTCCACTCTAAAAACTATTCAATCAGAATCTGTGTTTTAACTAGATCTAGTATTTCACCAGATCCTGCTTCTCTCTCATGTCTCCACTCCCTGCTCCCACTTTCAGAAGTACCCATGACATTTTCCTTTCAAATACCTTACAATCTGAGTATGATGAAAGTTACTTTTTCCATCCGTCTGTCATCCTCATGGGTCTGTCCCAGAGGGTCTCCTCCAAGTCTCCCCTCCTCCAAACGGGAAAAGCCTCGAAAAATACAGGCTCTAGAGCCATGTTATTTGGGTTCATTTAAACTCTGACTCTACTAATTACTATATATGGGACCTTGAGCCAGCACACTGCCACACTGTGCCTCAGCTTTAGGTGCAGTATGAGCAGCACTTTCATGCATGTTAGCTCTTATGCTCTGAAATCAAGGCCTTAACAACTGGGTATTTGGGAATTTCTCCTCGTCTTCTGCTGATGCTGCTTATATCACATGATGGTTTATTCATTTGGACTCTTGCTACTGAATTAACTAGTTCCACCTTCATCTGGAGATGACTTTATAAAATTTGCTGAATCAACAGATTCCCAGGACTTTCTGGACTTGTGGAGTGTCCACCTGGTGAACATATGTGAATGAATTTCCTGTTAGAAGCTTTAAGAATGAGGCATCAATCTTCTTCAAGGTTCAATAATATTCTGAGAAAAGTGAGCACAGGGAACAATCTGGGAAGGAGACAGTTGAAGGGAGAAAGCCAGAAGAATTTCAGCACTGGTGGGAGCAAAGGAGGAAATGGGGACATATATTGTTTAGTGGGGAGTTGTCTAGTGATGAACTTAACTTTCCCAACATTAAATAGGATGTTAGCTGTAGGTTTTCCACAGATGCACTTTATCAAATTAAGGTTTCTTCTATTCCTAGCTTCTTCTGAGCTTTAAGTCATGAATCAGAGTAGAATACTGTCAAATGTCTGTCTGCATGTATTGAAGTGATCATGAAGGATTTCCTTTATTTTGTTAACACGGTAGATTATAGTAATTGACTCTTCTAATTTTAAAACGACCCTGCATTCTGAGATAAACTCTACTTGGTCATAAGGTATTATGTTCTTTATATATTGCTGGATTCAACTAGCTAATAGTTCAATAATTTTTTATCTATGTTCATGATATATATTGGTATGTCCACTTTCTTTCCTTGAAATGTCTTTGGCTAGTTTCGCTATTGGGGTCATACTTGTTCTCATTTTTTTTTTTAATTGGGGAAGTATTCCCTTTACCCCTGTTTTCTGAAAATCTGTGTAGAATTAAAGCTTTTTATTCCTTAAATGTTTGCTAGAATTCACCAATAAAGTGAATCTGTTCTTTTGTATGAAAATTTCTGATAATTTCTTTAATATTGAAACTATTCACATTTTCTGTCTTGCATCAGTTCTAATAAGCTGTATTTTTCAAGAAATTTTATGACTTTAATTTATTGGTTTACATTTGTACATAATATTCCTTATTATCCTTTTAACGTCTGAAAGATCTAAATAACATTCTTGATTTCATTCCTGATAGGGATAATCTGTCTTTCAGGTTTTTCCATCATTTTGCTAGAGGTTTAATTTTATTAATATTCTCAAAGACCAACTTTTGGCTTTGTTAACTGTATTACCTGTTTTCAGTATCACTGATTTTTGCTCTTGCTTTTAATATTTCTTTGTTCTACTTCCTTTGAATTTTATTGGCTCATTTTTTCCCTCTAGTATGCTCTTTTAAATATATAATATTTGAAGCTATAAAAGTAAGGAAGCAAGTATAATCTTACTGATTTGGCCTTTTGTTAGTTTATTTCTCTGGATTATTAAATTTAAAAAAAATTCTAAAGTTTTTTTAGGTAAATATTTCCAGGATAATCAGTAAATTCTACCATGAAGACAGTATGCATGTAAATATAAAAAATGATTATAAGAATATACAAAGCCTAGCTAGCATTACTATTACATAACCCTTGGCTTTTCATTCCATTCCAAGTTGGGTATGTGTTTATTCTAAAGATGCTTGAATTTTAAGAACTCTCAGTTCCTGTTTTGGATGCTATGTTATAATTACCAATGACTCATTCATCAAGTTTTTGGATATAAATGATGGTGAGGTATGACTTCAGCTAATTTTAATGCTTTGACTACACTAACTGCATCACTGGTACACTGTAAAGATTAAATTTTCCTCTGTTATGAAGTATTTACATTTATGTAATAAGTCTTCTTTAATTATTGCTCATACAAGCTTTTTATATTTATCTTTGGAGATCTATCTCCCCTTTAAAGAATTCATTTTTGAGTTCTAGTTTTTAAATACTGAAAAGGGTAAATGTATACAGGTGGCGCAGTGGTAAAGAAATCTGCCTGCCAGTGCAGGAGATGTGGGTTCAATCCCTGGGTCAGGAAGATCCCTTGGAGAAGGAAATCCCACAGACAGAGCCTGGTGGGCTACAGTCCATGGGGTCACAGAGTTAGACATGAATGAGTGAGCACACATGTACATACAATAGTACCAAAAATGATCTTTATATAAAACTCCTTTAAGAGTTCTTTTTAAAGGAATTATTGTACTATCAAGTGAAACTTTTTCAAACTCAATCCATCAAGATATTCCTACTTAAATATACAACCAAATGAATACTTGTGTATTTCAGAGATAATAAAATATTTTTGCTAATTTATCTCAAAACAGAGGTATCAGTGACCTTCTCAAATTAGGTCAAGAAGTAGAAAAAAAAGTCTAATACTTTTTTTTTGGTTGTGCTGGGTCCTCAGTGCGCTTGGAATCTCTCCTGTTGCAGGGAGCAGGCTTCTCACTGCAGTGGCTTCTCTTGTTGTGGAGCATGGCCTCTAAGTGCATGGGCTTTAGTAGCTGCAGCACAGGAGCTCATTAGCGGTGGCTCACAGGCTCCAGAGCGTGCAGGCTCAGTAGTCGTGGCTCATGGACTTAGATGCTCCAAGGTATGTGGAATCTTCCCAGACCAAGGATCAAACCTGCCTGCATTGGCAGGCAGATTCTTATCCACTGTACCACCAGGGAAGTCCTCTAATACATTTTCTATTTAGCATAAGGTTAGGTTGGAAGAAAAGGCTTTTGATTTTAAAAACTAAATGGAAAGCTATTTTATTTCATGAGCCAAGAGAGGATACACTTCAGTGGGATGAAAAGTGTACCTATCAAGATGACTTTTGGTTCTAACAATTTTATCTTTTTTTAAAAAAAGGTAAAAATTTAGAAATCATACATCATTTCAGCATCTTATTTTTAAGAAATCGAACAATTTGGCATAAGACAAATGTATGACTCATTGGAAAAGATTCTGATGCTGGGAGGGATTGGGGGCAGGAGGAAAAGGGGACAACAGAGGATGAGATGGCTGGATGGCATTACTGACTCGATGGACGTGTGTTTGAGTCAACTCTGGGAGTTGGTGATGGACAAGGAGGCCTGGTGTGCTGCAATTCATGGGGTCACAAAGAGTCAGACACGACTGAGCGACTGAACTGAACTGAAACTCTTCAAAACATAGTATGGCATATACTATTTTTCCACAGGGTACCAGATCCTAATAGATATAGACCACTTTGTTAAATAACAAAAATCATATGAAAATCAACATAGTACTTCATTTATTTACCGTATAAGTCTGGCAAACAGCACAAAAATCCAGCAACATTTCAAACATGTAAAAAAGTCAAAATGTTGAACAGTACTGAAAAATTTTTTTTACATAGTTAGTAATAATGAGTACACATGTAGAGTTCTGCAAAGCTAGCAAATTCCAAGAGTGCTTGGCTTCTGGACATATACCACAAAAACACATTACACAAAAGCAATATAATTTATCTTTATAAAAATTACAGCCAAGCAATAAAAAAGGATGATGATAATAATGAAGATACTAATACATATGTTCACTACATATATCTTATACATTGAAATGCTACATCTTGTACCCTGAAATGCCATGTGTAGAGACTCAAGCAAAGTAAATTTAGGCTCATCACTGAGGTTAAGAGTTATTTAAGAATTTAATGCTTGTATATGTAACATACTCAAAACTTTCTGTATAGCAATTCCTAGATTATAACAATGTATTCCACTGAGAAGTTGAGTCTTCTTTGTTGGCAGTATGAAATTTTTGACCAGATCAAAATTCTGGTAAAACACACACTGAAGGCATTGTCTAGTGTAGGTAATGTTTAGGGGCATTAATGAACATAGGAGAAATTCTTAGATTTCACACTAAATTTCAGCTGAGCTTTGTCAAACCAAACAGCTCAACTGTAAGGCAAGAAAAATTAACCCTCTGTGATAGATTAGTGGGCGTTACCAAATAAGAATTCAGTCTTAGGGAAAGACTCCCTACGTAAGCAGATATTAAAGAGTGGGCACTGAAATGAACTTCTAGAAATGACCTACTTGATATTCAGACACTGGTTCAAAAGTGACAATCTGTTGGTATTTTATCTAATTAACATTTTACAATCAGCACCAGTCCCCAAAACCTCAAATTATAATATTTAATCTTCATTAAAATACATCCTTTTGTGCTATATTAATATAACTATTAATATAATCAAAGAAAGTCGAACTTACTCAATTTACTATATATTTTGTGAATGCAGGGTAACAAATCTTTTTATTTACTTGTGCTTCTGTTTTGGGGTACTTTGATTGAAGANTTTCATTCCATTCCAAGTTGGGTATGTGTTTATTCTAAAGATGCTTGAATTTTAAGAACTCTCAGTTCCTGTTTTGGATGCTATGTTATAATTACCAATGACTCATTCATCAAGTTTTTGGATATAAATGATGGTGAGGTATGACTTCAGCTAATTTTAATGCTTTGACTACACTAACTGCATCACTGGTACACTGTAAAGATTAAATTTTCCTCTGTTATGAAGTATTTACATTTATGTAATAAGTCTTCTTTAATTATTGCTCATACAAGCTTTTTATATTTATCTTTGGAGATCTATCTCCCCTTTAAAGAATTCATTTTTGAGTTCTAGTTTTTAAATACTGAAAAGGGTAAATGTATACAGGTGGCGCAGTGGTAAAGAAATCTGCCTGCCAGTGCAGGAGATGTGGGTTCAATCCCTGGGTCAGGAAGATCCCTTGGAGAAGGAAATCCCACAGACAGAGCCTGGTGGGCTACAGTCCATGGGGTCACAGAGTTAGACATGAATGAGTGAGCACACATGTACATACAATAGTACCAAAAATGATCTTTATATAAAACTCCTTTAAGAGTTCTTTTTAAAGGAATTATTGTACTATCAAGTGAAACTTTTTCAAACTCAATCCATCAAGATATTCCTACTTAAATATACAACCAAATGAATACTTGTGTATTTCAGAGATAATAAAATATTTTTGCTAATTTATCTCAAAACAGAGGTATCAGTGACCTTCTCAAATTAGGTCAAGAAGTAGAAAAAAAAGTCTAATACTTTTTTTTTGGTTGTGCTGGGTCCTCAGTGCGCTTGGAATCTCTCCTGTTGCAGGGAGCAGGCTTCTCACTGCAGTGGCTTCTCTTGTTGTGGAGCATGGCCTCTAAGTGCATGGGCTTTAGTAGCTGCAGCACAGGAGCTCATTAGCGGTGGCTCACAGGCTCCAGAGCGTGCAGGCTCAGTAGTCGTGGCTCATGGACTTAGATGCTCCAAGGTATGTGGAATCTTCCCAGACCAAGGATCAAACCTGCCTGCATTGGCAGGCAGATTCTTATCCACTGTACCACCAGGGAAGTCCTCTAATACATTTTCTATTTAGCATAAGGTTAGGTTGGAAGAAAAGGCTTTTGATTTTAAAAACTAAATGGAAAGCTATTTTATTTCATGAGCCAAGAGAGGATACACTTCAGTGGGATGAAAAGTGTACCTATCAAGATGACTTTTGGTTCTAACAATTTTATCTTTTTTTAAAAAAAGGTAAAAATTTAGAAATCATACATCATTTCAGCATCTTATTTTTAAGAAATCCAACAATTTGGCATAAGACAAATGTATGACTCATTGGAAAAGATTCTGATGCTGGGAGGGATTGGGGGCAGGAGGAAAAGGGGACAACAGAGGATGAGATGGCTGGATGGCATCACTGACTCGATGGACGTGTGTTTGAGTCAACTCTGGGAGTTGGTGATGGACAAGGAGGCCTGGTGTGCTGCAATTCATGGGGTCACAAAGAGTCAGACACGACTGAGCGACTGAACTGAACTGAAACTCTTCAAAACATAGTATGGCATATACTATTTTTCCACAGGGTACCAGATCCTAATAGATATAGACCACTTTGTTAAATAACAAAAATCATATGAAAATCAACATAGTACTTCATTTATTTACCGTATAGGTCTGGCAAACAGCACAAAAATCCAGCAACATTTCAAACATGTAAAAAAGTCAAAATGTTGAACAGTACTGAAAAATTTTTTTTACATAGTTAGTAATAATGAGTACACATGTAGAGTTCTGCAAAGCTAGCAAATTCCAAGAGTGCTTGGCTTCTGGACATATACCACAAAAACACATTACACAAAAGCAATATAATTTATCTTTATAAAAATTACAGCCAAGCAATAAAAAAGGATGATGATAATAATGAAGATACTAATACATATGTTCACTACATATATCTTATACATTGAAATGCTACATCTTGTACCCTGAAATGCCAGGTGTAGAGACTCAAGCAAAGTAAATTTAGGCTCATCACTGAGGTTAAGAGTTATTTAAGAATTTAATGCTTGTATATGTAACATACTCAAAACTTTCTGTATAGCAATTCCTAGATTATAACAATGTATTCCACTGAGAAGTTGAGTCTTCTTTGTTGGCAGTATGAAATTTTTGACCAGATCAAAATTCTGGTAAAACACACACTGAAGGCATTGTCTAGTGTAGGTAATGTTTAGGGGCATTAATGAACATAGGAGAAATTCTTAGATTTCACACTAAATTTCAGCTGAGCTTTGTCAAACCAAACAGCTCAACTGTAAGGCAAGAAAAATTAACCCTCTGTGATAGATTAGTGGGTGTTAACAAATAAGAATTCAGTCTTAGGGAAAGACTCCCTACGTAAGCAGATATTAAAGAGTGGGCACTGAAATGAACTTCTAGAAATGACCTACTTGATATTCAGACACTGGTTCAAAAGTGACAATCTGTTGGTATTTTATCTAATTAACATTTTACAATCAGCACCAGTCCCCAAAACCTCAAATTATAATATTTAATCTTCATTAAAATACATCCTTTTGTGCTATATTAATATAACTATTAATATAATCAAAGAAAGTCGAACTTACTCAATTTACTATATATTTTGTGAATGCAGGGTAACAAATCTTTTTATTTACTTGTGCTTCTGTTTTGGGGTACTTTGATTGAAGAGAAATTCATTTCACAGGATTACATCTTGCTAAAGCATTCCTTAGCATTGGTCCAAACTTGAATTCCCTTTTAAAACAAACAAACAAAAAAGGTAATTTTGGAAGGATTTTGAAAGCCCAAGTACTTGGCTAAATGGTATGTTAGGTTTTACCTTTTAGAATAATCAATAAGCCCAACAAACAGAATACTCTTTCTTGCAATGGCTAATATAAGTCAAAGTGAAATATTTCTGAAAAAAGTCACAGAATCATTGTATGAGCCTATCTTCAAAAAAGAGACAGAATTCCTACTTCTTTTTGAAAGACTCATTTACTCATATCATATATTCATATCATTTCTACTCATAAAACAAACAAACTTTGCAAATCTGAAACAAAAAACTTGATTAGTCTAACAAATATAATTTAATGAACTATTAATTTATTAACCTAATAACCAATATTTTGATAAAAAGTTGTAAACTCCCTCTCAATGGTTACAGCAGGCTATTTAGCAAAAACTAACATGCTATTACATACCTAATAGGCTTAAACAAAAATGCATGTTTGTAAAAAATGTAACTTAGTAAAATCTAGAAAGTGGAAGAAGGTATGTTTTCAACAAACAAGAAATATATATATCTTGTTTATATATATATATATTCTCCAATAACTGCTAGTATATAAAGAATATTTTAATACTTATACATTAAAGTTTATCAATATTTACTGAAGCTTTGAATAACAGGAAAAAAATCAACCTTTTTAGCTTTTTTTCCTCCCTGATGGAACACAAAAGAAAAACAAAACAAAACTGCACAATCCTTTAAAATGTCCCAGATTGCCTTACTAAATGATTTACTGAGATAAAGCATGCTGAATCGCTCAATAAATTAAGAAGCACTAGAGAAATGTAAAGCACCAGTACTGACTGGTAATCACATAGGCAGCTCTGGGGTTATGAAAATGAGGTTAAGGAATATTATACATTTTGCTCTTACAACATTGTTTTAGAAAAATTTTCATCACTGCCAAAACACTTATTTTAACCAGAATAAGATTCAGTGTTCATACCTTATACAGTAGGTATCAGTGACAATGTTTATTAATACACACTTTCATGTGTATCTTTTCAAACTCATTTGTATATATACAATCATTTAAAAAATACACACTTTCCTCTTTCCCACAAAAACAGGATTGCATTATATGCACCAGTGTGTAGCTTGTTTTCTCATCTGCCGTCCTATTAGGACATCTTATTAGGACAGTGCATGTGAGATCCATCTTGCCTTTTCTAACAATGAATGCTCCATTAGATACTACTTTATCCAGGCCCTAACCTTTAGACCATTTTCCAATGAAACTATATATCGCTATTAGGAATGGTATTTTACTGCCCTGTTCAAGAATATCACATAACCATATAATGCTTTTAATACATATTTTCAAATACAAGTAATAAATAGGGCATACAAATTTGGAACTTCAGATGAGTAGAGACTTGGTAATTAAGATTTTGATCATGACACTTCTTTCAAAATTAAGTAGAGAAACTGGGAAACATTCTGGAAAAGAATGGACTTTAAAAATGAAAATGATATACACTTTGTTCCAAATAAGAAACTGATTTTAAAGAAATTTGCCAGCACTTCTGAATATACTCGTACCTTCACTGAAACCAGAACCTACCTTTTTGCACATACTGATCTGCATGACTGCGTAGCTTATGAGGGCCTCCTTTAAATCATGGTTCTTTTGTTCTCTGAAGCGTTCAATATCAGCCCAAGCATTTTTGACAAACTCTCTGAAATAAAAGGTATAGTCATCATTATTATTATTTAAATTAAGTAAACTACATATTACTAATTCAAATAAACACTTCTCATCTGAGTTGGGTTTTTGTCTATAAAGTGAGAGAAAAAGCAGACAGTCATAGACTCTTCTACATTTTAAGTCTCTTTTACCACAAATTCCTGCTTCAAATTATTCCTATAAAACAGATGTAAATGGCTCCTTTAACCAACTTATAAGCCAACAGATGCCACATGAACTTACCTGCCTAGAGTCACTGCAAAACATACAGTCTTTTCAACAAGATGGATTATGTATTATATTTATCATGTATTTTCTTTAAAAGACAACTGGAGTTTTAAAAATTCTGAGAGCCATTTGTCTTTTTAACTCTGTTCATGAGTTTACTTTGACTTACTTGACACCAGCAGTTTCAAAAATTAACAAAACCACCTCCAAATCAGTGAAACTCTTAGTGTGCCTTGATCTACTCAACAACTATCAGACAAAAACAACATGAAAAATGGGCCCAAAAGTCAATGGCAGATCTCTGAGAACTGAATTTCTAAAAATATTTATGGAATCATTATATTCTAAGCCGTATGCAAGGTGCTGGGACACAAAGATGAAGAAGACACTATCACTGACTTTGAAGGGTTTGTATAGCCAGAGACAGTCACACTGTACAAACTGCCATGGGATAAGGGTATGAACCAAGTGCTGTGACAGCCTGTGAGAAGGCTTAACAAAGGAAGCAGTTCAAGAGCTGGGCACTGCAGACTCATCAGGCTTTTAACTGACAGAAAAGAGGAGAGGAAATATGCAAAGGATAGAAATCATGTCAAGTGCAAGAAAATAATGTTATGACATTTAAACACTTTCTTCTTCCTCTTTCGCCAACACTAACACAACTGTTTCTATGTAACATGATTTTTGATTACTCACATGTCTTAGGAATATTCAATCACTGTATTTTAGAAGATGAGGCTGCATCCAGGGACACTGATGAAGCTAGGGATGGTTATACGCCACCTGCCACAGAGCCTACAAGTCTAGCCATGTTAAACATCCCAGCATTTTTACCTGCTTTCCAGATTCTTAGACTTAAGTTGTTGTTCTCCTTCCTTTATTTGTTCTTCTAGCATCTTTATTCTGGCTTCTCTCTGCTCTGGAGTTTCTTGACCAAAGAGCTTGGTAGTCATTCCCTTCAAAGAAAATGTTCTCACAGTCTAAAATGAAACAGAAACAGATGAATGGATAAGTAACATCTGTACACTGAAATATTTTTCAGTCTTAAAAAGGAAGAAAATTCTGACACATGCTACAATATGGCTGAGCCTTGAGGACTCTATGCTAAGTAAAATAAGCCAGTCACAGAAAGACAAATACAGTACAAGTCTACTTAAGTGAAGCATCCAGACTAGTGCAACTTACAGAGACAGAAAGTGGATGGTGACTGCCAAGGGCTAGGTGAAGAGGAAAATTAATAGTCGATATTTAATAAGCATAGAGTTTCAACGTGGAAGATGAAGAGTTCTGCAGGTTGGCTGCACAACAATGTGAATGAATTTACTACTACTGAACTTGAAAAATGGTTAAAATAGTAAATGCTATGTTCTGTGCATTTTATCACAATTTTTTTTTAAAGAGGAAATAGCCATTTCCCCCTAACTCAGACAGAGCACCACAAACCATACAATCAGGGGGCTACTATTAAGGCTTATACTACTAGAAAATGCTGAAGAATCAAAAAAGGAAAAATTTTAACTGAGCTTCTTCATGATATGGAAAACTTCCAGGGGAAATACTAGGCAAGTTATTTATGTCAGCAGTCATATTTTTTTAATTACTCTGTGATCATAAAAAATGGATAAAATTCAACAGGCAACAATGAAAATAAACCAAACTGAAAAAACCATTTAAAATCTGCATAACTCACACTAAAACTTGGTTATCTATTAAATAAAACAGAATGCCTAAACCGAAGCCTCAAACTTCACCATCTCCTCACTCTCTGGAGTCTACTGAAGGAAACGCTTTTCCCTGCACATGCAGGAGAAGAGAACCAAGCTCCCTGAAAATGGACTGAAAATTTCCCCTGGATTTTAAAAATAAATCAAGCCAGTGTGTACCTGCTTTATGGTCAAAGGTCTTTCCCCACATATCTTTATGTGGGGAACCCACCAGCACTTTTAAAAGTAAAACACTTGTTAACTATGAAATGACTTATAAATGGGGGCACTGTCACTGCTTCGTTACTTCCAGATTGTGTGCTCTCACCATGACAGCTTATTTATTCCAATGAAATAGCTGGATGGTGGAAAGCTGATTATAAAAATTATCTAAGTCTAATACAGTAAGATACAAAATTTTCTTCACAAGTACTCACTGTAAGGATTCAAGAATAAAGTACACAGAGAGCTCTCTGTTAGGAGAGAGGCAATGATTCTAACAGGGCAGTTTTTCAAAGTTAACTAAAATTTCCATAATGTAAGTGATAAAATTAAACCTTGCAAAGGTCATTATTGCAATCTCAAAGAATAATGGTTTCTTTCACTTAAGACTTAATCAGAAAAGAGATGGTTCTTATTACACAGAGCAATTTGGCAAAATTTCTTATAACACTCTGTATGTTTTAATGGCTTACATTTTTTTTAAGACTTAATTTTTTAAATTTAATTTTACTTTTTGGCCAACACCATGCAGCATGTGGGACCTTAGTTCCCTGACCAGGGACTGAACTCGTGCTCCCTGCAATGAAAGCATGTAGTCGTAACCACTGGACCATCAGGGAAGCCCCTAGTGGCTTATATCTTTTTATGTGAAGATCACAACCAAAAGAATTATACAGTTGTCCACAAATTACTCCCCTTTAAAAGCTACAGGCATCCTGCAGCCCATTTCACTTAAGGTTCCTTATAATGATACCAAAGACCCAAATAGAAAACAGCTCACCCCAGTGGCCAGTTCCTCACACTGCTGCTTCTTGGCTGCCAGGTCCTGAGCAGCCGTCTCCAAGTCATACTGGGTAAGCTCATGTTTCCTGCACACAGCCCTAGGGGAAAAAAGTGCTGCCAGTTCATTTTTATGGCCTATTAACATGTTAAATTTTCCCCAGGCGGTAAAGTAGAGGCATTCATGTCTTACTATGGTCATAACTTTTATATCTAGAAGTTTTAAGCTTAAAATGTAGTAGCCCAATATTAAAAATTTAATCTAGCAGAACCTAAGCATAAATACTTTATATTTTCTTAAATCAAAAAAGGTTTTTTTCCAGATACTTGCAAAAATTTTTTCAATAAATATACTGTTATCACATACATTTTTTTAAAAAGCTTTTTTTGTACAGCATTGGAATTAATGCTATAATCTCACATAACTAATATTATTTTAACAGATTATCTCAAAGTTTTCTATTTAGAAATGTCTATTAGTTTTTATTATCATAAAAGTAATCCATGCTCACTAAAAAAAAAAAAAATTCTAATATAGAAATGTACTAAATAAGTTTCAAAAACACTTTCTTCTCCATAGTTCTACTATCCAGACACAATTCATACTAATAGATAGTATATATTGTTCTAGACTTTAGCTAGGCATTTATGAACTATATACCAAAGACACGTTTCTTTATCAATATATATTCATCTTTTCTATAATCTTTAAGAGTTGCAAAGAGTTCCATTGTGCTGAGCAACCTTCCTTTGGTAAGTTACTTGAAAAAGCTTGGTATGACCTCTACTACTCAAAGCTCTAGAAGGAAAAGGCTAACAATGTGATGTTTTCATCCCAGCTACTGAACAGCCAAAGGAATATTGCTCTTCTGTTTTATTACCAGAATTCTTATCAGATTTTAAAAGTGACAGGAAAATGACTCATTTTTCTAAACTGGCATATCTCCCAGAGAATTCTGCTTGGCCCTATAGGAGATCCCATATGAAGAGAAGACAAAGTGCTGACATTAAGAAATTTTACATCCTTACTAAGGAGATAAAATATGCAGGTATGAAAATCACAGAATTTAAAGTAATATTCAATTTAATGACAGATCAAGATAACACACACTCAATGTATACTCTGCTTCCAATTTCCAAGCTGGAAAAAGCAGGAAGAACAACATACAGACAGACCTGAAGTCAGAGACTAAAAGGTTTTATCAATATAATGTTTCAGATATAGTGAAACTGTTAGTCGCTTAGTCATGTCTGACTCTTTGTGACTCCATGGACTGTAGCCCTCCAGGCTCCTCTGTCCATGGGATTCTCCAGGAAAGAATACTGGTAGGTTGCCATTTCCTTCTCCAGGGTATCTTTCCAACCCAGAGATTGAACCCAGGTCTCCTGCACTGCAGGTAGACTCTTTACCATCTGAGCCACCAGGAATCAGGGTCATCTTAAATTCCTATGTCTAGCACTCTGCAACAGATAGGAATACAGTGGGATCTCATTCAATATCTAGGGGAAGGAATTCATTTAAAAATCACCTTACTCTCTTTATTTTAGAGTAACAGATGAACAGAGTGTTGATCAGCCATAGGACTGCATCTGGAACATGTATTATACTTACCGCAATGCTTCTGCATAAAAAAGATACTCCTTTAACTGATCTGCATAATGTTCTTCATCTTCTAAAATATCATCAATAGAAGATGCATATCTGTTTAAAAAATAACATATATAGTAACTTTTATCAAGACACAAAATATTAATATTCTAAAGAAGGGCCATTATCGTGGTCCACTGACCACTTGCTACCCATGAATGACCAAAGTACAGAAAATGAGAATAAGCATTTAGAAACATTTATAGCAATTTTTAAATTGATGTATAGTTGATTTACAATATTATGTTAGTTTCTGTATATAGCAAAGTGATTCAGTTATATATTTATTTCAAATTTTCCATTATAATTATTATAAGATATTAAATATAGTACCCTGTGCTATACAGTATGCCCTTGCTACTTATTTTATGTAGTTTGTGTCTGTTAATCCTACACTCCTAATTTATCCCTCCCCCCAATAGCAATCCTTAATTACCATGACAATTCTACTGAATTTTACCAAAATGTGTTTATAAAGGGCTTGGATATAAAAAAACAAAGCAAATAAAAAAATGGTCCCTCTTAAGGTAGCTTAATAAACACTGTAGTATCTTTTGTTAAATATAGTATAAAAAGGGCTACAAAATCTGTAGAAAGAATAAGAATTTAGTGTAATTGAAGAATTTAGTATCCCTGATAGTAACTACATACAGTAAAGTCAAAAATTGCTGTAAATGGAACAGGTGAACAAATAAAGATCACAGAAAATTTTACAAGCGTTATTTTACTCTAATTCTCAAGCATCCTCTGCTTTGATCTGGACAAGTCCCTCACTGTTGTGCCATTCTTGTTCTGAGTCTTCGCATGCACAGAACTATAATGGCTCTCCACACTGCTTCTCCAAATCCTCAATACCTCTAGAAATCTCCCCAGACTCCTTTAGTCCTTGTTCATCACTCTACTTCTGATCTCTTGTCAAAAACTGAGAACTTAAATCTTATCAAAGAAATGTCTCTTACAGGTATATGCATCTCTGAGTCCCTTCACTATTCACCTCAACTATCAGAACACTGTTTGTTAATCGGCTATACTCCCAACACAAAATAAAAAGTTTAAAACAAAAATGGCTTTTGTGTTGGTTTTCTCTGATCATCAGGGCTTCTTCCTTGGTGGCCCAGATGGTAAACAATCTGCTTGTAATGCAGGAGACCCAGGTTCAATCCCTGGGTTGGGAAGATCCCCTGGAAAAGGGAATGTCTACCCACTCCAGTATTCTTGCATGGGCAATTCAATGGACAAGAGTCCATGGGGTGCAGCCCATGGGGTCAAAAAGAGTCGGATACAACTGAGCAACAACACTCTCTGATCACATTATAAATTCCCTAAGGACATCATCTATGTCATTTATTACTTCTGTATGGTATAATTAGCATTCTTTTTTCAAATTAACTCTGATTTCTTAGCATGGGCATAAAAGAAAAATATACTTTATGTCTCTAAGCTTGCTTCATGTAGTTAAGTAAACAAGTTTACTGAATTAAGAAATAAACAAAAATTCTAAGTTAATGCTCACTGAGAAGCGATGTGCTTATAGTATTTATGAAAGTAGGCAAAATACGTATTCTGTAAATATAAATTTACATTTGTGAGAGTGTGGACTTTGTCCTATGTGACTGAAAAATGTCTTGAGAATCATTGTTAAGAGTAGGAAAAACTGTCTGTAGTTAATAAATCTATGATCCTGGAAAAGTTAATGTTAAGAAAACAAAAAAGAAGGTAAGTGGCTGGTGGCTTGAAGATAGGAAACAGTGTGCAGAAAGGGCTAAGTGGTAAAGATGTTTTAGGTATTAGTACTAAAATTGATTTTATTTAACATTTACGTAAACCAAGTGAAGGGATAATCCCAAATTCCTGCAAATACTGAGATTGTCCTGTCAAAAGAATGCATGAAGACAACAAAATAGTCGAAAAGAAGCTGGTCAGCTTAAACAATAATCCAAAGAAAAATGATATTTAAATAAAATAAATATTTTTGTCTCTTTATTGGTCAGTTTTAGGAGTTCTTTATGTATTTTGGTTGGAAATGTTTACTCCCAGTCTGTGGCTTGCCTCTTCACCATCTTAATAGGGTGTGTTTTTGTGTGTGTGGTAAAATGTAATGTAAAATTCACCTTTTTAACAATTTATTGGTGTATATAGTTCAGTGGCTTTGAGTACTTTCATGCTGTTGTGCAACCATTATCACCATTCACCTCCAGAACTTATCTTCCCCAACTGACTCTGTACTCCTACATTTCCCTCCACTTACAACAGAATCTTTTGATAAGCGAAATTTTTAATTAATTTTTTTTGTTTTTTGGCGCAGCATGTTAGGTAGTAGTTCCCTACCCAGGGCTCAAACTAGTGCTCCCTGCACTGGAAGCATGGCATCTTTACTGCTGGACCACCAGGGAGATCCCGAAATTTCTAATTTTGAAGAATAATTTACCATTTTTAAAAGATTTTTTTTCCTTTCATGTCCTTAAAAAAAATAACTTTTGCTTACTCGAAGGCTGCTAAAATATTCTATTTTCTACTAAAAGCTGTACTTTTCTACTAAAAGGTTTTATGTTGATGTATGTCATCCAAATTGAATTAGCTTTTATGTACGATGTGACATATGGCTCAAAGTTTCTTTTTTTTAATGATTCACTTTTGTAAAAAATTACTTATTTTCAAAAAAAAATTACTTATTTTGCACAGAAAAAATAAAATTTATACAGAAAAAATCCTGTTAACTGCAAATAAAGACAGTTTCCCATCTTCCTTTCGGTGCTGGGTCTTTGTTGCTGCATGGGCTTTTCTCTAGTTGCAGAGAGCAGGGGATACTCTCCAGCTGCAGTGCATGGGCTTCCTGTTGCAGTAGCCTCTCTTGTTGCAGAGCATGGGCTCTAGGGAATGCACATTTCGGTAGCTGCAGTACGTCAGCTAAGAAGTTGTGGCTCCTGGCCTCTAGGGCACAGGCTCAATAGTTGTGGCACAGGGGCTTAGCTGCCATGTGGCATATGGGCTCTTCCGGGAGCAGGGACTGAACCTGTGGCTCCTACACTGTCAGGATTCTCTACTATCAAGCCAAAAGGGAAGACCTCAAGGTTCAGGAGTTTTTTGCCCATGAAGATATCCAGTTATTCCAGAACCATTTCTTGAAATGAGCTATGTAAATATGGATCTATTTCTGAATTCTATCCTATTCCATGGATTTGTTTATCTCAACATCTCCTGATAACTATAGCTCTATAGTAAATCTTGAAATCAGGTAATATATTCAACTTTGTCCTTTTTTGCAAGATTGTTTTGACTACTTCATGTTCTTTGAATTTCCATATACATTTTTTAATCAGCTTATCAATGTCTATTAAAAATCACTGGAGGTTTGATTGGGACTGTCATTTAGGAAGAATGCTCATATTAACATTACTGAGTCTTCCAAACTATGAACATGGTTTAATCTCACCTTTTATTTAGGTATTTAGTTTCTCTTAGCAATGTTTATACATGAAGTTTTCAGTGTAGACGTCTTTCACACTATTATAAACAGCATTTTTAAGCTTTTATTTTCTAATTTTACTAGTATGAAAAAATGGTTTTTTTCTACATTCATTATGTATCATGCATTCTCATTAAACTCAGTTGTCAGTTCTATAGTATTTTTGGCTGATTCTTTATTTTCTACAGAAAAACTTGTTAATTGGTAATTAAAATAGGACAGTTTTCCTTCTCCCTTTCTAAGACATGTGCAACTTATTTGATCTTCTTGCCTTACTGTGCTGACCAGGACCTCTACTACCACTTCTACCAGTAGTGGTAGAGCAAACAGTCTTGCCTTATTCCTGATTCTAGGAGAAAACATTAATATTTCACTATTAAATACAATATTAGCTGTATGTTTTATACTGAGGAAATTCTTTACATTCCTAGTTTGATGAAAATTTTTACTCTGAATGGATGGTAAAATGCTTTCTACATACACTGAAATGAACATCTGGATTTTCTTCTGTTCTGCTAATATGTGAACTGAACTGAAAGATTTTTGAATGCTAATCTTGCATTCCTGAGATTAACTTCTGTAAGTCAAATCTGTATACAGAGAGCACAATACAAATGCCAGCAAGCTTTTTAGAAACAGAAGAATCACTAACACTTTCGCACTAAATGTCACCTCCAGTTCTACCTTAAATTCTCTGGGTACTTACACATCCATATGATGACCAGCACTCTGCAGTCCATCACCCATTTCTTTTTCTATGGCACTCCACTCACTATGAAGAAAGAGATAAAACCCAAACCATCATGAATTAGATATGAAATATTATTAAACAGAATCTTTTACAATGTTTTTTTCCTAGTTAGATATCATACTTTTAAACAGTATGATATCTATTTTATTTTTTTCTTGATTTATTTTCTGTGACTCGACTATGCTCCTTTCCCCTGAAGTTTAACAACTAAATGCAAGTGAAGGCTTTAAAAATGCCAATTCAAAAGTTTATATCTGCTGTTAAGTACAAAGTTAGTATCATGCAAAACAGTTTCTGCTTATAGAGAGCTTTCTCAGCTGCTGCTGCTGCTAAGTCGCTTCAGTTGTGTCTGACTCTGTCAGCTACAGTGCCTATTTAAATCAACTGAGGAGCTTTAGGAAACTATGAATGTTTGTCCTGCTCTTGAATGACTTAATCAGAGTTTCTAGGATAGAGCTAAGGCATGTATATTTTTAAACTCTACATGAATGACTGTGATAACCACACATGATTACATATCACTATCTTAACAGGTAAAAGAAAGACAATTGTACAGAAATATTGGGTGTACCATAAAACTTCAGTAACTTGCACTAAAGTTGCACAAAAAAAGTCTACTGGAACTACAGATCATTTTGTTACCATTTCAGCGAAATTCCTGAAATAAAAATTCCTTTTTCTGGAAGATGTATACATTACAATAAAGGGGGAACAGATCTAAAATCTTAAATACTAAGAGATGACATAATTTGATATATTTTCTTCTAGTTATTTTTACCTATTTTAATATGGCTGAGATCATGTAGTATATGCACCTCTGTACCATGTTTCTTCTTGTTAACAGTATTTCCCGACATTATTAAAATAATTTGTTCTCAGCATTGTTTCAGTGGCAACTCTTAATTTTTTAAACCATTTTCTGAACCATTCAAGATTGTTTCCAATTTTTCTGCTATGTAAAGAATATATAATAAACACCTTTAACTGTATATCATAAAAAGAAAAATTAAAACACTATGATTCTGTTAATCTGTAGTCTTTATAAATTGTTCTTGAAATATCAAGATTATATGCTTATAATACTAGAAGGGAAAATCCTCACATGGTTTTTAAAATTGTCAAGGAAGGAAAACAAACATAAATAAACATATCTCCTTCTGATAATTTTTACTCATGTTTATTCTCAAAATAGTAATAGCAACAGTTAATCTTTTTTTAGTGCTGGCAGTTTACAAAATGATTCTTCTTTTTCTTTGGCTGTGTTACATCTGAACACTGATATTCAAATAAATTTCAGATGAATCAAAAATTTACAGAACCACAAAAATATAGAAGAAATGAAAAATATATGCTTTATTATTCATAAGGGGGAGACCTTACTAAGATATACAAAAAGTTAGAAGCTATGACTTTATAAAGGAAAACGACTACTCACTTGCATGTCAACTGAATTTAATAGATTGAATATTTTTGTACATTAAAAGCCACATAAGAAAAGCCAAGAGACATATGACAAAGTGGGGGAAAAGTTGAAATCCATTTCACAAAGGTCTAATGTTCCTAAAAGATAAACAACTTCTTCAAATCAATTAAGAAACCAGCCTACCAGCCCAACAGGAAAGAACAGCCAAAGATACAGACGGTTTATAAAATTTTAAAAATAAAATAAATAGACGCTATTAATCATCAGGAAAAAAGTTTAACTTCATTCATAATTAGGGTAATGTAAATTATAACTACAGTGAGAAGGCATTTTTTACCATCAGGCTGATAAAGACGAAAGTTCTACAAAAATTGTTTGGGTGAGGATCTGAGGAAATAGACACTAACATTTTGATGATGGGAGTTGAATATCTTCCTTACAGGGAAATGTGGCAATATCTACCAACTCAATTATCCTTAGATCCAGTAACAACATCTGTAGAATTTTATCCTACATGTATACTCAATCACGTGTGAAATGACATGAACATGAACATTAATTAAAGCACTGAATGCAACAGCAGATTAGAAATAATTATCAAAAAGAAACTGGTTAAATAAATTATGATGCTCCAGCTCAATAAAGCCNACTTATTTGATCTTCTTGCCTTACTGTGCTGACCAGGACCTCTACTACCACTTCTACCAGTAGTGGTAGAGCAAACAGTCTTGCCTTATTCCTGATTCTAGGAGAAAACATTAATATTTCACTATTAAATACAATATTAGCTGTATGTTTTATACTGAGGAAATTCTTTACATTCCTAGTTTGATGAAAATTTTTACTCTGAATGGATGGTAAAATGCTTTCTACATACACTGAAATGAACATCTGGATTTTCTTCTGTTCTGCTAATATGTGAACTGAACTGAAAGATTTTTGAATGCTAATCTTGCATTCCTGAGATTAACTTCTGTAAGTCAAATCTGTATACAGAGAGCACAATACAAATGCCAGCAAGCTTTTTAGAAACAGAAGAATCACTAACACTTTCGCACTAAATGTCACCTCCAGTTCTACCTTAAATTCTCTGGGTACTTACACATCCATATGATGACCAGCACTCTGCAGTCCATCACCCATTTCTTTTTCTATGGCACTCCACTCACTATGAAGAAAGAGATAAAACCCAAACCATCATGAATTAGATATGAAATATTATTAAACAGAATCTTTTACAATGTTTTTTTCCTAGTTAGATATCATACTTTTAAACAGTATGATATCTATTTTATTTTTTTCTTGATTTATTTTCTGTGACTCGAATATGCTCCTTTCCCCTGAAGTTTAACAACTAAATGCAAGTGAAGGCTTTAAAAATGCCAATTCAAAAGTTTATATCTGCTGTTAAGTACAAAGTTAGTATCATGCAAAACAGTTTCAGCTTATAGAGAGCTTTCTCAGCTGCTGCTGCTGCTAAGTCGCTTCAGTTGTGTCTGACTCTGTCAGCTACAGTGCCTATTTAAATCAACTGAGGAGCTTTAGGAAACTATGAATGTTTGTCCTGCTCTTGAATGACTTAATCAGAGTTTCTAGGATAGAGCTCAGGCATGTATATTTTTAAACTCTACATGAATGACTGTGATAACCACACATGATTACATATCACTATCTTAACAGGTAAAAGAAAGACAATTGTACAGAAATATTGGGTGTACCATAAAACCTCAGTAACTTGCACTAAAGTTGCACAAAAAAAGTCTACTGGAACTACAGATCATTTTGTTACCATTTCAGCGAAATTCCTGAAATAAAAATTCCTTTTTCTGGAAGATGTATACATTACAATAAAGGGGGAACAGATCTAAAATCTTAAATACTAAGAGATGACATAATTTGATATATTTTCTTNTGGGTGTACCATAAAACTTCAGTAACTTGCACTAAAGTTGCACAAAAAAAGTCTACTGGAACTACAGATCATTTTGTTACCATTTCAGCGAAATTCCTGAAATAAAAATTCCTTTTTCTGGAAGATGTATACATTACAATAAAGGGGGAACAGATCTAAAATCTTAAATACTAAGAGATGACATAATTTGATATATTTTCTTCTAGTTATTTTTACCTATTTTAATATGGCTGAGATCATGTAGTATATGCACCTCTGTACCATGTTTCTTCTTGTTAACAGTATTTCCCGACATTATTAAAATAATTTGTTCTCAGCATTGTTTCAGTGGCAACTCTTAATTTTTTAAACCATTTTCTGAACCATTCAAGATTGTTTCCAATTTTTCTGCTATGTAAAGAATATATAATAAACACCTTTAACTGCATATCATAAAAAGAAAAATTAAAACACTATGATTCTGTTAATCTGTAGTCTTTATAAATTGTTCTTGAAATATCAAGATTATATGCTTATAATACTAGAAGGGAAAATCCTCACATGGTTTTTAAAATTGTCAAGGAAGGAAAACAAACATAAATAAACATATCTCCTTCTGATAATTTTTACTCATGTTTATTCTCAAAATAGTAATAGCAACAGTTAATCTTTTTTTAGTGCTGGCAGTTTACAAAATGATTCTTCTTTTTCTTTGGCTGTGTTACATCTGAACACTGATATTCAAATAAATTTCAGATGAATCAAAAATTTACAGAACCACAAAAATATAGAAGAAATGAAAAATATATGCCTTATTATTCATAAGGGGGAGACCTTACTAAGATATACAAAAAGTTAGAAGCTATGACTTTATAAAGGAAAACGACTACTCACTTGCATGTCAACTGAATTTAATAGATTGAATATTTTTGTACATTAAAAGCCACATAAGAAAAGCCAAGAGACATATGACAAAGTGGGGGAAAAGCTGAAATCCATTTCACAAAGGTCTAATGTTCCTAAAAGATAAACAACTTCTTCAAATCAATTAAGAAACCAGCCTACCAGCCCAACAGGAAAGAACAGCCAAAGATACAGACGGTTTATAAAATTTTAAAAATAAAATAAATAGACGCTATTAATCATCAGGAAAAAAGTTTAACTTCATTCATAATTAGGGTAATGTAAATTATAACTACAGTGAGAAGGCATTTTTTACCATCAGGCTGATAAAGACGAAAGTTCTACAAAAATTGTTTGGGTGAGGATCTGAGGAAATAGACACTAACATTTTGATGATGGGAGTTGAATATCTTCCTTACAGGGAAATGTGGCAATATCTACCAACTCAATTATCCTTAGATCCAGTAACAACATCTGTAGAATTTTATCCTACATGTATACTCAATCACGTGTGAAATGACATGAACATGAACATTAATTAAAGCACTGAATGCAACAGCAGATTAGAAATAATTATCAAAAAGAAACTGGTTAAATAAATTATGATGCTCCAGCTCAATAAAGCCCAATACAGTTATTTGCTGATAACAATATATCTAGGATAGCAGTTTTTAAGTTAAAAAAAGCAAAATAAAAGTAGTGAACATTTACATGTTTAAATAAGGGCAGGGGAGGGAGGGAGTAGAATGCATTTGTTGGTGTGTTAATATACATTGACGGGCTTCCCTGGTGGCTCAGAGGTTAAAGCATCTGCCTCCAAAGCGGGAGACTCGGGTTCAGTTCCTGGGTTGGGAAGATCCCCTGGAGAAGGAAATGGGAACCTACTCCAGTACTCTTGCCTGGAGAATCCCATGGATGGAGGAGCCTGGTAGGCTACAGTCCATGGGGTTGCAAAGAGTCGGTCGCGACTAAGCGACTTCACTTTCACTTTATACATTGATAGTGCTACAATACATTTTACTGGAAGGATACACAAGTAACTCAGAAACTGCTAGTAGTTGTCTCAGAGGAGGAGACCTAGGTGGTTGGCAGGCAGGAGGAGCAAAGAGACTTTTCACTATATAAGCTTTTGTTCCTATTGAATTTTGTATTATATGAATATCTTACCTATTCAAATATGTTAAATGAATTATTTTTGACTACTTCAATCAAAAGGACAGAATATTAGCAAGGACGGTCTTCTTACAAGGAGATATGGATAATAACTACTAAAATTTCACAACTAAAATAATCAACAAACAAAAATTCACAAAAGGCTCAAAAATTACCAATATATGCAAGTTACATACACAAGTAAATATTATAATTTACACTAATATTACCCCAAGACTGAAAAACCCATCTCGCGAACGCCTTAGAAATTATAAAATGAAACAAAGGAAAAAAAAAAAAAGAAAAAGAAAACCACCAATTCAATATGACAGTGATTTAGAAGGAATCTCCTTGGGCATTCTGCCAAGAAAATAAAAGACACTGCTCATTGCTTAAGAGGAGTTTATCTTTTATCTGCTCAATATATTAGACTCCTTTATTACTTTTTATTTAAAGAAAGGACTTACAATAAAAAGTTTGAAGACTTAAAACTCCTTGGTAGTCCAGTGGCTAAGACTCTGCCACTATAGGTTCGATCTGTGGTCAGGCAATTGAGAGCTTGCAGAAAAAGTCTGAAGACTACTACTATTGGACAGGATTTAAAAAATAAGCTTTTGGGACTTCCCTGGTGGTCCACTGGTTAACAATCTGCCTTTCAACGTACAGAACGTGGGCTGGATTCCTGGTGAGGGAGCTAAGATCCCACACGCTGCAGGGCAACTAAGCCTGCACGCCACAACTAGAAAGCACAGACGTCACAATGAAGACCCAGCCCAGCACAGAAAATAGATAAGTAACAATTAAAAATTATCTTTTGCTTTGCAGACTCATATATATTCAAGAATTACAGTTCTTACGTAAAAAGCTGATTAGAGCTAGCTGTTATTGTAAAAGTTTGTATAATGCATACCTGAAAACTCGCCCATAATTCCCATGTACTTTATATACACCATATAGTCGATCTGCTACTCTCTGGAATAAACATTCAAAAGAAATTGCTATTAGTTATAAACAGTTCACTGTTTATAAGTTATAAACAGACTACTAAAAATACATTTAATCTTCATTAAAAATATATATGTATACTCAGTACAACTTGAAAAATATGCAAAAAGAGAAAAAAGAGCTTAGATCTCCCAAAGTCTCATCATGGGGGGAAAAAACTAATGTTGTCATCATACTTATGTAATTTTTTCAAATATATATCTTTTTTTTAATTAACATTTTAAAATTTCCTATACCAAGAGTGCTAATATTTTTATCTAGCAAGTTAATATTTTTAATAGACACCAGTTAAAAAAATAGATGCATAAAATTTCACCTAGTGGTATATAAATTATATATGCATTCCTTGTCAGGTACTCAGTTATCCCTAATTTTTTCAGTATTAAATAAGCATTCTCTGAGAGTACAGCTTTTTCCAAATTTCAGATTGCTTCCTTAAGATAAAAGTCCCCAAAGAGGGGGGATCTACCAGGGAAGAGAATATAAACATTTTCAATTGTATTATTGATAGTTTTATACATAAATGCTACATACATGCAATATACTTCCTGTGCTACTTTATCAAATTAATGCCTTCTAACCATTTAATAACAGTAGAATTACAGTTTAGCTCACTGAGATTAAAACACATACTGCCCCATCATTCACACACATCTTGCAAAAGACAAAAAACACTGTATGTGGTAATCTCCCTTCTCCAAAGTGTTATGGACATGAAATAGAAGACCAGAAGTCAATGTCACATAAAACTCTTTAAGAAATTTCTAGTATTCAACTTCTCAATTTGAAAATCCTGAAGATGAACTGCCCCCTAATTCCTTATTCAGTTCAGTTGCTCAGTCATGTTCGACTCTTTGTGACCCAGGAACCGCAGTACGCCAGGCCTCCCTGTCCATCATCAACTCCCAGAGTTTACCCAAATTCATGTCCATTGAGTTGGTGATGCCATCCAACCATCTCATCCTGTTGTCCCTCCTGCCCTCAATCTTTCCCAGTATCAGGGTCTTTTCAAATGAGTCGGCTCTTCGCACTAGGTGGCCAAATTCCTTACTCAAATATGAGTAATTTGAGGTAACAGGCATTAGCCATACAATAAATCTTAACCCATTGAACACTTAAAAGTCAGCTTAAAAGTCAGTAAACTATACTGTAAAACTTGGAGCTGGTATAAGAGGATCATAAAGTTCTTTCCATCTCTCCTTGACCTTCTATGAAGAAACACATGCCTGCTAGATGAGGGGGAGCACACTACCGGTCTGCAGCTGGTTTCTGTGAAGTCTTACTAGAACAGTCATACTCATGTTAGCACTCCCCACAGCTGCTTCCACAGCAGAGCTGGACAGCTTCAACAAGGGCCATATGACCCGAGCAGGTGAAAATAACTACTATCTGGCCTTCAGAAAAAGTTTGCCAACTCCTGTACTAGACTCCACTTCCAGTACAAAGTTCAGTCTTTATTATGCTTGAAACTTTTCAGGGCTCTCCGCAGACCTCGAAACTAATTACTCTGGGGCATTATTTCCCAATTATTTTTTGTGAGTCCTACAGAGTGTTTACTGGTTGTTTAAATGGGTTCCATTGTTAAATAAATTTTGGAAACAATGATATTTAAAAGTTTAACAGGTTGTTGTGATTTTTTTCTGCCTGACTTTTTAGATCTTTAACACTACATATGAATAAGGACTTTCGAGAGGGGGTGATTTGCAGTAGGGACCACATTATAGGACTGGCATTCTAAAGATGACAAAATGGAAAATGTCATTCTAGACTACTAACTTTTCTAGATTCTTGTACTTTTAAAAAGCAAACCTCCTCCTGAAAGCTGAGCATTTTATCATCTACCTAAGATACTAAGCATGGAAGAGAGGGAAAGAGTTTGCTAAATAACCACATAAGTATAAAAACTAGAGCAACTTAAATACAAAATACATATCCAAAATAAATGTGCAAAGAAAAAGCTTTTGAATCCCAGGTGTTTAAAAGTTTTTTGTTTTTTTTTTTTCTTTAAATTTTATCACTTCGTGCAGCTGATACAAAAAGAGCTTCAACCATAATAATTACAATTCTGGAAAATACTCTAGTCCACAAAGCATGACAAAAAGAGGCAAGAGTTCTCATACGCCAGAAAGATGAGCAACTACACAAGGAACCACTCTACTAGAGAATGAGGCAACACAGAGCCACTCAGCAGTTGTTACTGAACCAGCAGTAATGTTTCTGGTATCAACTACTCATGGAAGTAAATTGTGCTAGCCAACTAAAACACAAGATGACTAGTACCCAGATCATCAGGCAGTGAGAAAAAAGATGAAGCAAAGAAAAACTAGGGACCAAAAATGAGCATTTCTACAGAAAAGTAAAGATAAAAATGGCCAAGAAATAAATCATGAATTATTCAAACCTATGGCTCAGTGGTAAAGAATCCACCTGCCACTGCAGGAGACGCAGGAGATGTGGGTTCAATCCCTGGGTCAGGAAGATCCTCCTGGGAAGGAAATGGCAACCCATTCCAGTATTCTTGCCTGGGAAATTCCATGGACAGAGGAGCCTGGAGGGCTACAGTCCATGGCGTCACTAAAGAGTCGGATACAACACAGGGACTAAACAACAACAAAACCAGATTAATTCAATGGTCACTGGTAATCAAGAATCGTGGTGCCAGGGAAAAGGGGCTAGACCCAATGATTTAGTCTAGACTGCCACTCAATTTCAATTTTGTTGACAAGTCTTTCTTTCTGAAAACTGATCATCGTAACAACTGATAGGAGAGGACTGACACCTAGCAAATAATATGACAACAGAAGAAACTTGACAGACTCGTCGTATCATCCTCCCCAGCTCTGAAGTCATTTGGAACTATGCTAACAATGCCTTCCCTATCCATACTGAAATAGTAGCGGATTAAATGTTAAAAAGGACATAAAGTTTTATGACAATCTATTAAATGATCTTATTTTAAAAATCTGGACACACAGTTTTTCTTCTGAATTATCCCCTAAGGAGGCAACAATCATGAGATTTAAGACTTATGACAGTACTGCTAAAATCTTTCCCAAAGGAGCTGTATGTAAGACTTTACACTGCTACCACTGAATATTTCACAAACACTAGATATTGTTATCTACACAAATGACTACAAATTAAAAGTTAAATAGTAGCTCAATAATTTCAGTTTACATAGTTAGCGTATTAGCAAAGTCAAGCAATCTTCCTTCCTTTCTAAATTTGATTTCCCCTAGAAAGGCAGCAAGTATGATTGTAGAAAATAAGGGATTTGCTTCCTAATCTATAAATTGGGGACAGTCACAGCACCTACATTCAAAGGCCCACTGTCAGAATTAGGTAAAAATAACACATCATAATTGACTTATATAAAACAGTAAATATAATAAATATTAGATCAGTTCAGTATAGTTCAGTCCTCAGTTGTGTCTGACTCTTGCAACCCCAAGGAGTACAGCACGCCAGGACTCCCTGTCCATCACCAACTCCTGGAGCTTGCTAAAACTCATGTCCATCGAGTTGTTGATGCCATCCAACCATCTTCATCCTCTGTCGTCCCCTTCTCCCCTGCCTTCAATCTTTCCCAGCATCAGGGCCTTTTCCAATCAGTCAGTTCTTCGCATCAGGTGGCCAAAGTATTGGAGTTTCAGCTTCAGCATCAGTCCTTCCAATGAATATTCAGGACTGATTTCCTTTAGGATGGACTGGTTTGATTTCCTTGCAACCCAAAGGACTCTCAAGAGTCTTCTCCAGCACCACAGTTCAAAATATTAGATATTAGTACTTTTTCCTTTTGTTTTAGTTTATGAAACATGGATTACCTCATCCGAATATCACAACTCTATGAATAACACACACATTCATATAATAAATATTTACACAGTACCTACTGTGTACCAGGCGGATAGTCTCCAAGAAAACAAACTCTGAAAGGTCTCTGGATTGGCCTGAAGAACTTAGTAAACGGCAGAAGACAAGTGCTAACTCCAGCTCCTCTCAGTCTAAGAGTACCCACCCTTTCTGGTTGTTCTGTTTTAATATCTTAAATATTAACTCTTTAACCTGTAAGTCATTTATTTTTTGCCTTTTCTATCAAGACTTTCAAAAGAATTTTCCTCAACAGAAAAGATAGCCAAATAACTGTATTTTCTCTTTTTTCTGTTAACAAGTCATCATGTCTCCAACAGTGTCTAAGCCTTCTCCTTTTGACACTGAATGTTACAAAAAGGCTCTCCCTGTGGTGATCTATTGTTTTCAGGATTCTATCAGTGTTGGGTTCTAACCTTCCATTTTTAACTTTTATGTTACTGTCAATGACTAAAAAACCTTTTTCCTAATTTTAGTACAATCAAGATTTTAACTATTCCATATTTTTCCCTGGCATTTATCTTATTTATCAAGTGCTGTCTTTCCTCTGAAGAGCTCAAGCAGTCTTTCAGGTCAATTAAGTTTCTGAAGCCTGTTTTCATAAAGTCTAGGGTAAATATCTATACCCAGAAATCTCTTACTTGTGCATTACAAGCTGTTTGATGACAGGTCATTTTCTTTAAAAGTTCTTGACATATATACATTACTAACCAGTTCCCCTTGGCTGGTTATAATTAATTTCAAGAAGTAATTTATCTTACTGCTTTTCAAGATTTTTTTAAACATAAAACTGTCAGCACATACATTTATTTATTCATCCATTTAATGAATACATAGTGGGTGCTATTCGAGTCAAGTATTATTCTCAGGATTCAGCAGTGAGAAAACAAAGCTCCTGCTCTTTCAAGAGATAATTAACAAGTTCAGAATGACAGAAAATGACAGAAATGATAGAAACCTGCACCGCATTTTACATAGGATGCTCAAGAAAGATAATTTCTCTCAAGAGGTATCTGAACCAATAACTGAATAACAAAAGAATAAGCCAAGTGAGGATCCTGGGGGTAGGGCATGGGGGAAGAATGGTACAGGCCCAGGAAATGGCAAATAAAGACCAGAAACAAGCTTGGCATGGTTAAAAATAGAACAACAGGGCTAAAATGAAGTGCTGCTCTTGTTTAGTCACTAAGTCGTGTTCTCTTGCAAACCCATGGACTGTAGCCCGCCAGGCTCCTCTGTAAGTGGGATATCCCAGGCAACAACACTGGAGTGGGTTGCCATTTCCTTCTCCAGGGGATCTTCCCAAACCAGGGATCAAATCCAAGTCACCTGTGCCTCTCCTGCACTGGCAGGCAGTTTCTTTACCACTGAGCCACAAGGGAAACCCTCAAAATGAAATGTACAAAGTATTGAAACAGCTGTGTGTGGGACGCAAAATGTTCTGTAACATCACTATTACATTTTATCATGATCTCTAAAGATTATTAAGTATTAATCACATTCACAAATATACTTTCAGATGACCAAGAGAGATCGTATGGGGAGGGAGGTGGGAGGGGGTTGTTCAGGATTGGGAACACATGTACACCCGTGGCGGATTCATGTTGATATATGGCAAAACCAATACAGTATTGTAAAGTAAAATAAAATATATATACTTTCAGCAGAAAGCCAAATATGATCACTGGATATCCTAGCTTGACTGTGGTAATTTTCTTACTTGCTTTATGAGAGCAATCACCCATACCTTCTTGCAGGCTAGCTGATCTGCAGCATAGCTTCACAACAGTGACAGTTATTTCCTCCCTCCTTTAGGTATCATTCAAACTTATTCCCTACATTTTACAGATTTTCTGGGTTTTAACTGTTACACTTTGTTCAATTCACCACTCATCTCTGATATTCTGGATAAATCTGACTTTGGCTGGTTTTTCTGCCTTTTCCCTTTGTTTCTTCTGGATGTGAACGACTGCTTAAGAACCTCTCAATACCTGGAGCTGGTTATGTGACTGCTTAACAGCGTGCCTCTGCCTACCCAAGACACCCAGTGCTGTCCAGCTTCCTGTGGCATGACACCTTCCAGAGTATGCCCCCTCTTCCCTTTGGTGGAGGGTCTTTAAGAAGGATACAGCTTTTATAATCAGCCCGAGCTCTAATTTAAGTAAATTCTCCAGGGTATGTGACACAGAAGACAAAAACAGTATGAAGGGTTCTTCCAGTCTTCTGGGGTGTCTCTGACTCCATCTTCATTTTCCATTAAGAACTGCTGCCTTATCTGTTAGGTAACTTCAAAGCAACTAGAGGCCTAAGAAATTTTATCTCATCAATTCACAAGTCCTTTTCAATACCCCATTCTTAACTCTATCCTAATAATTCTCATAGGTACCTTTTTCTTTTCCTACAAAGTAACTTACAATTTATATAAAGAGTCCTATAGTACTCTGGATGGTTACACAGATTGGGCCTTCAAAAGGCGTGTTCCCTTATTTTTTTGTACTTTTAATGAAAATCTTCATACAAACACAAAAGTAGAGAATAGTAGGATATACTCTCATTTCCCAACAATTACCTTCAACAATTATCATATGGCCAATTAAGTTGCATCTAAAATTGACTCTACTCTCCACCCTTTACCAGCAGACTCTTTCATTAAAACAAATCCCAGATGATATATTTCATTTCAAGATGATTCCAATGAGTGTAAGATATGATACTAGACCTGGTAACTCTGTGTCTTTCAAAGCCTTTAAGACCAGTTCTAAGGTTTTCTCTAGGCTACCCCAAAGGACCAGAATGGATGATACAACATTCTTCAGGTACTACATTAATCTACCCCAAAATATATTTCTCCATGTCTATTACAGCCAAACTCTACAGGTAAGTATAATCATTACTGGTATATTTCTAGTTCCTCATGTCATAGCAGACCATTACCCTACATAAGTTTATTTAGTATAATTTAAGAGCACAGACACAGAATGGCTTAATATTAACTATTCACCAACCTTAAAAATAAATCTTGAAAGAAAAGAATATGTAGATCAAAGTCATACAGTTATATTCCAATGCTGAAATGGCAGGCCCTTTGATAAATGTCAAAACAACCAAATACTAAGGAAAAAAAAAAAAACCATATATACACTACAGAGAAAACAATATGTTAAAATTATGTATTTATGCCAGAAAAAATTTCACAATAAAAAAAATGCAATTTAGGTGAATAACACACCAAATTTGAATATAAAAATCAGTTATTCATCATAACACCTTCCATTACTTAAAAACATAATGATTAAATGAGAAGCACTTCCATAAAAACACCTGTCAAAAAGCTTCTGGTGACCACTTACAGCTCTGACTCGAAGGAGATGTGAGATGACAGACTGGAGTTCATCACTATAGTGTTTTAGTTCAATAAATCTCCTGAAATAGGAAACAAAACATCATTTTTTTCTTGAAAATAAGTCAAAAACTGAAAGACAAAACAGCAGTTCCTGAGAATAATGAAACTGATTCTATTTAACCATATGCTAGCCTTAAACATTTACATACTGATACAAACTCAAAAAGTTCTAAAATTAAATAACCACATTTTCTTTAGATATTTTTAAAGCCAAGAAAAGATGTCATACTTTATAATTTACACCATGAAACTGAGATAGAGATAAAATTTGTTGGTATGAAAAATTACTTTGGAAAAAAACAAAACAGGAGAAAATTTATGGTGCTAAAAAAATCTTTTGGTACAAACATAAACTCATGATCTCTAACCCTAATCTTCACGCTGCTCAGTAATCTTTGTTTCTATAATCTAATATCTGCCATTCTCCATAACAACCTGAAACTTCAGATACCACCGTTCTTCCAGCAATATAAGAGCTTACTTCACCCTCCTCAAAAACTTATTTCCTTGACATCACTGTTAATTTCTAATGATTTTTCCTTTTACTCTCTGGTCACTCCTAAAGTCTTCTTCGCAGGACTGACTTCCTTCACCCATCTCTTATAATGCCAGCTTTAGTGTGCAAAGGACTCCTAAAATATTTGTCAGAAACACAACTGAGAGCCTTTAAGTAAAAGAGGGCATGAGTAATCACCATAACTGTACACAGAGGCCCTAGAGGGACTCAGGAATCTAAATTTATAACAAACTCACTCATAGGATTCAGATGCTGGTTCCACTTTATTGACTATGCCAAAGCCTTTGACTGTGTGGATAACAATAAACTGTGGAAAATTCTGAAAGAGATGGGAATACCAGACCACCTGACCTGCCTCTTGAGAAATCTGTATGCAGGTCGGGAAGCAACAGTTAGAACTGGGCATGGAACAACAAAACGGTTCCAAATAGGAAAAGGAGTACGTCAAGGCTGTATATTGTCACCCTGCTTATTTAACTTCTCTGCAGAGTACATCACGAGAAATGCTGGACTGGAAGAAACACAAGCTGGAATCAAGATTGCCGGGAGAAATATCAACCACCTCAGACATGCAGATGACACCACCCTTATGGCAGAAAGTAAAGAGGAAATAAAAAAGCCTCTTGATGAAAGTGAAAGAGAGTGAAAAAGTTGACGTAAAGCTCAAAATTCAGAAAATGAAGATCATGGCATCCGGTCCCATCACTTCACGGGAAATAGATGAGGAAACAGTGGAAACAGTGTCAGACTTTATTTTCGGTGGCTCCAAAATCATTGCAGATGGTGACTGCAGCCATGAAATTAAAAGACGCTTACTCCTTGGAAGGAAAGTTATGACCAACCTAGATAGCATATTGAAAAGCAGAGACATTACTTTGCCAACAAAGGTCTGTCTAGTCAAGGCTATGGTTTTTCCAGTGGTCATGTATGGATGTGAGAGTTGGACTGTNGGGCTCCAAAATCATTGCAGATGGTGACTGCAGCCATGAAATTAAAAGACGCTTACTCCTTGGAAGGAAAGTTATGACCAACCTAGATAGCATATTGAAAAGCAGAGACATTATTTTGCCAACAAATGTCCATCTAGTCAAGGCTATGGTTTTTCCAGTAGTCATGTACGGATGTGAGAGTTGGACTGTGAAGAAAGCTGAGCACCAAAGAATTGATGCTTTTGAACTGTGGTGTTGGAGAAGACTCTTGAGAGTCCCTTCGACTGCAAGGAGATCCAACCAGTCCATTCTGAAGGAGATCAGCCTTGAGATTTCTTTGGAAGGAATGATGCTAAAGCTGAAACTCCAGCACTTTGGCCACCTCATGTGAAGAGTTGACTCATTGGAAAAGACTCTGATGCTGGGAGGGATTGGGGGCAGGAGAAGAAGGGGATGACAGAGGATGAGATGGCTGGATGGCATCACTGACTCGATGGGCGTGAGTCTGAGTGAACTCGCGGGAGTTGGTGATGGACAGGGAGGCCTGGCGTGCTGCCTCCCTGGGGTCTCAAAGAGTCGGACACGACTGTGCAACTGAACTGAACTGAACTGAATGCTCAGATTATACTTTGGAAAACATCCTTCAAGCACTGTTTTCTTTAGAGTTCAGCCCTAGGTCCTTGCCATATTACAACCAATCATTCGGTCTACATACTCTATGTGTGTGCATATGTGCCAAGTCACTTCAGTCGTGTCTGACTCTTTGCAACTCTATGGACTGTAGCCCACCAGGCTCCTCTGTCTATGGGATTCTCCAGGCAAGAATACTAGAGTGGGCTGCCATGCCCTACTCCAGGGGATCTTCCTGACCCAGGGATAGAACCTGGGTCTCCTGCATTGGTAGGCAAGTTCTTTACCACTAGCACCATGTGGGAAGCCCGTACTCTATGTGACTTATTCACAAAGCTTCAAGATTATGATCTACATGCTGCTTAACTCCAAATATCTATCTCCAGCCCAAAACTCTCTCCTAAATGCTGTATCTATAATGCCAACTGGCTAGCAGATATTAGTAGCTGCTCACATATCCAAAGTTCAACTTATGTTCCCCTATCCCATCAAATCTCTCTCCTCTGTACTCCCTAGCAGTTTAAAAATGAAACACTAGGTGCCACCTGTATTTCCTTCTCCTCTCTTTCATGCCATACATTCTATTAATCACTTGGTAAACCTTCTAAATATCAGCCAAATACTGCCACAAGAAATCAGAAGACTCAAGGTCCTCCTCACTGCTTTGAACAGTGTAAAGAAAAATAAACATGCATGAAGGAGGTATCATTTTGGTATTCCCTCTGAAACTTTCTGGTTTTCTAGATTTTAAGAAAGAACAGAAAAAAAGTGTTTTAGTGATATAAACTATTTTAGTGATAGTATGAATAATAATTAATCTACTGTGCCAGCTAGATCTAGAACAGAGATTCTGTTACAACAATGACTGATATAGATAATTCTCTAATCTAAAACTTAAGGCAAACAAATTCTATTACTAATTATATACTTTAATAAGAACTTAGGAGCAAAAAACTGCCCTGGTTATGTTATTGGCCATATCACATTTAAAATTCTATAATATGGATATTAAATAAAATTTAGCAATCTAGAAAAGACAGTAGGTCAGGAAAGGGAAGACAAACATACAATTGACAATACATTTTTTATTACATTAAAAAACATTTACCAGCAACATTAAAATATTAATTTAAACTGTCTCATCTACATGCTTCTCTAATGAATGAACATTCACCAATGTCGTAAACTCTACTGCTTACATTTTCCACAGCTTTTTTTGGAGGGTGACATAATTTTACTTCTTAATCTAGACAACACCTCATATATTATGGATGTCATAACCTTTATTAAAACCTCAGTGGAATCTTAAATGCATATTGTAAAGCAAAAGTCTATCTGAAAATGCTCCATACTATGATACAACATTCTGGAAAAGGCAAAACTATGGACTCAGTATAAAGATCAGTGGTTGCTAGGGTTATGGGGAGGAAGAGATTAAAAGGGAGAACAAAGAGGATGTTTAGCACAGTGAAAATACTTTTCATGATACTATAATGATACATACATGTCATTGTACATGTGTCAAAACCCATACAATATATAACACCAAGGGTGAACCCTGATGTAAATTATGCCCTTTGACAGGCATCATGATGATTCAATGCAGGCTGATCAATCGTAACAAATGTACCACACTGGAAAGGGATAACAGGGGTGGCTGTGTGTATCCAGGAACAGCTGTGCAAGTGTAGGGGCAGAGGGGATATGGGAAGTTCTATATGATGTTTCACTTAGTTTTCCTAGGAACCCAAAACTACTCCAAGAAGCAAAGTCTATTAAAAAATTGAAAACCTCAATGGTTACCATCACAATTTCCTAATTACCAACCTTTAAAATATTAATATTTACATCTTATATTCAAAAGCTATATTAAAAAGTAGAGGCATTACGTTAATGTGTTATGGCTTATGAAAATCAGCATAACAGGCTATCAGACTATGCAAACTTGGCCTCTGTCTGCTAAGAATGTACACTATGTAGAAGTTAAGGCCTGAAGGCCTGACTAGAGAAATTCTAACAGACCTCGTAAACTTGGTCGTCAAGTATGGAAAACCTCCATCTACCTAAGCACATTTCTAACTGGAAAGTACAGCTGAACTAAGCTTCAGGCAAAGGTCCGTATGATGAAGAGCCTGAATTACCTGCCAAATTCCGAGACTGAGCAAAACCAAATCTTAAGTACCTAGATTCCACCCTCCGGAAAGTTATTTCTGAATACACAGTTTCCTTTAATATAGAAATGCTCTCACAAACTCCAAACTAACATTAATGAAGTGAGGTAATTGTCATATAGATATAGCTCCATGAAATTATTATACTAGTATGCATTTACTTATCAAGTTTTCTTGACATTCAAAGTAGATAGTTTATTATTAAAATAGATAATATATTATCTTGAGTTTTGCACATATCTGACAAGCAAAGTCTAATAAGAAAACCTATTTTATATGAAATGAAAATTACTTTCCTCATTTTTCTGATACCTTCAACAACACTTAATAAATCTCTCCAAGAAAAAGTAGTTTAATTTTCTAAAACTTCAGTTACTTACAACCTTAATCCCAATAAAACCATTAAATTTCAAAATCAGTTTTAGACTGTAAAAGGATTTCACTAATGTGAATTACTATTTAAAATATTTAGCAAATAAAGTGCATACATTCAGAAATGAAAAATTAAATAGATTGATAGGCACCATTCAAAACAACATTGTAACTGTTATTAAAACAAAACCTTACTTGTCTGGGTTTTTCACTCTGAATGTTGCATTAAGCGCTTTTAACCTGGAGTCTGCCTGGAAAAAATAATTTATTCACTTAATACAATTATATTTCAGGGTATAAATCCAAACAGTTTTATTTTCCTTTCAGAATTAAGCTATTCAAGTATACTTTTCTTCATATTACTTGTGTCGAACACATTAAACATACCCCCCAAAACACCTAGTAGTTATTTTTTAAACACTGCAAAAATAATATTATAAATTAAACTGAATACATGACATTCAATGATACGAAAGCAAAACAACTGTAAATACCAACAGGCGAGCAAGCATACAGCTCTGAATTATTATAACTCAGAATAGGTTGTGTCAAAAAGTAGTTTACTTTTCCTCCAAATCAAGAAAAACATGATCTGTATATATAAACTAAATAAAATTACTGCTTTGAAGCCTGTGCCTTACTGAGGGTCATTCTCAGATGGAATCTAAACTAAATGTACATTGGTTTTTCTCATTTTCATGATCAGTAGTTTAGAAAAGAAAGAAATATGGAAATGCCTGTACTAAATTAAAACAAGCCGCTGCTACTGCTAAGTCGCTTCAGTCGTGTCCGACTCTGGGCGACCCCACAGACGGCAGCCCACCAGGCTCTGCCGTCCCTGGGATTCTCCAGGCAAGAACACTGGAGTGGGTTGCCATTGCCTTCTCCGAAAACAAGCTAGATGACATCATATTAATTCCTTTCTAGTTGACAGAAAACATTACAACACAACTTTTAAACAACCTTTACTTATTGCTAGATATTCTGACACAACTATTTAACTACCTTTAGTTATTTCTGCTGCTGCTTAGCTGCTAAGTGGTGTCCAAATCTTTGCAACCCTGTGGACCACAGCCAGCCAGGCTTCCTCTGTCCATGGGATTTCCCAGGCAAGAATACTGGAGTGGGTTGCCATTTCCTTCTCCAGGGGATTTTCCTGACCCAAGGATAGAGCTCATATCTCTTGTGTTGGCAGGCAGATTCTTTACCTGGGAAACCCTTCACTTCTACCTTATTTCAAAGGAGAGACAGAGGGATCAACACTAAATAATAATTTCATTGTATAAACTTATACTTAATATATCCAAATTTATCCTATGTCCTCATTTAAAATATATACATAAATGTATTTTTTCCCCTGACCAAGGCACAATAAACACAAAAGGTGTAGCTCAATCGGTTGACAATTTTATAACATGATTTGGTTTTGAAAATACCAACCATCCTGAACATTTTATATCATTCCAATTTACAAACCCTAATTACAAATACTCCCCAAATAATAAAACAAATAAACCAGAACAACTAAGGCTTCCCAGATTACACAGCTTTAAAAAAAAAAAAAAAATGCAAAAATACACCACTCCACAAATCCAGCATCCTAAAACTTTAGACCAAAAGCAATTCAAAGAGCTATCAAGAATATCTAAAGCTTAAGTTATCACTGAATTCAGGGGATTCTCTTATTTCTAAAATGGGGTATTTCCCTGGCAGTCCAGGAGTTAGAACTCCACAATTCCAATGCAGGGGGCACGGGTTGGACTCCTGGTCAAGAAATGAGGATCCCACATGTCATGTGGCATGGCCCCCCCCAAAAAGAGTTTCTAATAAATAAATGGATATTTTACCAATTCTTGAAATTTCTTACATCTGAAGGGCAAAGGAGCTAATGCATGTGAAAGTCCTTTCAATTACAGCATATATGAATTTAAGGCATATATTACTCCCTGTGTTAAGTGATTTCAAATTACCGATGTGTTAATGACTTTATAGGCACAAGCAAATGAGATTCTTTAAGTAAGGATGAAATTACATAAAACCCGTAAGTAAAAAAAAGAAAATTTTCATGTGTATCTTTTTTTGAATCTCATACTGAATCCCACCAATTTATTTTTTACTTTTAATATTACCAATTTACCACTATAAAAGGCATATAAAATGTAAACCATCACCATTCTAACCTTGCTTACCAAACACTTGTCAGGTCAGTCCATCATAATACCCCACTCAATCTGCTAATCATATCACAAGATTCCATAGAAAGAGAAACTGCCTAAAATGTCATCAAATCAGAAACTCCTCCCCAAAGCTAGATCTCTAAGTGAAAGTAAAAGTCACTCAGTTGTGTCCGACTCTTTGCAACCCCATGGACTATATATAGTCCATGGAATTCTCTAGGCCAGAATACTAGAGTGGGTAGCCTTTCTCTTCTCCAGGGGATACTCCCAACCCAGGGATCGAACCCAGGTCTCCCACATTGCAGGGGGATTCTTTACCAGCTGAGCCACAAAGGAAGCCCTACCCAAATCTAACAGGTTACCGTTCATCCATCTTATCAGATTCCCCACTAAATATCTAAAGAAGCCCTTACACCACTGCTTCATACCACCCTAGTTTGTCTCCTTTGCTAGAGCACTGTCTGAAATCCCCTGGGTTGTTTGCTTGTTTCCTAGCTGCCCATGAAAATATAAGAGCCACAAGGAAAAACACAATATGAATAGGGCCCTGAGAGTTGCACAACAGTCGCCATGGCACTACTTTAAACTGCATTTTCATTCCTGTATCCCCAACACTTCCCAATGCCTGGCACAAGAAAAACATGCAATAAGTATACTGATGAAAAAAAAACAAAAACCCGACTATTCTACAGTCCCAACTTAATACCTTCCCATATTCTTTAATCCCCACCTCCCTTTCCCTTTCCAATTCCTATTACATACTATACTTCTCTTGTTCTAGATCTTGTCTTTCCTCTATTTCATTTTCAGATTCTTATCTTCCTCCAAACCTTACCTAGTAAACCATTACCAGCTTGCCCTGTCTCTAACATTCTTCTTCCTTGACCCCTTAGGCTGATTCCACTGCAGGCTTCTCATCATTCAGGTCTCAGCTCAAATGTTCTCTTCAACCATGTGACCCAGTTTGCCCAGAACAGTACTACTGGTTTACACCTGCTGTCCTAACCTAATTATTAGCAGAGCCCCTTTTTATTCTCAAAACTGTCTCCATTTGAACAATAAATTATACTGTCATATCTCAAAACAATCTCTGGGGAAAAAATTCCAGCTGTCATTATCTCACACCGATAATTGTTTTCTTTTTTAATCACCTATAACTTTCAAAGTATCTTAAATAGGTGTTAATTCAACTTCAACTACTTCAGTAGAAGCTTCATGAGAACACGGAGCTTATGAATGTTTCCAGCTTATTCACAGTTGGATCCACAGCACCTAGAAGAGTATCTGACAGTCTGTAGGTACCTAGCATCTGGAATCTCCAGATTCAGCAGAGATACTAAAGTCTCAGATCTTGTCTCTGGCAGTTCCTGCTCCAAGTGACAAACAAGGTTCTAGATACTTCCCAGTCAGCCTAAATTCATTTAAGAATTGGGCATATGGATGACACTTACTTTCATGTAACTGGGTTAAAATGCTATTTCTTTAAACTAAAGTAACTAGTTAATATGTTCATTACTCTAAAGAGAAATTCTCTGCTCTCCCTTCAGTGAATTAACAGAAGTATCATATAGACAACCAAGAAAAATGAAGGAATGCCAATATATAACACTGATGAAAAAGTCTGTTGCTCATATTTGTGTTAAATGAACAAGAGTGGGGAGGGGAGGGGAGGGGAGGGGAGAGAGTTCCCTAGCATCCCAGTGGTTAGAACTCTGTGCAGTCACTGTCAAGGGGCTCCGTTGAATGTTTAATCCCTGGTTGGTGAATCAAGATCCCACAAGTCATGTAGCATGGCAAAAAAATTAAAGCACAGACTTTTATAAAACTAAATTCTTACAATTATTCTGCTGAGTATAATACTCTAGGATATAGTCCATGAGTTAGCAAAGAGTCGACACGACTGAGTGACTTCACTTTCACTTTCATTATTGACCTATAACACATTAGCTCCAGTCTGACTTAGAACAATCTCATTTTCACTAAAATATAGTTTCCAACATTTCCTTACCAACCATCTTTATATACATTAATTATATAAGTAGCTAGTGAAAAGATAAGTAATACAGGATGGTAATTAAGAAGGCCTGGACTTGAATTCAGCCTCTATCACTTATAACCATATGACCATGGGTTAAGTCACTTTCTCAAGTGTCTGACCTAAAAAGCTGGGATAATACTGAACTAACCTCAAAGGTACTGAGGCAGCTGCCAGCAAAAAAACCATGAACACTGTATCAGAGTACAGTACTTAAGCACACAGTAAACATTTAATGTTAATGATACTCAGACAAAATGCTGCTTTGGGGTCTAAAATTTTTTTTCTTAACAATTTTGATAATCTTTTAAAATTATCTTCCTAAAAACATTGTAATCTGTCATCTTACAACATGTTTGTCAAGTTTTAGGACCATGGGAGTCAGTATGTCTGCCATGAAATCTAGGATTCAGTATTCTGAACAATCCCAACAAATTTGAGACTCATGAAGCCAACTGACCACACTTGATAGAAACACTGAATTAAAAAAAATTTTTTAGTTGCATGGTAAAAAGAAGAAGAAGAAGAAAAAACACTGAATTATAAGTACTCAGCCAGCAATTCAACCTTTTCTGGAAGCCTCAAAGTAACCACTATAAACAACTAATACTGAATCCACCTGTGATGCAATGAAGCCCAAGAGGCTACAAAGGTGTGTGGAGATTTGGCACCATGCCACAGACCCCAGTACGGCAGTGTCTGACTCTCATCTCACTGTTATACTTTACCAACAGGCTCAGCTGTCAACTCTCACTATTGTCACAGTATGCCTAACTCCAGCAGTATGGACCTTTAGACCTTTAAAACTTTCTAGTAGGCTGCAGACTAAAAATAGTCAAGTTTGTTGGGATAACTACAATAAAATTGATTGGATACTATCTGAAAGGAGCAAAGTATATCTGTAAACACTGTAGTAAGTTATGTCACATCCATCTGAACATCTCAGAAGTCAGTTCTAAATCCCACCTTTTGACTGTGATCAGCTTAGTTATAACTACCAAGTACACAATCTCCAGATAAGAGGAGTGAGCCTTTCTCTATATATATATATACAGATATACACAAATGCATGCATATGCTTGAATGTGTGCATGCACATACATGCACGTGTTAGTCCAAAAGGTTCCATTTCCTTGCAAGTGTTTCCAAATTCTCCCTACACATTTTATGTCTAGTCCATTTCAATTCCTACTTTTCAAATTATTAATACTGTGTACAGAGTATGACCTTTCAAAGACTTTATAAAAGTGAAAGGATTTTACCGTAAGGTTACCCAAATATAAAACATTATATCTAAACACTTAGGTAGCACTGACACCCAAGATTCAAAGTACTCTGTNTGTTTCCAAATTCTCCCTACACATTTTATGTCTAGTCCATTTCAATTCCTACTTTTCAAATTATTAATACTGTGTACAGAGTATGACCTTTCAAAGACTTTATAAAAGTGAAAGGATTTTACCGTAAGGTTACCCAAATATAAAACATTATATCTAAACACTTAGGTAGCACTGACACCCAAGATTCAAAGTACTCTGTAGACAGAATAGTCTAAATGGATGGGGAAATTCATGAATTTTCTCAAGGCCACCCAGTTACGCCCAAAAGCTGCGCTAAGGACAAACAACTGATAACTCGTTACTAAAATAATGACTAAATCAATGAAACTTTTAAAAATTTAAAAGTTTAAAAATTTTCTATTATATAAAGAGACATCACCAAAAAAAAATTTTAGTTTGTTCTTTTCTTTATTATTAGCTCCTAAGAAATCCTGGACTAGTTCTCATAAAATTTTATCAAAATATAAACAATTTTTTAAAGTTCAGAGTTGTTTCAAATCATCTTTAAAATTCCATTATTTTCTTTTTGAGCACCATAGTGAGTTACAGCTAAGAAAATACTAATTTTTTTCATGTTATCTGAAGTTTCAGATAACTCATATGTTGAACCAGTAAGTTAAAATTGGTTTATGACAAAATTAGATACTTAATTACATTTTCTGTGCAGAAAAAAATGTTTTCTCCTGTCTTTTTGTGTTAAAATTAAAATACCTATATGCCAATGCATAAATCTCTAGTTCTTAAAATTACTGTAAAGACATTCTGTTCTTGCTGCCTAAATCTACTGAACTTCTCTTATTGTGATATCATATGAACTGTTTATCAATTTATATATAAATTTATGTTACTTTTTCTTCTTACCTATTCTGTTTATATAAGAGATGAAAACTTTTAAAAATCTGCAGTGTTAAATTACTTTTGGAAACCAGAGGGAGGGGAGAGCAGAGCAGAGTGAAGGTAGTCATCTTATGACTGACACTCACTTTAATTTTTAGGTAACAGTTCCATTCCCAAACACTAATTCTAATGATCAGTATGATGAGCAATCAAAATCTAATCTAATTGAATCTGTATCACTGATACAAAATGAATCCTATGCCCATTCAAAATCGGCCACCGTGTCTCAGTATACAAAATAAGCATGACTGATGGCTACTCTTTTAGCCTACTAAGATAGGAAAACCCAAGTTCAACCCTTTAGAAGTGTCTTTTCTATCTGACAGAGTAAGCAATTACACAGGCACCACTGAGAGTGACAGTGATAAGGACAGAGGAAAGAAAAAACATAAAAAGCATATATGGCTATACTGTGGGAAAAATCTATAGCTTATACATAAATTATTGCTTCAAAATGTTCTTTCCCAAGAGAATTAAATTCATACATAAATATGCCCATTATATTCTATTAACAAAAATTACACCAATCAAAAATAAACTGCATTGTTTCTTTAAAAACTTTATCAGTGTTATCAGACATAAAGCCTATTTCCAACATTCACTCATTCAATAAATAGCAAATACCCATTAAGGCATGGCACTGTGCTAGAAAGTGTAAACGGACATGACAAATTATTTCATACAATTACCCTTACCTTCAGCTGAAATCCAGTTTCATTTACAGTCTCTTTCCAGTTGCCTTCCTAAAAATTAAAGATAACTTTAGATATCACTGTAAAATAGCCCATAAGTAATATCCCAAATTAAATACCCATCGTTCTGTTCTTCTTTCATGGGAGATGGGGGAGAGGGGTTGAAAAAGAATTATTTTCACTGCACAATTACACATACAATCCAGATTCCAAAAGATTACCAGAGAGAGCCCCATAATTTTATAGATTTGGGATTCAAAGAACTAAAGACTAACTTTGATACCATTTAAGTGATACCAAAAAGTACTATCTTTAGTATCTTTAAGTATAAAAATGTTAGCCAAAAGAATGATATAATACTTTGAAAATTCAAAACAAAACAAACCGTGAAAATACATATAAATTAACAAAGGGCGGCTCCAAGAGAATCCTTAAGAAGAAGCACTCCACAATTTAAAATTTTTAAAATTCCAAGTCAAATGAAATTTTTTAAAAGACTAAATAAAAGAAAAATACCTGTGTTAAAAACAAATAGAAGATTTTGTCTCTACAAAGGATGGGATGTGAAGCGACTCTCAAGAGGAAATTTTCTAAACCAATTCGTCGTCTTTCCACAAAATCTGGGTCCATGTTGTCAGCAGAGAGTTTATGCCAAACGAATTCTGCCTAGATAAACAAAACAATCATGAAGAATAGTTTCAATGCTAACTACTTCTAAACTACACCATCATCTCACTCCTTACCCTTTTTTCTGGTAGAGGTGGCACAACAATATGTGGATAGTAAACTAAAAGGTAGTTTCTCAACAACTCAAATTCACTATACCGCCTCCACAGTGAGTCTGTTAGGACACTCTGACCATCACTATGTTCAACTGACCTGAAAAAGACAGAATAAGATTTCTAGTGTTTTTTAAAAAATACAAATGCATGCATACGACCTCCTTTAAAACTGATATCTCCATTTACTGAATGCCTATGAACCTGGAGGGCTATGAACCAGGCACTGAAAACTTTTCATATATTATTTAATCCCTACAACAAACCTGGTGAAGCAGGGATTATTGTCCCCATTTCACAGATGTGGAAGCAGCTGCATGGTATATGCTCTTTCTTCAATCACAAAGATTTGTGGGTTAGCACTCAGATCCATCTGATTCCCAAGCCCTCACTCCTAACCACTGCTTCATTAAAGAAAACCTATTTGAACTTGAGAGAAATAGTCATATTAGGAATATTCTTCTCAACAAAAGCCTCAATGTAAAATAATTCAGTTAACATAATGGCTGGCTTTACAATATAGTGAAAAGTCTGGTTTCACCAGATTTTAATGAAACCAGTGTTTCACTAAAGAAAAAAGTATTTTTAATTGCCACAATGAAAGAACAACTGCCACCATGAGAGAACATTCATGCCAAAGACCATGAAATAAAAAAACCCCTCAATTTAACATCACCAATGAATCAGATGCATCCAAGTAACAGAAAAGATCCACAAAAGTAAAATGTCAATTAACTCTGAAGGAATGACAGGAAGGGAAGTAACAAATCAATTTTAGTCTTATATTTAATATAAAGAGCTATAGGCAATGCCATGAGTCACCCATATAAAAGTTCAATCTGGGGGAAAGCTGGGTAAAATCATAAAAAGACTATTTGAAATTATTTTGATTATTTATGATTTCTGCTAGTATAATGACTATTAGAAAACATCAGCCTTCTAAAAATTATCTGAACCTTCCCATCTCCTAATTGAAAATAACTTATAAATCCTCCAAGAAACATGCATATAACCAAAATGTGCATTCGTACATGTACAGTATAAAGGCAGAGAGGCTAAATCAGTCTCAGAATAAAGTCTTGAGAAAATGTATACACCATGCCATGCTCAACACAAGATGTTCAATGTTTTTATTTTTTACATATTAAGTTTGCTAAATTAATTCACTGTATATTAATAAAAAGGGAAACGTAATATGAAATTCAAAATATACAAATGGCTTTAATGGCAATATAGAGGATTATTAAATGATACTTCATTTTAAAGAGCTGACCTAACCATTAGCTGACTAAAACTATTCTAATTCAAATTTTCAACTTCAGCTAAAAAAAATATCTTGGGTTAGTATCAAGTTTCAAATTATTCAAAATCATTACCAACAGAGCCCAAATCTTGCTAAAAAGTAGATAAATACAGCCTATAGGCAGTACATCTAAAGGCTGTTAGAAGAGCTGCTACAAGTTGTTTTCGCTTTGTGCCAGGGTCCAGCCCCCGCAGGATCCAGGGAAACTCAAAGGAGAAACGGTGTTGGTGATTGATTTAGATGTCCAAGGAGCTGTGGCTGCATGGACGAAGGAGGGCCTAGAAGAGCTATCCCACGTTGAAGGTCAGGAAGGCCAGTGGTGTGGAGATGCCCCTCATTCAAGGTAAGGAGCAGTGGCTGCACTTTGCTAGAGCAGCCGTGAAGAGATACCCCANTTAAAACGACCAAACATTATACCTCAATAAACCAGGCGAAGAATAACACAATTCCAAAGTTAGCAAAAAAAAAAGAAGAAGAAGAAAGAAAGAAAAGAAAAGATGAGAGCAGAAATAAAGGCAGTAGAGACCAAAAATGATATAAAAGATCAATAAAACTAATAGTTGCTTTCTTGGGAATATAAACAAAACTGAGAAACCTTTAGCTGCACTAAAAAAAAAAAATTCAAACAAAATTAGAAATGAAAGAGGAAGCATTATAACTGATACCACAAAAATACAATGAAAAATACTATGAAAAATTATACTCCAACAAACTAGATAACCTAGAATAAATGGTTACATTGCTGGAAAAATACAATCTACAAAAACTGAATGATGAAGAAATGAAAAATCTAAATGGACCAATAATGACTAAGGTAACTGAATCAGTAATCCAAACTCTTTCATCAAAGAAAACCCAAGGATCAGACAATTCCTTGGTGAATTCACCCAAACATTTTAAGAATTAACATCAAGATTTCTCAGACTCTATCTTTGGAAATCACTAATCCAACTTTACAAGACCCTATCGTCCTGATACTAAAAACAGGTAAGAACTCTATGGGAAAATGGACCTTAAGTCAATATTACAGAAGAATATCTATGCAAAATTCCTCAAAAATATTAGCAAACCAAATATAACAGCACATTAAAAAGAGCTTAAACCATAATAAAATGGGACTTTTCCCTGGGAGGCAGCAATGGTTCAACACAAGCAAATTGATGTATGTGATATACCACAATAAGAAAATGAAAAATAAAATTTATAAGCAATTTTCTCTTAATGTAGAACATGTGTTTGAGAAAATCCAACATCTTTTCATAATAAAAACTGTCATTGAGTATAGAAGAAATGTACCCCAAGATAATAAAGGCTATATGTGATAAGCCCATAGCTAACACCATATTCCAAATAGGAAAGGAGTACATCAAGGTTGTATATTGTCACCCAGCTTACTTAACTTATATGCAGAGTACATCATGAGAAACAATGGGTTGGAAGAAGCATAAGCTAAAATCAAGATTGCAGGGAGAAACATCAATAACCTCAGATATGCAGATGACACCACCCTTAAAGCAGAGAGTGAAGAGAAACTAAAAAGCCTCCTGATGAAAGTGAAAGAGGAGAGTGAAAAAGTTGGCTTAAAGCTCAACATTCAGAAAGCTAAGATCATGGCATCTGGTCCCATCACTTCATGGGAAATAGATGAGGAAACAGTGGAAACAGTGTCAGACTTTATTTTGGAGGGCTCTCAAATCACTGCAGATAGTGACTGCAGCCATGATATTAAAAGAAGCTTACTCCTTTGAAGGAAAGTTATGACCAACCTAGATAGCATATTCAAAAGCAGAGACATTACTTTGCTGACTAAGGTGTGTCTAGTCAAGGCTGTGGTTTTTCCAGTGGTCATGTATGGATGTGAGAGTTGGACTGTGAAGAAAGCTGAGCTCCAAAGAATTGATGCTTTTGAACTGTGGTGTTGGAGAAGACTCTTGAGAGTCCCTTGGACTGCAAGGAGATCCAACCAGTCCATCCTAAAGGAGATCAGTCTTGGGCATTCATTGGAAGGACTCATGCTGAAGCTGAAACTCCAATACTTTGTGCCGGGGTCCAGCCCTGGCCGGTCCAGAGAATTCGAAGGGGAGATGGATAGGCAAGAAAAAAACTTATTTATTTAGATATATAAGATTTAGGAAATAATAGTATAGTAGGAAAATTAAGATGGAGAAAAGAGGCTGAATAACTTGGTTTATGTGGAAAGCCAATAAAGTTCCAGACAAGGAGCTTGCACCGTCTACGCTGGGCCACAGGTGCCCACTTGAATATCGGAGAGTGCCCCGCCTTGGGCTCCCTCTCGCACAGGTCTTCAGAAGCCCGGGCAAGTAAGTAGACTCAGTGAGCCTCCACGCTCCAGGGGAATTCAGCCTGAAAAGGAGAGGGAGGGAGGGAGAGAAAGAGACACAGGGGAGGCCAGACTTGTGCAAAAACCCTCTCCAACTTTATTATTTAAAAAGGTGTTTATATACCCTAAATTTTACATAATGGNGGCATCACCGACTCGATGGACGTGAGTTTGAGTGAACTCTGTGAGTTGGTGATGGACAGGGAGGCCTGGCGTGCTGCGATTCACGGAGTCGCAAAGATTTGGACATGTCTGAGCAACTGATCTGAACTGAAGTGGTTTCACATGCAATATTTAAATAAAATTTAACCGTTTAAACCATTTAATTTGAGAAAGTATTAGGATCTTTAGCCCTACTTCACAAATTAGAAGAGTTAAGTAAAAACATCATATAGCTTCCCAGGACAAAGAGGCATTCTTACCTATTAATACATACAATATTCTTACCTATTTTAATAGGGTTCATACTTTATGAACAAGAAAACATAAAAATCTCCAGAAAAACTAAAATCAATGACCTTAGCCTTATTAATCCTTAGCCTATTAAAGTGTAACACAACAGGCAACTGCTAAACTGACTTTCTTCTTGTGTCCAGAGAAGAGATGAGCTATGTGATAAAGTTGAACTTTTAGTCAATGTCAAGGCTCAACAATATTCATAGTGTCCAAGATACTCTGCATAACACTGAGTTATAGCAAGAATTCTACATGACCAAAATAATAAATTCTAGGGTTTTTTGGTTGCTGAAGGTCAGTTATAGTTCTCACAAAATAATCTATTTATAAATAGTATCTATTGACAGTATTTCTGAAAGTGGACGTGTATATGATATGGAATAGGCAAGAATTTAAGACAGGGAAAACACAAGTTGTAAAGAAAAAAGATAAATTTGACCCTCTTAAAATGTAAACCTTTTGTATTTGAAAGATAAAACTATGGTCCATGGCTTATTTGCTTCAAAAACACTTGGAACTTAAGCTCAAAATGTGTTAATTCCTGGACCCCACTCAAAATTCTGTAGCTTAACAAATTTTCCAAGTGATTCCTATATATTTTAAATTTAAGAATCACTGTTTTAAAATAAATGAAATATAAGTGTGAAAGTCAACTCAATATCCTTTTGTGCACCACATTATTTACTAATGATCCACTTAGATATTTATCCAGAGGCTAGCTATATTACTCACGTATGGTCACATCTAACTCCACCTTTTGAGGTATAATTCTCTACTCATTTCGAAGTCAAGAATAAACAATTATAATAAATAAAGAGTAAACAGCTATAAATTACTCCAGATTATTGAAATCAAGAGGTTATTCTAGCAGTAAAGCTAACCAACAGCTAATTTCATTGTTCAACTGGATGAAGAAACAGGCATATACTAAATATATCCTTTTTAGCTTTAAATTTAAGAATTTACTTAAAAAGCTAGAGCCAATACAAATTTCTAAAGTATGATATTTTAAAATAGCTAATTTACCTTAAAAAAAAAACACCTCTCATGGGATCATACTTTTTTTAAATTAACTTAAAAATCTGATACATATGCATGTACGTACATAGGCAGGATACTTTCCTAACCCACCAGGCAAGTCCCTCTACTTTTCTATAAAAGTATGGATTATATTTTATTAATTTTTTAAATATTTTGGCCACACTGCACAGCATGTGGGATCTAATTTCCCCAACCAGGGATCAAACCTGCACACCTTGCACTGAACCACGGAGTCTTAATGGACTACCAGGGAAGCCCCCTTATTTGTTTTAACTGAAAGCATTTCTTCTCAGTTCACAGAAAGAAAAGAGCTTGTTGGTATAGTCTTTATATAAACTATTTATAATAAGCAAAATTCCCAGGTGGTACAGTGGCAAAGAATCCACCTGCCAATGCAGGAGACCCAAGAGATGTGGGTTCGATCCCTAGGTCAGGAAGAGGCCAGGAAGAGGCCCTGGCAAAGGAAATGCAACCCACTCCAGTATTCTTGCCTGGGAATCCCACGGACAGAGAAGCCTGGTAGGTCACAAAGAGTCAGACATGACCACACACACACATACACACACATCCTTTGCTTTTCTCTGGACAAAACAGTTTAATTCATTTAACTTTTTCCTTATGAAGTAAAAGACTTTTCTGGTGAGTTTTTTAAATAAGTAATTTTATTTGTGGCTGTGCTGAGTCTTCCCTGCTGTGTGGGCTTTTCTCTAGCTGCGGTGCACGGTGGCTTCTCTTGCTGTGGAGCACAGGCTCTAAGGGCCGGGCTTCAGCAGTTGTGGCACGTGGGCTCAGAAGTCATGGCTTCCGAGCTCTCGAGTACAGACTCGGTAGTTGTGGCACATGAGCTTAGTTACTCTGAGGCACGTGGGATCTTCCCAAACCAGGGACAAACCCGTGTCTGCCACATGGGCAGCCCCGTGATGTGGATGGGATCTGGATGTTACTTGACACTAAAGCAAGCATCAAGTAACATCCAGTAACCTTCGTTCTCCCTCTAAAACAAATACATTTCAAATTTAGCTACTAAGAGCACCAGAGTAAAAGAAAATCTTGTCACCTGTTAAAAAGTAAAGAAACTAAAAGACAATGACCTGTAAATGATTCCATTATAGAACAGAATTTGCATCAACAGCTACCAAAGCTCTTTCTAACCTCAGACATAACTCTCATCACTCACCTTGTTTCAATGAGGTAAGCAGTATATGTTTCCTGCATGTTCATGGCATTTCTTCCAGTTCGCTTTTCTGCTTCTGAAACACTAATTTCTATCTTCTTCAACGAAAAATTATTGTCTGTCATCTGAATAAAAATAGAACAACAAAAAACTTTTTAAATGATACTAAAAAAAAAAAAACACCCCAACTATTATAATCAAATCCATTATTAGTACATATCTCAGGTTACTTTTTTATATCTCTTGCATCACTAGTGGTTGCTAAACGACATCAGCAAATGATGTGCCTCTTTTTATCAGCATTGTAGCACATTAAACTTTTCCAGAAGCTATTTTAATTATTAAAATGTAGGCATAATTATAGGAGAAAAAAATTAAATAAAAAGTATACATATCACTTAAATGACCAAGAATAAACCTATATAGAAATACATAAGAAAAAATTTAAAAACACTGTTTACAAGGATGAATGAGCCTCAATACTGACATCTTTTTACCAGTCAAATCAAATATAAAATGCTATATGACAAAAGGTGAGATTTTCAGCTTTAAAAATTAAAGCTGAATTTAAAATTTTTTTAAAAAGAAGGTTAATTTTTAAAAAGAAGGAGCCATCACATATTTGATCATAAATTTGCCTAAACTTTTTGGCAGTGGTTAACAGGCTCCACTGTGAGATAGCAGGTTTTTCTTTTTTTATAAATATTGCTTTTATTAATTTATTCATTTTTTATTGAAGTATAGTTGATTTACAATGTTGTCTTAGTACCTGATATACAGCAAAGATATTCTTTAATATATATTCTTTTTCGTATTATTTGTGATTATAGTTTGTTACAGGATAATGAATAGAGTTCCCTGTATTATACACAGGACCCAGCCTATCTGAGACAGCAGGTTTTAAGAACAGGAAACTTCTTTCTTTTCTCGCTAGATCATCCCCAGGTCTGTATCAAACAACATCACTTGGTAGTTTACAGGTTCTTTGTGCCACTGAAGAAAGAAAGTGAAAGTGAAGTCGCTCAGTCCTGTCCAACTCTTTGCAACCCCATGGTCTGTAGCCCACCACGCTCCTCCATCCACGGGATTTTCCAGGCAAGAGTACTGGAGTGGGTTGCCATTTCCTTCTCCAGAGGATCTTCCCAACCCAGGGATCAAACCTGGGTCTCCGGCATTATAGGCAGACGCTTTACCATCTGAGCCACCAGGGTAAGTCTTGCTACTGAAGAAGGGTGTTCATGAAGAAGGGTGAAAACACCCAAACTGGCTCCAAGTTTAAACAATAAAGACACAGTGAGGCCATGTGATAACTGCTGTGCTTTTCTTTTTGTTCCCTTGCTTTTTTTCTCTCCCTGAACTTTCAAAGTTCAGAGGTGGGTTTTAATTAAAAAGCACTGTATTGCATTACAATTGGGGCTGGTTTGTGAAGAAGAGACACAGTAAAAAGATGGATACACCAACAAGTTAAAAGAAAAAGCAGTATGCAATAAAAATCCATGATGATACTTTATACAGGAAATTATACTTGTGTGCTATGAAGACAGAATAAGCTATGTGACATTACACAAAATTAAATCAGTGATGAATCAAGATGACATGGTTAGAAAGTACCCCAAAAATGCTGAAGAATAATGGAAAAGGTAAAAATGCTAAAAGAAAATAAAGGACAGAGAACTAAAAATGACCCCAAAACAAAATTACTCTGTTGCCAAACAAGACAATTTTATAAACTCTAAGTTTTATGTTCATGTATTAAAAGGAAGACAGAGAAAAACCATTCAACTAAAAGAAAGCTCAAGAAATTACTTTAGCATAAACCACTCAACATCAGGATTATGAGCCCTCACTGGTTGAGACTATATATATAAAAAATTTTGGCCCACAGCCAAGCACTGATTTATCACCATGTACTTCACTAAAAAAATTCTCTGAATTCTAGAATCAAAAACTGATAAATTATTTCCCACCAAAAAGATAGTACACATGAATCATAAATTTACCCCATTATGCCATCCAAATAATTACACAGAAGGGAAAAATAAAAGTATAAAATCAACTATCATAAAAACTAAAGACTGGCACACAAAAATAACAGCAGGGATTGGTAGATGATATAAAATTGCTAATACTGTCATATTAAAGTATAAACAGTGCCAAGAATAGTATAACTCATGTTAAAAGGACATATTCAAAAGATTTAGAAATGGATAAACTTGATGACTGGAAGATGAGACTAGGAGTGTATTTTAAAGAGAGGAGAATATTTTATGTATTTACTTTTAAGTTGAAGTACAGTTGATTTCCAATGCTGTATTGGTGAAACACAATGCTTGAGATGTATTGAAAGTGGACTTCTCATCAGAGTAAAGAACATCATTAAAGAATGATGCTACATTTATATCCTACACTTACATTCAAAGAACAACATCCCAAATGCTGATGCTTGATAGGTGAATCACTACTTCCTACCTGACTTAAGACCAAACAAATATAAAAGATGGACATTTTTTATTTCCAAGTCAATGAGCAAAAATCAATCTGTGTGCGTGTGTGCCAAGTCACTTCAGTCATGCCCAATTCTGCGAACCAATGGACTACAGCCCACCAGGCTCCTCCGTCCATGGGATAGTCCAGGCAAGAATATTGGTGTGGGTTGTCATTCCTTTCTCCAATGAACTTCCCAACCCAGAGATCAAATCTAGGTGTCCTGCATCGCAGGCAGATTTTTTACCATCTAAGCCACGAGGCAAGCCCCCAAATCAATCTACTATAAGTTTTAAAATACTGCAAGGACTTCCCTGGAGGCTCAGTGTATAAGAATCCATCTGCCAATGCAGAGGACACGGGTTCAATCCTTGGTCCGAGAAGATTCTACGTGCTGCGAGGCAACTAGGCCTGTGTGCCACAGCTACGGAGCCTGTGCTCTAGAGCCCTCAAACTGCAACTACTGAAACCCATGTGCCCTCAACCCTGTGCTCTGCAACAAGAGAAGCCACAGCAAAGAGAAGCCTGAAAACCACAAGAAGAGAACAGCACCCGCTTGTCGCAACTAGAAGAAAGCCCATGCTTGCAAACAAACTCCAGTGCAGTCATAAATGAACAAATAATGCTGCAAACAGTGAAACAGTAAAAGCAAGCATAAGACAGGTAACAGTGATAAAAGGAATGATAAGAAACTATTAATTCAGTAACTGAATGATTACTGAGGATCTACAGTGCCAGTCATTAGGAACAGGAAGATAACTGAGACAAAGTGCTTGAGTTCAGTGGTTCAAAGTGCAGAGTTCAGTGGTTGAGTTTGCTTGGGGAATTCTCACCATCCAGAAAAGTGAAAATGATGAAAGATGATTTTTTAAAAAAGGAAAATGAAGAACCAATGCTTAAATAGTTCTTAAAGAAGAAATCGGAAGAAACAGAACAGAAATAATAATCACCAGTATAATAAAAAAGAAACCAACAAAAATTCTTTCTGGATTGAAAAATATTTCTACAGCTCCAAATTGAAAGGCATGTGGTCCATGTATAATGAATTAGAAAATTTAACATCTTCAACATAAAGGAAAAAAATGCTAAAAAGATTAAGGCAGGAAAATAAAAAGCACAATCACTACCAAAGAATAAAGACCAGATTTGCCCTAGATTTCACAATAATATAAAGTCCAAATGACAAAGGACCATCACGCATATAGAATGCTTGAAATAATATAAAAATACTAACACACTGTTCCTTTAAAGATAATCTTATCCAGAAGGGATTTTTGTGTTGTTGTTGTTTGTAGAAACTGATGCTCTGTTCCTACAATTTATATGGAAATACAAAGGACCTAGAATAACCAAAACAGTTTTGAAAAATAACAAGTTGCAGGATCTATACTATCTCATTTCAAAATTTATTAAAAAGCTAAACTAATCAAGACAGTGGGGGCAAAGGCAGGATAGACATAGACATCAATGGATCAATGGAACAGAATTGAGAATCCAGAAATAAACCCTTACATTTAAGGTCAAGTGATTTTAATAAACACACCAAGGCAATTCAACAGGGAGAGTCTTTCAACATACAGTGCAAGGGCAACTGAGTAGCCACAGACCAAGGTAAAAAACCCTAAAACTAGACCCTTTACTCACACTGTACACAGAAACTAACTCAAACGGTTTATGTACTCAGATGTAAAAGTAAAACCTGGGGAATTCTCTGGCAATCCAGTGGTTAGGATTCATATGCTTTCACCACGAAGGACCCAGTTTCCATCCCTGGTCAGAGAACTAAGATCCCATAAGCCATCTGGGCTAAGGTCAAAAAAAAAAAGACAAAGAAAACATGATCCTGGGATAAGCAAAGCGTTCTTAGATAAGCACAATCTATAAAAGAAAAACAAAACAAAAACCTGATCTCCTAGTCTTCATCAAAATTAAAAACTATTGCTAAACTTTCAAAGATATCATTAAGAAAAAGTAAAAAGCCATGGCCCGGGGGAAATATCTGCAAATCTCATTATTTGATTAAAAAAAAATCCAGAATAACTGAACAACATATGCTTATGTGCTCGGTCGTGTCCAACTCTGTGACCCCATGGACTACAGTCCACCAGGCTCCTCTGTAGATGGAATCTTCCAGGCAAGATGACTGGAGCAGGTTGCCATTTCCTACTCCAGAGGATCTTCCCAACCCAGGGATTGAACCTGTGTCTCCTGCACTGGCAGGCAGATTCTTTACTGCTAAGCCACATGGGAAGCACCTTCAATAAAAAGAAAAACCACCCAATTTTAATAAGCAAAAGACCTGAATAGAATTTCACCAAAAAAGATATGCAAATGAAAATAAGCACATGAAAAGANCCAGGGATTGAACCTGTGTCTCCTGCACTGGCAGGCAGATTCTTTACTGCTAAGCCACATGGGAAGCACCTTCAATAAAAAGAAAAACCACCCAATTTTAATAAGCAAAAGACCTGAATAGAATTTCACCAAAAAAGATATGCAAATGGAAATAAGCACATGAAAAGATGTTCAACACCATCAGTCATCTTAAAAATGCAAATTAAAACCACTTCATATCCATGAGAATGGTTATAATCAGAAAGACAGACCCTGCCAAGTACTGGCAGGGATGTGGAGAAAAGTGAGCCTCATAACTGCTGGTGGTAATGTTAAATGGTACAGACACTCAGGAAAACAGTGGCAGTTTCTTATAACAAAAAGTTAAAACTTACCATATAACCCAGCAATTATACTGCTACAAATTTAACTCAAGAGAAATGTAAACATACATCCACACAAAGACTTGAACATGAATGAATATTCATCGCAGCAATAATATTCATAATATAAAAGCTGAAAATAACCCCAACTTGTATCAAATGGTGAATAAACAAAAAGTGATACATCCATACAACTGAATGCTATTCAGTAATAAAAAAATCAGAAAAGGTCGAAAACTGGGTTGTAGTGATGGTGGTGCAATTCTGCAAATCTGAGACCCCCCATGGACTGTAGCCGGCCAGGCTATTTTGTTTATGCAATTCTCCAGGCAAGAATACTAGAGTGGGTTGCCATTTCCTTCTCCAGGGGATCTTCCTGACCCAGGGATCAAACCCAGGTCTTCTGCATTGCAGGAAGACTCTTTACATCTGAGGTACCAGCTCTTACTACAAATTACTGAATTTATATACATAGAGAGTGAATTTTATGGTATATAAATCATATCTTAATAAAGTTAAAAAAATAAAACCCACAAGTCCATAATGAAACAGACAAGTAGATAGAAATTTTGATGAGGAACAAAGCATTTTTCTAGTTTCAAAGTATGTCTTCACAAAATGAGATAAGATCTGTAGTTATCAGAGGCAGGGGATGGGGAAAGAAGAAACTGGATGAAAGAATCAAAAAGGCACAAAGTTATAAAGAGTACTAGGGATATAATGTACAACATGATAAATTAACACTGATGTATGTTATTTATGAGAATTGTTAAGAGAGTAAACCTTAAGCATTCTCGTCACAAGAAAAAATGTATTTTTTCTATTTCTTAATATTGTATCTATATGAGATGATGGACGTTCATTTCATGATGAATTTAAGTCCAATCACTATACTGTATGCCGTAAACATATATAGTTGTGTATGCCAATCAGACCTCAATAAAACAGGAAGGAAAAAAAAAAGTATATCCCCAAATTGTTAATCACAAAGAGGAAAAGAGAAACTTTATACTGGAGAAGACTAGCAGAGAAAGTGATCAAACCTGAATCATCAGCAAACTGGTAAGAAGCCATTAGAGGAACACAGCATCACGTTAGTGGCAATTTCTGCCAAAGCAGCATAAACTGAATTTAACCACTAGAAAACATAAGGCAAACCCAAACGGAAGGGCATTCTACAAAAATAACTGGTTGCTAATATACAAAAGGTCAGTTTTCATTCCAATCCCAAAGAAAGGCAATGCCAAAGAATGCTCAAACTACCGCACAATTGCACTCATCTCACACGCTAGTAAAGTAATGCTCAAAATTCTCCAAGCCAGGCTTCACCAATACGTGAACCGTGAACTCCCAAATGTTCAAGCTGGTTTTNAATAATAATTTATCAGTGCTTTTGATAGCAGCTCTGTGATTATATAAAATGTCCTTTTTTGCCCTTGAAATATATACTAAATGTTCTGAGGATGAGATAAACAGCAGTTTATTCTCAAATATTTCAAGGGAAGCAATTCTTTGTACTGTACTTGCTTATAAATTTGAGATCATTTCTATAAATTATTTCAAAAATTTAATGGCATTACATTTACATAAATAATATCTGTCTTAATTATGTCTTGGGGAAGAAAAAAAAAAGACACGCCTTCAAAATCATTATAGAGGATAAAACCAAAGAAACTATGGTCCACAAAGGAAAATCCAAAAACAGAAACCAATATAAGAAAGCACAAATTATAACAGAAAAAAATCAGCTAAAAATAGAGTCAGTTAAGATAACAAATGTAGGGGCTTCCTTGGTGGTCCAGTGCTTAAGAATTCGTCTTTCAATGCAGGAGGCACAGATTCAATCCCTGGTCAGGAAGCTAAGATCCTACAAGCTTTGTGGCCAAAGAAACAAAAAAACAAGAAATACTGTAACAAATTCAGTAGACTTCAAAACTGTCCACATCAAAAAAAATTTATTTTAATAAAAAATAGATAATAAACGCAAATATCTTATTCCCCTGNTTGGTGGTCCAGTGCTTAAGAATTCGTCTTTCAATGCAGGAGGCACAGATTCAATCCCTGGTCAGGAAGCTAAGATCCTACAAGCTTTGTGGCCAAAGAAACAAAAAAACAAGAAATACTGTAACAAATTCAGTAGACTTCAAAACTGTCCACATCAAAAAAAATTTATTTTAATAAAAAATAGATAATAAACGCAAATATCTTATTCCCCTGGTAAATAGGGGGCTTCCCGGGTGGTTCAGCGGTAAAGAATCCACCTGCAATGCAGGAGACACAGGTTCAGTTCCTGGACTGGATGATCCCTTGTAGAAGGGAATGGCAACCCACTCCAGTATTCCTGTCTGAGAAATCCCATGGTCACAGAAGTCTGGTGGGCTCAAGTCCCTGGGTCAGAGCTGGCCATGACTGAGTTGAAACAATGCCTAAGTATACAAGTACATATGTACTGACTATGATTTAAAAACACATTCTGCACCATGAGTTGCCTTCAAAAAATAACTGAGAGCTGCTGAAGTAGAAAGTGAGGAAAGCAATTCTTGAGAATTATTTAATAATCTGCTGTGCTGTGTGTGCTTAGTCGCTCAGTCGTGTCCGACTCTGCAACCTCCCTGACCTTAGCCCGCCAGGCTCCTCTATCCTTGGGGATTCTCCAGGCAAGAATACAGGAAGGGGCTGCCGTGCCCTCCTCCAGCAGATCTTCCCGACTCAGGAATGGAACCGGGGTCTACTGCACCGCAGGCGGATTCTTCACCAGCTGAGCTACCAGGGGAGCCCGAAACTGACAAATTCTCTAACTCTGCCTATACAGTTCCTTTTTCAAATTATCTTTACCACAAATGTCTCAAACCTTCCTCCACTCACTTCTGGACTCCACTCAGCTTTCTGCTGCCAACCTGTGAAGGAATTAATCGTGTACAGGCATTGTTCAAGCAATGGTTGCTCAAGCACTCTTAGCCCCAGGAGCACTCAAGAGGCCGAAAGAACCCTCCCTACAAAAGAAAAGACACTCTGAATACCTCAGGCAGCGGTTCTCTGAGCAAATACTGTTCACTGCCAACTCAATGGAATCTTCCAGCCCAAAAAAAGCAGCATTTTTACCCCCATTCCCTTGCTGCGTCCTCGCCAGGGCTGATTGCTACTCTCTTGAAGATTGTGGTCCTCCCTCATCCTTCATATTCTAAACATCTTAAAATAAAACCAACAATACTTAAAAAAATACACTCTTCCTCGTAAGGAAAAAGTAGAGTAGGAAAGGGAAACTTCTAATTAGACATTGGAAAGGAAGAGGATGAAGACTCACAGAAACAAAAACAAGAGAATAAAAGTTTACAACCGAATTTAAAGAATGTTAAAATTAGTGATGTTTAAAACTGGAAAAGATCACCTTGGCAGTGCTTGTTTCCACAATCCCTCGGTGTAGGGGAACTAGCACAATTTACTCTCCGACCAAAATACAGTCAAAAATAAGGCTGATGAGGCTTTTTGTCATTTCTGTACACTATCTGTATACATGCTTTTATGGTGAAAAAGTTATTGATAAATCAACATATTATTCAGAGCTCTTTTCTTCTTAAAATAACAACTTAAATCTTAATAAAACAAAAAATATTTAAGTATAGTATTTTACAATTTACAAGACTATTTTTAATCTTTTTTTTTTTTTTTTGGTGGGGGGGCACAGGGAGTGAAGCTTCATGGTTTCATGAACAGAGCACTGATGTCAAAGCCACGAGGACCTGGGCCCAAATCCCAGCCATGTCACTAGTTTGTGACTTTGGCCAAATCACTTCTCTCAGAGCCTCTGCTTCCTTATCTCTGTATGTCTTTTATGTCTTTTGGGAGTAATTCTGAAAATTAATGAAAAGTAAGTAGAGGCTCACAGTGTCTAGCACAAACAAATGTAATGTACCTGTCTGTCCAGACCACATTCCTATGGTTACTGCAATACTTCTCAAATGCGGATGGATTAGAGTGGAAGAGGGGACAGAAACAGGAAAAGGAGTAGATCTTCTGAGACTGCAGACTTTTAGCAGAAGGGGACAACATATAGAGTGTATGTGAATGTACATGGGTGTGTTGCTAAGCTCCAGATGATTCTGAAATATTTGTCCAAATGGCTTGTATTTCTAAAAATTACTAAATTATCTCTATAAATTACTAAATCATTATTTGAGGAAACCCTAAGTTTGGGCAATCTCAAATGGCCTCTCATAACACATTTAAAAGTCAGGTAATATTACATAACTACAACTTTTACTGTATGATGGCATCTTTGGGATTTCAAATATCTTAAACTGAACACATGTTTTTTATTTTAAATGAGATATTTATAATCACTTAAATGGATTTTATACTATAGTTACAACTTCATATTGGTTAATCATCCAAAGGCTTTCACAAAAAAAACTTACCAAAATGTTCAGTCATAATCAAAACTAACTCACAATGCAGCTAACAAAAGATATGATTCTTACCCTTTGAAACAATCTAAAACTGCTTTAACACATATCCATATGGTTGGCAAGTAACTTCAAGTCTGAAAATATTAAGTGCTGATTAGGATAGACAGCAGTAGGCACTACTGATGTGAATACAAACTGGTATGTTCACTCTAGAAAACAACTTGGCACTACTTACTATGCTACAGTGCTACCCAGGTGGCACACTGCTGAAAAATCTGCCTGCCGATGCAAGAGACATGGGTTCAATCCCTGGGTAGGAAGATCCCTTGGAGTGGGAAACAGCAACCCATTCCAATACTCTTGCCTAGAAAATTCTAGTGGGCTACAGTCCATGGGGTCGCAAAGTCAAACATGATTGAGCGGCTGAGCGCGCGCAAACACACACACACACACACACACACACACACACACACACACACTTACCTAGAAAATTCTAGTGGGCTACAGTCCATGGGGTAGCAAAGTCAAACATGATTGAGTGGCTGAGCGCGTGCACACACACACATACAGTTCTATGTATTATGCTGCTGCTCACACACACACACACACACACACACACTTCTATGTATTATGCTGCTGCTGACACACACACACACACACACACACACACACACACACACACCTATGTATTATGGTGCTGCTGCTAAGTCGCGTCAGTTGGGTCCGACTCTGTGTGACCCCATTGACGGCAGCTCACCAGGCTCCCCCGTCCCTGGGATTCTCTAGGCAAGAACACTGGAGTGGGTTGCCATTTCCTTCTCCAATACATGAAAGTGAAAAGTGAAAGGGAAGTCGCTCAGTCCTGTCCAACTCTTAGTGATCCCATGGACTGCAGCCTACCAGGCTCCTCCGGCCCTGGGATTTTCCAGGCAAGAGTACTAGAGTGGGGTGCCATTGCCTTCTCCGTGTCTTATGCTACCAACCTATAATCCAGCAATTCCACTGTTAAGTTTATAGACACTTGGGCTACGTATTTCTTACATGTAAGAAGTTCATAGTGGTAGTAATCTTTCAGAAACAGCAAGAATCTTGAAACAACCCTCGTTTGCAAAACGAGGAAAAGAGAAATCAACTGTAAAATACCTACAAAATGGTATCCTATAGAGTCATGACTATAAAAACAAACTAAGTTACATTTTGGGTGAATCCCCAAAACAGTATAGAGCAAAAAAAGGAAGTCACAGTAAAACTAGTTTGATTATGTAAATTTCAAAATGAAGTAAAACTAAACAAAATGTTGTTTAGGGACATTTAGATTTTTATATATATATTTAAAGCTAGAAAATTGTTAATACAAAATTCAGAATATAATTACTTCTATGGTCGAGGGAGCAGATGTAACACAGGAGAATATACACAGGCTTCAAAGAAACTGATTTTTATTTTGTGAGACTCTTCTCTGCATTAATTATATATGTCAAGATAAAAGTTGTTTTTTTAAGAAACAGAAAAACTAAGTCACAAGTGGAATCTGCATTAAAAAAGCAATTCATGTAAGAGTCAAGTTTATGGACTACAGAATACACACACTGCTCTCACATTTCATATAAGATACCTCTCCACAAACAATTCTATAATTTAGGAAGAAAATAAATGAAAAACTTAAAATTCACCCACAGACGTTTTCATGCTATCCTATACCTCGACATTTCCCCCAAGTAGGCAAAACCTTGAACTCCTAGCTAGTTAAAATGGCTAGTGGTGAAGTGTTGAACTTCAACTAGTGTTGAAATTCCTAGCTAGCTGTCTTTCTCGTTATAGTCAGCAAACAACTTTTAACTTTTCTTTATCCATTTATCACAAGGATGGGCAGTTTTATATTGAGAACTTGTTTCAGAAAAAAAAAAAAAAACAATCAAAATGGATGAGCACTGCACAGGCTCACTAGGGTGGTCTGATGATAAGTACTCGACTGAGTTTCCGAATCACTTTAACATGGTCTACTCCTCTTNACAAGACCTTTTAGAACTAACACCCAAAAAAGATGTCCTCTTCATTATAGGGGACTGGAATGCAAAAGTGGTACTTTGTAGTACCTTGTATAGGAAGTCTGGTCATCAATTTTTCAAGGAGAGAAACTGATCTTTCTGTCCAAATAACTTAGCTGTTCGAAGCAGTGACACGCAATTTTCTCCTCCTCCTGATACTTCTTTTGGCATGGTAGCGATTTTTCCCATTCATCCCTAAAACCTCAGGTTATGTCCAAGTGCTAATATCACTTTGTTCATAAATCAGTTATGACCTTTCTCATACTTCTTTACAATTTACAACTTTATTTATGTCTGTCTGCCCCAACTAGACTTCAGACTCCTTTAAAGCAAGGACCCTATTTTTTGTTCTCTCTTACCAAGCTTAGGACATTTACTCAATAAATGTTTAACGGCATTTAGGACTTCCCTGGTGGTCCAGTAGTTAAGAATCCACCTTGCAATGCAAGGGACACAAATCCAATCCCTGATCCAGGAATATCCCACATGCCAGTGAGCAACTGAGCTGCTGTGCTGCAACTACTGAAGCCCATGTGACTAGAGCCTTGCTCAGCAACAAGAGAAGCCGCTAATGAGAAGCCTGTGCACCACAACTAGAGAAAGCCCATGTGCAGCAACAGAGACCCACCACTGCCAAACAAATAAGCAAAGCTTTAATGTTCCGAGGCATTGAAACAGGTTTTCAGGGAATATCCATGTTAGGCAAGCTCTTAGGGTTTTTTTTTTTTTTTTTTTGGTGGCCTCACTGTGTGACTTGTGGAATCTTAATTTCCCCACCAAGGGTTGAACAACCCTGGCCCTTCGCAGTGATAGTGCTGAGTCCTAACCACTGGACCACCAAGGAATTTTCAGGAACCATTTTTAAATCAGAAGTCTTTATTATTATAAGAGAAACAGATATATTTTTAGGGACAGATTTGTATCTGTTAATTTTTGTCATTCAGTCGCTAAGTGGTGTTCAACTGAAACCATGGACTGACACATGCCAGGCTCTTCTGTCCTTCACTGTCTCCAGGAATTTGCTCAGATTTTTGTCCATTGAGTCAGTGTTGCTATCTAACCATCTCATCATCTGCTGCCCCTTTCTTTTACCTTCAATCTCTCCAGGGTCTTTTCTAGTGAGTCAGATCTTCTCATCAGGTGGCCAAAGTATTGGAGTTTCAGCCTCAGCATCAGTTCTTTCAATGAATATTCAGAGTTGATTTCCTTTAGGATTGACTGATTTGATCTCCTTGCTGTCCAAGGGACTCTCAAGAGTCTACTCCAGCACCACAGTTCAAAAGCATCAAGTCTTCGGTCCTCAGCCTTCTTTATGGTCCAACTCTCATGCCAGTATGTTACTACTTGAAAAAACATAGCTTTGATTATATGGACCTTTGTCTGTATCTGTTATACTGTGCCCTTTTCCCAGTTTTGAGATACCCAGGAAACTAAGTCCTAGAGCCACTGGGATAATTGCTCTGGGCTGGTGACTTGAGCATCACAGCTTGCAGTGAATAGTGTTAAAAAACCATAATTCACCTGAGTAAACTTTGAAAGTCAAGCACCAGAGAATTAATGCTTTTGAACTGTGGTGTTGGAGAAGACTCTTGCAAGTCTCTTGGACAGCAACGAGATCAAACCAGTCAATCCTGAAAGAAATCAACCCTGAATATTCATTGGAAGGACTGATGTTGAATGTCTAATACTTTGACCACCTGATGCAAAGAGCCGACTCTCTGGAAAAGATCCTGATGCTGGGAAAGATTGAAGGCAGGAGGAATAGGGGATGACAGAGGACGAGATGGTTGGATGGCATCACTGACTCAATGGACATGAGTTTGAGCAAGCTCCAAGAAATGGTGAAGGACAGGGAAGCCTGGTATACTGCAGTCCATGGGGTTGTAAAGAGTTGGACACAACTGAATGATTGAACAACAACAAACTTTGAGGATCTTTTTGGCTTTATTCCACAATTCATGGATCAGGCAGCATCCCATCTAAGCAGAGAGAAAGGCACTCCAATGAGCTGTACAAAGTGGAAGACTTAGGAGGGAACGAGGGCAAGGAATTATATCAGCAAAAACTGAATTGCTTGTGGTAAGGACACATTTCTTTCGAGGATAGTAGTGTCTAAAGAACAAATTGCCTCACTAGTGCTGACTAAATAATTCCTGATTGACAAGTCTGATTCCATTTCAGGAAGAGCTGAAACTGTAATTAGGTTAAATATTAAGTCCCGTTTGATGATGTAGGGTTAGCATAAGTGACCTGAGGCACCTTTCCTTGATTATGAAGGTTAAGTCACTACACTGGCTAAAGTCTAGAAGAGCCCAAGACTAACTCGGTGGAGATTTCAGATATTCCTCATTCTTCTGATTCAGATAGGAGGATATCTACCCCAGCACTTTCCTCGGGGAGGGCCTGAATGGGAAAATCTCAGAAGCAGGGTTATCTAGTCAGGGTGGTGTAGTCACCTTCTATGTGGACACACTCCCCACCTCATCCAGCCAGAGGAACTTCAGTTTCTTACATCTGAATAGTGTGACTTAAGCTCTCATTTTGTCATGGGTTTAACAAATATTTATTGAGCTCTGCTATTAGCCTAGGATCTCCAAACACCCATTCTTGTTCCACATCATCCAGGTTCTGTGCTCCCCTCCCCAGGATTCTCCTCCTGTGTCTGGCCAACCCCTCAGGGTCTGTGAAGGTCATGTTCTTCTTCCTCTGAAACTATATCCTTCTTCTCCTTGACCAGCAACCAGCCCCAACCCCTCCCATCTCTCATTTTAGTGTCATTGTGGGTAATATCTGCTTCATGTATTCTGAAGATGTATATTAGGCACATACAAACTTATGACTGTTGTGTATTTCTAATGGAATTGATCTTTTATCATGGAGAAGTGTCTCTTTCTGTCTACGGATACTCTGTGCATTAAGGCCCATTTTATCTGATATCAATATGGCCACACCAGGTATATAATGCTTATTGTTTTGTTTGCATGGTAGATCTCTTTTCCATTTTGTTATCTTCAACCTGTGTCTTTCAAGTGTTTCTTATAGACAGTATAAGTGGGAGAGGGGGAGTGGGGAGGAAGGCTGCGTTTGTGAGAAAATTTAAATTACCACAAATCAGTTTAAAACATTAATGTCTTAGATGGAATCTTCTACTTGGAACTTCTGGTATCATTTGCCCCGTGCTGTGTGGACTGTCACAGGGGAACACTTTAAGTCACTAATCAGAGGTACAACCCTCCTGAGGGGGATCCTATCCTTTTTCAGCCAACCACCCTCAAAAAGCAGCAGTTCTGAGGGCAGCAAAGCGAAGGGAAAGCCATGCTGTGAATGAGAACACTCAGGAATAGAATTAAGTGAGGGAGGGCAGGACGCAGGAGAGAGAGCTGTATCTGGGATCTTACTCTGCCTGAGAAGCAGCGTGTCCCAATACATGTTCAGAAAGGTGAACAAGAAACAGGCAAGAGACAGTTGTTGTGACTGATAACCTGTGGAGAGCTCTTCAATTGTTTTCTTCAAAACTATTTTGTCCTTTTTATGGACATCTATAGACCAATAGGGGACTTCTTGAATACTAAAAATAATTTTAACTATATAAATTTATACTGAATGTACTTTGCCCTGTCTTTATTCTTTTTTCTTTGTGTTCTGCTTCAGTTATTTCCACCAGTCTATCTTCCAGCTCACGTAACTGTTCTTCTTCCTCACTTACTTTGCTGTTGATTCCCACCAGTGTATTTTTAATCTCAGTTATTGTGTTGTTGACTGTTTAATTTTTCTAGGTCCTTGTTAAACAAGACCTTGTGTCTTTTTGATCCACGCCTCCATTTATCTTCTAGATTTTGGGTCATGGTTACTAGCATTACTTTGAATTCTTTTTCAGGTAGACTGCCTATTTCCTCTTCATTTGTTTGGTCTTATGGGTTTTTACCATTTTCCTCCAGCTGCTGCGCATTTCTCTGTCTTTAACTGTCTTTGGAGTCTCCTTTCTGCAGACTGGAAGGTCACAGTTGCTCTTAACTGTGGAGTCTGCCTGCCATGGGTGGGCTGGACTAGTGCCTTGTGAAGTTTCCCTGTTTGAGGGGACTTGTGCCTGTGTTCTGATGGATGGGGCTGGATTTCATCTCTCTGCAAGGCAGTGCCATGGCCAGTAGTGTGTTTTGGAGTGTCTATGGGTTCAGTATGGCTTTGGGCAGCCTGTCTATTAATATGCAAGGCTGTGATTCTGCTTTGCTGAGGGATTGGTATGGGGCATCCAGGACTGGAGTTTGCTGGCCTTTGGGTGGAACATAGGCTTAGCGTTGAGATGGAGGCCTTTGGGAGGGCTCTTGCCTATTAATTTTCCATGGGGTTAGGCTTTCTGTAATAGTCCAAAGTCCTGGAGTAGATTCTCCTGACTCTGGGGTTCAGGCTCAACCCCTTAAGCAGCATCAAGACTTCACAGGGCACACAGCACAGAAGACAAAACACCTAGACTAATGGAGAAACAATTCTCAACATCCAAGATCACCCAAAGAGATTCACACACTTATACAAAGCAAAGAGGATCAAAGAAGGAGAAAAAAACGAGGAAAAAAGGTCAAAAGAAAAGAAAGCAATCAAGTCAATAACCTAACTCCTAAATGAAAACAGGTAGTAAAAATTAGACTCTCAAAGATACAAAATTAAAAACCAAAGATCAAACAACAAAAATCAAAAACATGGAAAAAAACTAGACTCTCAAAATTATAAAATCAAAAACATCAAAAACAAAAACAAAAAAATATGCAATTTGTTTAAAAGATAAGGTGTTTTCATTTTTTAAGGAAAAGAAAAAATAGGTTACAAAAAATAAAAATTAAAGGAGTAATAAAGAACCGTATTAAGCCAATATGAGAAGGGAAAAGCAGGGGAGTGCAGAATATAGACAGTGGCAGTGAGAGGAACGTTCAAGCGATTCCTGTTTTCCTGCTGCAGTCGATCTGCCTATTCAGAAAGCCCTCCAATACATCCTGGAAGGTCTCTGAACCTGTTGTGGGTGGTGTGGGGTCAGCTTAGACTCAGATCTTCCCTTGCTCAAGCTTGTACTTGCTCTCAAAATCTACAGTTGCCACTAAAGCACACAACCTCAGACTAATTGCAGGAATTTAAACCTCTGTACTTGCCACTTCTGGGGCGGTTTCCTCTTCCTTCCTTTGCTCACAGCTCTTGGTGTTCCACTTTGGTTTTGGGGTTGCCTCTTCTAAGTTTCTCTCCAGTGCCTGTTCTCTGCCCATACATGCGGGGGTGAAAGTAGCCACATATTAGGACTCACTTGCTCAGTTTTGCTAGGATGATGCAGGGGTACAGCAAATACTGCTGGAGTGTGTAGGGAGTGCTTGCTATGGCTGGGCCCTGAGGGAGGTTGCCCAGTCTGGGGTGGGTCGTGTGCTTCCCTAGGGGAGTTGGTCCCAGGTTGTGACACCCTTGGCAGAGCCAAGCCACTCAGGCTTTCAGGAAAATGTGGGTAGCGACAGGCAGGTGCTCACAGATTGATGGCAGTCATGATTTGTGGGGTCAAGATTAGATCTCCTGCCCCTGGGACTCATGCCTACTTATCTGCCTCTGGGACCTTAGACTGGTAGATCAGAGTCCTTTGATCTGTGAGCACATAGTTAGAACATGGCAGCATTAGAGATTTCCCACGGGAATAATCTTTTGCTTCTCTGGTAGTCCCATATATCTCTCCCTTAAGAATTTGAATATGTCCTACACATTTCAGGGCTTCCCTGGTGGCTCAGGTGGTAAAGAATTTGTCTGCAATGCAAGAGAGCCAGGTTCTAGATCCCCCGGAGAAGGGAATGGCAAGCCACTCCAGTACTCTAGCCTGGAGAATCCCATGGACAGAGGAGCCTGGTGGGCTGCATTCCATGGGGTCACAGAGTTGGATAGAACTGAGCGACTAACATACACTGGTGGTCCCAGGGTTTTCCCTGATCCACTTCCACTGTGTCACATGAGCCCCCTCGGAGTACCTTCATGGTAGTCAACCCCTATTCCTCTTACCGAGGGTCAATCCCGTGGCCTGAGCCTCCACACGCAGCCCCTGCTTGCCACAAGCGTGTGAGCCACGTGAGAGCCAAAATGGTGAAGTTTCTCCATTTTGCCTTCTGCGCACCTGTCTCACTGTGCTTCCCTCTGAGGTTCTGAAGCTCCCCTCCCCTGACCTTGCTTGTAAGGGGTTTTCCTAGTATGCAGAAATCTTTTCTCCTTCACGACTCCTTCCCCAGGGTGCAGGCCCTCATCCCAAATTCTTTGTCTCCTTTTTTGTCTTTTATATTTGTCCTACCTCATTTCAAGGAGATTGGCTTTCCTTTCTATAAATCTGGAGTCTTCTGGCAGTATTCAGAAGATGTTCTGTGGGAACTGTTCCACATGTAGATATGTCGATACCTTTGTTAGGGAGAAGGTGGTCTTCCCGTCCTATTCCTCCACCATCTTCTCTCCCTTTCTGCCCTGTGTTTAGACTGTTTTCTTGATGAGATTTTTTTCATGACCTCCTTCTCACATACTCATTAACCCCTTTCATTGAAGGCTGGCTTTTTTCTGTTCTGGCACGTCTCACCTGGTTTACTAACAGACTGTCTCCTCTTCTAGGCTAATGGGGGAGTGGGGAGTGTCTCACATCTCTGTGTCCCCAGCACTCAGCATATAGGTCTCCTGGATTAATAAATGAGTGGGGGGTGGGACAGAGCATACAAGACAAAACAAGCAAACAAATAATAACCATACTTTTACTTATTAAAGCCAGGTAGGTCTCCTGCCCACCCTAGCTCTCATTGTACCAGTCAGGCCAAAAGAAAGTCCTTCTTCCTCCAGCCTATGCAAGCATTTCCTCATACCTGAATGTTCTTTGGAAGGAATGGTGCTAAAGCTGAAACTCAAGTATTTTGGCCACCTCATGCGGAGAGCTGACTCATTGGAAAAGACTCTGATGCTGGGAGGGATTGGAGGCAGGAGGAGAAGGGGATGACAGAGGATCAGATGGCTGGATGGTAGCTGGGTGGTATCACCGACTCGATGCATGTGAGTTTGAGTGAACTCCAGGAGTTGGTGATAGACAGGGAAGCCTGAAATGCTGCAATTCATGGGGTCACAAAGAGTCAGACACCACTGAGCGACTGAACTGAATTCTCCCGAAAACTGCAAGGGAGTAAGTAAAAATGGTGATGGTGGAATGGTGGCCAGTGCTGCCTCCTTTCATATCCCTTCCGCAGTCCCAAGATGGGCCCTCCTCCCTAGTCCCTACCCCATGGGCCTGGTCCTGTGAGGACCACAGCTTGGTTCCTGAGAATCATTTCCTTGAGATGGAAAGGCACGTAGTGGAGTCACCATGTCCCTTTATGCCTCTGGGCCCTAAAGGCAGAGCTCTGCTTCTACCAGGGAGTGACTCTGAGTAGCCTTAGCATCCTCACTTCTCCCCTTTGTTAGGCAGGAAAAGCGGTGACATGGCAGAGATCTGAGTCAGCTGACTGGTTCCAGAAACCAACTTCAGCCCTAAGGGCAATGGGAGAGGAAGGGATTCTTTTTTTTTCCCCTATATAAATAACCCAAAGTGGAGATCATCAGTAAGGTATTATCCGAGAGATCCTCTAATCAACCCCTTCATTTTTCTGATGAGGGCCAGGAAGGCCAGAGAGGCAGTTTTATGTACACATAGTCAGCACTGGTAGCAGCAGTAGTGTTGGTCACTCAATCATGTCCGACTCTTTGCAACCCCATGGACTGTAGCCCACGAGGCTCCTCTGTCCACAGAATTCTTCAGGCAAGAATACTAGAGTGGGTAGCTATTCCCTTCTCCATGGAATATTGCTGACCCAAGGATCAAACCCGGTCTCCTGCACTGCAGATTCTTTATCATCTGAGCCACCAAGGAAGCACATAGTCAGCACTAACAACCAGCTAATAGCAAAAGGTGGTTGGGACAGAGCTCACTAACCCCAAACTCTGACTGAGGGGCAGAGAATGCCTGGCTTAGCTTCTTCTAAAGGCTAGTGTAAGCCATTTCCTTGTCAGGAGGGATGGAGGAGTTTTTTCTCTTCTACTTGAGGCAGAATGAGGTGCTGGGAAGACAACCACAGCTATCTATCAACACCAGTGAATAAATGAATAAGTTGTGGTATATTCCAGACAATTCATCAATAAAAAAGAATATACAAATCAACATGGATAAATAGCAGATAATTATGCTGAATGGAATAAGTCAGACGCCCCCACCCCCGGCCCCCAAAAGACCATACTGTTTGATTCTGTTAACAAATCTGTGATACAAAGCAGTTAGTGATGTAATGGGTTGAATGATGACCTCCCAAATGATATTCCATATCCCAATTTCTGGAACCTGTGAATGTTACTTTACTTAGATAAAAGGTCTTTGCAGGTGTAATAAAGGATCCTGAGATGAGTTCACCATCCTGAATTATGCTGGTGGGCCTTAAATTCAATGTCAAGTGTCCTTACAATACAATACACTGATATAAGAAGTTCCCTGGAAATGGGAAAGGAGATGGGAGAGGTGGAAAGGAGAGATTACAAAGAATTAAGAGTCAACTTTGAGGAATGATAAATATTTTCATTATCATGACTGTGATACTGTTTCATGGATGGATACATATGTCAAAACTTATCAAATTGTACACTTTAAGTCCATTGTACATTAACAGAACTGTTAAAAAGATGAAAGATCCATGGATCCAAAATAAGACTCCACTTGCAATATTTTGGCTTTTTGGAAGTAACATTGATACATGGTACATTCTCAGGAAACTGATCATGAGAGAACGTACCATCATATGAAGAACAGCTAAATAACACCAGAATACTAAAATTGGGAGGATGAACATACATACATATAGTAATCAAATATATTAAGTATTGTGATGTACAAGTTAAAATATTCCCATCTTATATGAACTTTATTAGAATCGAGATCAATGATATCCTTGTAGTGAGACAGATTTTGGTTCAAATAACTTCCTAAAGTCAGTGCCTGTCCACAGACATGATAGTGGTTGGAGGAGCTAGTTAGTGGGAGACTACCTGTCAAGATGGACAGAGGAGCCTGGTGGGCTAGTCCATGAGGTCGTGAATGAGCCAGACGCAACTTAGCAACTAAAGAACAACGTGTCTCAAGATCATAAACTGGAAGCCTCTCTGACTTGTGTTTGATCTTCTGTTTTTCATGAATTTTTATCCTCTCCAATTTCCATTTTTTACCTGTTTTTCTGCTGGAGCACATGCTTTAGAAGTTTCCAGAAAAGGAAATGCTGGCATAAAATTTTGAAATCTTGAATGTCAGGTTTGTCTTTTGGCTGGGAATAAAATTCTAGGCAAAACTGGAGGTATTACTCTTTTGCCTCTTAGCTTTAAATGATGTTATCAAGAAGGCTGGTACTATTTATTCCCTTTTTAGAATCTTCTCTCTATCCTTGCCTCCATATGTGCTAAGTTGCTTCAGTCGTGTTTGACTTTGCACAACTGTATGGACTTTGCCTGCCAGGCTCCTCTGCTTGTGGGATTCTCCAGGCAAGGATTCTGGAGTGGGTTGCCATGCCCTCTTTCAGGGAATCTTCCTGACCCAAGGATGTTAGAACCCGCATCTCTGATGTCTCCTGCATTGGCAGCAAGTTCTTTACCACTAGCACCACCTAGGATGCCCTCTCTATCCTTAGTGTTATGAAACTTCACAATGTGCTTTGGTTTGGGCTTTTTTTCCCCCCCTATTGTGCAGGGTATTCATGGCATTTTCAAGTGAATTCACATCATTTATTTCTGGGAAATTTTACATATACACAAATATCTAAATAGTATCATCCTTTCCATTGGTTTTCATTTCCTGGAATCCCCACTAGTTACATGTTAAGACTTCCTGGACTGCATCTCCCATTTTCATATTATTTCTCTCCTATCGTCCATGGTCTGTCCTTTTGTTCTATTTGCTGAGAGCTTTTTCTCACTTATCTTCTAGAACATCTATTGAGTGGTTAATTTGAACTATTTTAAATTTCCAAGACCAGTGCCTGTTCTCTGAACAGTCCATTCAAAAAATAGCATTTTGTTCATGATTCATAGAAGCAAAACCATCTAAAGATTTAATTTTTTCTGAAGTTTCTTCCCCAAACTTCCTAAATTATCTCCTTCCTCTAATTTCTTTTCTTCTGTTTGTTTTGATCTCTTTATGTTGAAAGCTTTCCTGAAATGTCTGCTGGACCTTAGCTATTAAAATGAAGTGTGATGTTGTGTGTGTGTGTATATATATATATATATATATATATATATATATAGTGTGGAGGAACACAGATGTGTGTAGTGTGTTGGAGAGAGGGTAGAGAGTTATGTTGAAGGAGTTGGTGACTTGGATTTACTAACAGAGTTGTCAGCTGAGCTTTTTGTTGGTGGACCCTTTAAATTTATCATAGGACTTATTGTTTTCTAGAGTTTTACTCCAGAAAATGTATCTTTTAATCTCTCACCTAAGGGTTTAAGTCTGACTGCCAATATTCTGGGAATGGGATCGAGGAAGGGGCTGAAAGGTCTCACTTTTACTAACTTGTTCTCTGTTTTTCAGTTTAATCAATTATTTGTGTTTTTGAATTGGGAACCTCTCTGGTTAAATCTCTCCGAGTCTTCTGTTGGGATGAACAAGGGTAAGTCACCTGGATGCATTGTTTGGAGCTTCTTATGCAGACTTTAAACCAACGTTCTTGATTTCGTCTCAATGCTTAACTCTGCCTTTCATATTACCGAGGTATCTGGGTTTTGGAAAGGCCAATACATAGCCTTGCCTGTGTCAACATACCATTTTCAGGAATTAAGTTTTAGTTTCTCCCCTCATTTAAGTCTGTAAAGATACAGAGAGTATTTACCATATCTGAGTCCAGTGCATCGATCAGCTCTAAAAGGAATACTCAGCAGATGTTTGTTGAATGAATGAAACTCTAGCTAAGTGACCTGAAATGAGCACTAAACTTTCTGAGCAATAATTTCTTCATCTGTGCAGTATGAACACCCATCCCCAAGTTTACAACTTCATAGGTTTATCTGAACATTAAGTGAAAATGCTTTGTAAGAATTTCCTTTGCAATTTGGTTTTTGGACCAAATAGGAACTTTTGTTGTTGTTCCTGTTGTTTATGCCACTAGAATATATATTTTATTAGAATTTTCATGTGTATGAGCTTTGTCTTTTTTATCCCCTGTATGGCAGAATCTGGAGAAGGGAATGGCAGTCCACTCCATTATTCTTGCCTGGAGAATTCCATGGACAGAGAAGCCTGGCGGGCTATAGTCCATGGGGTCGCAAAGAGTTGAACATGACTGAGTGACTAACACACACATGGTAGAAACATCTTATATTCACTTTTTTACTATCTCTGGTGAATCATCACTCAGTTTCCAGTCACTGTAGCAGCTAAAAAGAATCTCTCCAAAGTGTAGATTCTGGAATAATCACACCAATTTGCCTTTCTACGGGAACACATTGAATAGAAGTTAGCTTTCATCTTAAGGCAATATTTTTAACAAAATTTCAGACTTACCAAATTAATTAATAAATCTTAAGAATCCATCTAGACAGCATATTAAAAAGCAGAGACATTACTTTGCCCACAAAGGTCCGTTTAGATAAGGCTATGGTTTTTCCAGTAATCATGTATGGATGTGAGAGTTGGACTATAAAGAAGGCTGAGTGCCAAAGAACTGATGCTTTTGAACTACGGTCTTGGGGAAGACTCTTGAGAGTCCCTTGGACTGCAAGGAGATCCCACCAGTCCATCCTAAAGGAAATCAGTACTGAATATTCATTGGAAGGACTGATATTGAAGCTGAAACTCCAATACCTTGGCTACCTGATGCGANTTTCCAGTAATCATGTATGGATGTGAGAGTTGGACTATAAAGAAGGCTGAGTGCCAAAGAACTGATGCTTTTGAACTACGGTCTTGGGGAAGACTCTTGAGAGTCCCTTGGACTGCAAGGAGATCCCACCAGTCCATCCTAAAGGAAATCAGTACTGAATATTCATTGGAAGGACTGATATTGAAGCTGAAACTCCAATACCTTGGCTACCTGATGCGAAGAGCTAACTCATTTGAAAAGACCCTGATTCTGGAAAAGATTGAAGGTGGGAGGAGAAGAGGATAACAGAGGATGAGATGGTTGGATGGCATCACTGATTCAATGGACATGAGTTTGAGTAAACTCCGGGAGTTGATGATGGACAGGGAGGCCTGGTGTGCTGCAGTCCATGGGGTCGCAAAGAGTCAGACACGACTAAGCAACTGAACTGAAGAATCCATCTGTAGAAGCTGGTTCATCAAGTACCAGATATTTACAGTGAGAGTAATATATGAGGATTATGGAGTGAGGAACTCAATACTTTTTTTCTTATTTTAGGTGATAAGTAGGTATTATAGTTGATGGTTACAACTTGCAGAGTTCAGTGAATCAACATATAGCTGCCATACCTCACCCAATACATAACCTAAAAGTCAGAATACCTACTTTTTGTCACATCCAGTCTTGGACTTCTTAACACACAATTTCTCATAGCCAGAATGAAAGTGTTTATTTAAAACTTTGGCCCAAAAGATGACACAATTGCTACAAAAACTGCTTCCCTGGCCAATTAACAAGGTGTAGACTAAAAGAACAAAACAAAAGCCAGAAAAGACCTCTACCTCTTGTTAGGTGAGTCAGCTACAGTAGATGTCAAGAAAGGACAGGAATCTCCCTCGCGGTACAGTGGATAAGAATCTGCCTGGCAATGCAGGGGACACGGCTTTGATCCCTGGTCCGGGAAGATTCTACATCCTGCAGAACAATTAAGCTTCTGTGCTACAACCACTGAGTCTGAACTCTAGAGCCCACGAGCAGCAGCCCACATGCTCAACTACTGAAGGCCATGCATCTAGAGCCTGTGCTCTGCAACAAGAGAAGTCACTGCAATGAGAAGCCCAGGGGTCACAATGAGTAGTACCCCCCATTTGCTCCAAGTAGAGAAAGTCAATGCACACCCATGAAGATGGAGAGAAATCAAAAATAAATAAATGAATAAATAAATGAATAATATATTTTAAAGAGGGACTCAACATAGGTTATTATTATAATTTTTTTTAAAGGACAAGGTAAAACAGTTACCCTAAAGTGGTATTACTTCACTTCTGTCAACATGGGGAGATTTCAATGACCTTAAATGTATTTTTAACAAGAGTTAAAAAAAATCTTATTTCAGTAGTTCTTAAAATGGTTCAAAAATTCAAAGAAATAAATGAGCATTCAAATGGTTCAAAGAACAAAACAAAAACTTCTATTACAATTTACTTAAGTAGTAAAATTAAAATATTTCATTAAAAAAAAACAACAAAAAAACACAACTAAGTTTACTCCCTTATCTTCCCAAAAGGTTCCTGAAGGTAAGGATTTAAAATCAATGTCCTGGGCTTCCCTGGTGTTTGACTCTTGCAACGCCACGGACTATAGCCTGCCAGGCTCCTCTGTCCATGGCGTTTTCCAGGCAAGATTACTGGGGTAAGTTGCCATTTCCTTCTCCAGGCTCAGTGGTAAAGAATCCACCTGCCAATGTAGGAGATGTGGGTTCGATGCCTGATTCAGGAAGATCCCACACGCTGTGGAGCAACTAAGCTCCAGCACCGCAACTGCTGAGCCTGCATTCAAGCCTGGGAGCCGCAACTACTGAGCCACTACTGAAGCCTGTACACCCTAAAGCCCATGCTCTGCAACAAGAGAGGCCACTGCAAACTGCAACTAGAGAGCAGCCCCTGCTCTCTGCAACCAGACAAAAACCCACCCAGCAATGAAGATCCAGGACAGACAAAAATAAATTAATTATTTTTTAAAAATCCACATCATCCTCAAATCCAAAAGAGAGGATATATATATATATGTATGTATACATATGTGTATACATATATATATGTACAGCTGACTCATTTTGCTGTACAGCAGAAACATTGTAAAATAACTAATTCCAATTAAAAAAAAAATAGAGAGAAGGAAATGGCAACTTACCCCAGTAATCTTGCCTGGAAAACGCCATGGACAGAGGACCCTGGCAGGCTATAGTCCGTGGCGTTGCAAGAATCAGACACAACTTAGCAACTAAACCATCTACCACCACAAAGCGAATACATGCCTAAAGATAACATGTGAAAAGGATATTTGCCATATACTAGCTAGTTTCTTTGGGGGAGGGTGGAAGTCAAGGAAGACTTGGGTTACTTTCTCATCAACTTCCATTTTATATTTATTTATAATGACCATTATTTTTACTAATACTGTAAAACTATGAAAAATGAGTAAAATACTAAAAGTTTCTTGTAAAAAAATAAATAAATGCCCTTCTCAATTGAATAGAGCAATAACTCCAACTTTCTATTTCTCTCTACTCATAAAATAGACAAAGGCATCACTGTTGTCCAGTTTTATTATTTTTTAATCTTTCCAACACATGAACTGTAATTCATTTTGAGATTTTTTTTTCAGTGCATTTCACAGCAAAAATGAACAAGGGAATCATTAAAATGGTTGTACATAAACCAATTATTTTCTTACAATTTACAATTTGTTGAAAAAATTATTTTGCTATTTTCATCCTATCAACCCCCTTCAATAAAACACAATTTATCAGAGCACAAAGCTTAAATGTCTTATGTTGATGCGACAGATACAGCCACCTACAATGGCTGATGAATAATAGCTATATGTTACACACACTGATTGGAAGACCACATCAAGAGAAACAGAGTAAGGCACCACTCTTGAAAAATTAAGGTAGCTTGCAGTAAAACAAGTGTTGAGTACCATAAGGAGGTGCTCAATAAATACTCGAATGAATGATGAAAGCCATAATTAGCACTATTCTTTTGTCAGTAATTCTTTAACCTCAATAAAATACTTAAAAAAAAAAAAAAAGATATGTACCTGAATACAACTTCCTGATACCTTTTTTCCTGGTATCTTTTTTATTTTATACTCTTTCTTCGGCATTTGAGTTTCCTTGAAAAGAAAGCAAAACCATACCACACATGCACTTAGTCACATATTCAAATTCTGAATTACTGACAAACAGGAATAGTTGTTTTAAATTTTGAGTGAATGGAGGTAAAATAAAGCATACTTATCCAGAGGGATAGCACATAATACTGGATATTAACCTACAAACAAAAAAAAAAAGGTAAGGAAAACAGTAACAGTTACATTTTTAAATATTTGCTATGTTCTTTAATGCCTCAGTTCTTGAGAAAGGCCAAAATTTCATCATATTGACAGGAACACATTTAAAAAAACTGTCTCTCAAGTATAATATGTAATAAAACTAGGTATTGAAAAATGTTCTGAAATTTTTCAAGTCAATGTTGTTTTCAAGTATATTAAAATGCTCAGAAGAAAAAATTCTCCATGGTTATAATTCTAATCAATTTATAAATATACTTTTTAAAAGAGAGTTCCAACAGAGGTGGATAATGGATAAGTTCCTCAGACACAGGCACACAGTCTCTTTGAAGGAACAGAATACCTTGTTATGACAACCTGGTTGATTTTTTTTTTTAACACTGATTTCAGGCACAATGGCTGAAGCCACTTCTGGGTCATCTTCTTCCTCCTCTTGGTTTGTTGTTAAGAGTACCGAATACTTCAGCTACTAACAGAAAGCAAAGCACAAACTCTAAAAGAGACTTCAATTTTCACTATAAAGAAATTAAAATCACTGAGTTCTCATTGTTGTGTTTATCTGCTGCCCCCATGCAAAAACAGGGGATTCAAACTTAGCTTCTGGAGCAGAAACTGGATAAGAGATTAATCATCTAATAATTCAGGTGAAAGGTTTTCAGATGATATTGCTCACATCACAGGAACAGCCTGGTGAGAAGTCCATCGTGCTTCTTCAACACTTTGGTCGTGCTGCAGTTCTATGGTGCCCTAGTCAGTACATTCGTGTGTAATCAGTTTCAGTCTGTGCAATCAGGAAGCAGGTCACTCAGTGCAATGACTCCATACTGGGAGGGTTTAGGGTAAACAGAGTAGTTCATTTAGCTGAGTCTTAGACAGTGTATGTCACTCTGCTGGTTGTGTTGTTGGAATTATTTTCCAAAGGGGTTTGTGATAAACCCAGCCATCTCCCTGAAACAAGCAGAAAAACAAATTAAAGAACCACTCCTCTAGTATTTTCAGAACCAAAACTCGATGCCATGCTCTTACTGAAATGGAATTCTACTTTCACATCTAAACACAAGAGTTTTTAAAGAAAAGATCTCTTTTGCTTAAGACATCAAAAAGTATGTGTGGTTTAGCTAGGATTAGGTGAGAAGTTCCTGTCTGGGAAGACCTAGTTTGTGCTCCATGCGGAAGCCATCTGTAGTAATTCTGCTACTTTTGCCAAGATGCTTCAGACAGCCTCACCCATGGAGTGACAGGCAGCAGGTGGAGCACGAGAAATGGTCACCAAGGTACCAGCTGTTCTCTACATGGCAAATGGCATTCTAGTAGCTGAGTATTGTTTTCTAGTTCTTTCCCGACTCTACCCCTTAGCTTTCCCTGGTTCCTGTGAACAGAAGGTTACCAAAAGGAGATAAAGTTAGTTTACTAAAGACAAGAGAAGACCAAGTCAGGAACAAAGTGCTGTCGAGAATGCATGAGGCAGCATACTAGGGTAAAAGCTTGGCAGAGTTGAAGTCACGGTAGCTAAGACTGAAATTTAGTGTTTCTGCAACGAGGTTAGGTAAGTCAGATTTGAACCTCTGTCCATAATCCCTATATCGACTTCAATATATTTGCATTAAATTAAAAAATTATATTTACAATACCTTGTCCCCAAAATGACTCATGGTCAGCAATTATGTGGCTCATAGTGACAAGACTCCCTCCTTGACTAAACTTTAAAAATTAAGACTCCTTTGTCTCTAGTTTTGCCTAAGCCTTCTAGGCCTGCTGAACTCAGTTTTAGCCAAAAAAATCACGATGAACCAGTTTATCAAGAATCCTCTCATCTTTGATATCCAATGAAACTCCTCTCCTCCCACCTTCCATCTAATCACGGGCCTCCCTCGATCCATCATCACTGACATGTGACCAAGGTCTCTTGGTAATTTTCCATCCACTCTCTCATCCTACATGCTGGCTATAAATTGCTACTTAGCCCCATATTCAGCGTTGAAGTCAATCTTTCTCCTCTATTACAATATTCTGATGTCATTTAATCACATTACAGAAGGCCAGGTTTACAAGTTAACCTGTGCCATCTGACCATCTCATTCCAAAGAGAAACTGGAGGCTCTGAAAAGCGAAAAGAGCAGCCCAAATTCACCCAGGAAGGGACTGAGTTCTTTCCAGTACAACTTTTGTATATCTACCTATACTTAAAAATAATAATTTTATTTATTTATTTTTATTTTTGGCTGTGACAGGTCTTTGCTGCTGCGTGGGCTTTTCTCCAGTTGCGGTGCACAGGCTTCTCACTGTGGTGGCTTCTCTTGTGGCATTTGGGGTCTAGGGTGCATGGGCTTCAGTTGTTGTGGCTCCCAGGCTCTAGAGCACAGGCTCAATAGTTGTGGTGCATAGGCTTAGCTGCTCTGTGACATGTGCGATCTTCCCAGATCAGAGATAGAACCTGTGTCTCCTGCATTGGCAGGTGGATTCTTTAACACTGAGCCACCATGGAAGTTTAGGACCTACCTACAGTTTACAGGTGAGGAAACTGAAGTGAGAAATGGTAAATAAACTATCCAAGGTATGAGCTGGAGTGGAAACTTAGCACATCTGATCCCAATATAGCCCATTATTCTGTAAAAGCCTCCCTGCTTGCATTTATACACATCTTGAGAAATTTTAAACATCCATTTAAGAGGATACAACCAACAGATTCTGATGGATGTGTATAATCACAAAAGAGAGGAAACAGAAAATCTAATTTATTTTCTTGGGCTCGAAAATCACCGCAGACAGTGACTGCTGCCAAGAAATAAAAAGATGCTTGCTCCTTGGAAGAAAAGCTATGACAAACCTAGACAGCATATTAAAAAGCAGAGACATCCCTGGAGAAGGGAATGGCAACTCACTCCATTATTCTCGATTGGAGAATCCCAAGGACAGAGGAGCATGATGGGCTATAGTCCATGGTGTTGCAAAGAGTTGGGAAAAAAAAGAAAAAAAAACAGAGACATCACTTTGCCGACAAAGGTCCATAGAGTCAAAGCTATGGTTTTTCCAGTAGTCATGTATGGATATGAGAGTTGGACCATAGAAGAAGGCTGAGCACCAAAGAATTGATGCTTTCGAACTGTTGTGCTGGAGAAGACAATTGAGAGTCCCTTGGACTGCAAGGAGATCAAACCAGTCAATCCTAAAGGAAATCAACCTTGAATATTCAATGGAAGGACTGATGCTGAAGCTAAAGCTCCAATACTTTGGACACCTGTTGTGAAGAGATGACTCATTAGAAAAGACCCTGATGCTGTGAAAGACTGAGGGCAGGAAGAAGGGGACAACAGAGGATGAGATGGTTGGATGGCATCACTGATTCAATAGACATGAATTTGAGCAAACTCCAAGAGATAGTAAAGGATAGGGAAGCCTTGCGTACTGGAATCCATACGGTCACAAAGAGGTGGACACGACGAAGCGACTGAACAAAGGCAAAGAAGATCTAATAAACTAAATGTCAATGAGAAATGGTTAGGAAAAGAGAGTGGGTGTTACCAAATGATTCTAGAAACACTTTTCACCTATACTTTCTCATATTACTCTCCTTGTTCTATACCAAAAAAATCTATTCCAATTTCAAACTGGTCTGTAATTGGTCTGACAGCAATAATGGAAGTACCAAACAAATGAAAAAGCTCTTGTTACTCATAACAATATGGATGAAACACCTACTATGTATCTAGCATTCTGTTTAGGACCACAGGAAGACAAAACAGACTTATCAGTAATATGATTTTTCTTAGCAAAGAGCCATATCAGATGGCAAGAGCTCCAAAGTTGTTATGAACCTTGGGGTACCAGCTTCAGCTAGCTCATCAGCCTCATTTATACTCTGCAGTGCTTCTCACAGCACAAGCCATGGTCCTGTCATACACTGGATGTGACTTGACTGTTCCATGAGCTTCAGTTCAGTTCAGTTGCTCAGTCATGTCTGACTCTTTGCAACCCCATGAAACACAGCCTGCCAGATCTCCCTGTCCGTCACCAACTTTCGGAGTTTACTCAAATTCATGTCCATTGAGACAGTGATACCGCCCAACCATCTCATCCTGTGTTGTCCCCTTCTCCTCCCACCTTCAATCTTTCCCAGCATCAGGGTCTTTTCAAATGAGTCAATTCTTCACATAAGGTGGCCAAATACAGGACTGATTTCCTTTAGGACTGACTGGATCTCCTTGCTGTCCAAGGGATTCTCGAGAGTCTTCTCCAACACATTTCAAAACCATCAATTCTTTGGAGCTCAGCTTTCTTTATAGTCCAACTCTCACATCCATACATGATCACTGGAAAAACATTAGCTTTGAATAGACAGACCTTTGTTGACAAAGTAATGTCTCTGCTTTTAATATGCTGTCTAGATTGGTCATAACTTCCCTGCCAAGGAGTAAGCATCTTTTAATTTTATGGCTGCAGTCACCATGTGCAGTGATTTTGGAGCCCAGAAAAATAAAGTCTGTCACTGTTTTCACTGTTCCCCCATCTATTTGCCATGAAGTGATGGGACCAGATGCCATGATCTTCGTTCTCTGAATGTTAAGCTTTAGGCNGGTGGGTTTCAAGATTGGGAAGTCATGTACACCTGAGATGGAAAAAATAAAAATAAATAAAAATCTTTAAATTTAGAAAAGACTTTAGAAATCATTTAGTATTAACTGCAAAATCAGTGAATTAAACTCTTCTATATAAGCTTTAGACTCTTACATGAACTTAGTGATGGGAACACACTACTATAAAATGTACACTTGTTATTATTGGATATTTTTATTGATAATTCTTTCTTATGTTAAGCTCCTAAATCTAGGCCTAGCTCAAGTCTGCTATCCAAGTTGACAAATACTTCTATGTGAAAGCCTATATATATTTGAAGAAAGCTCTAATGAACGGCCCCAATTTTCTGTTTTCAGTCTAAACACTCACCATTTCATTCTTTTATCTTTAAGCACTGTAAAGATTCTAGCCACTTCACCATCCTGTGGGTGGCCAATTAAGTTTTTCATGTATCCCTTAAAATGCGATCTTTGGAAGTGAAAAAAGTTTCACTGTTGTGGTACAATGGCAACAAACTTTTAACTGTGTATTCATTATTGAGATTATAGATTAATCTTAGTATTTTGTGGCAAATTTAAATCCCCATTTCTGAACTGCTGGTAAACTATTCTGACAAATTGTAAAAAGGTCACACAAAAGCTCATGGTTAAGCTGGACTATTTTTAGAAACAAAGATATGCACGTGTTAACAAGTCAAAAAAGCCTCCTAAGTTAAAGTTCTCATTATGTAGATAATGAGTTTTAGTCGGAAGGCATATAGAACATATACCTCTTTAATAAAATATTTGGTTTTCCAAGGTGTGCCTGTTTCAATTCGATGCCTTTCTTCATTTCTCTGGCGTTCTTCCAGGGTACGTTTATGCTCTGTGGCTTTATCGATTTCAGAGTCCCTCAGAGAGTCTGTCACATTTTTCCACAATCTCCTGAAATTAGAAAACCACATGCTTTACAAACATTCTTCCAAAAAAAAAAAGTGCATACCTGCAAAATTAACAGTAATTTTAATAAATTACATTTCCTGAATCATATCTATAATTTCACACATGAATTATAAGAATATATACTATGTTGCTGATGTTAATGTCCAAGATGCTGTTGTTTCTGCTTCTTTTTAAATTAAAAGTAATGTATTTTTTCCCAAGTTATATAACCAAGATTTTATTTTAAAGAAACTTAGAAGCAAAAAGAGAAATAAATATTTAAAAAGCTGAAACAGAAGATACCATTTCTGCTTCTGGACATGATGAAATAAGGGGCACCATATTTACCCTCCCACTTTTAATCAGCTAGAAAACTAGACAAAAATATATTGAAACAATGGTTTTCAGATATTGAACAAAAGGCAGCAGTGGCTGGTAAACAAATGAGGGGAACCCTATGAGTGTTCCAACTGACTAATTAGAGAGCATTTGCAGGCACAGCACAGGAAAGGGGAAGCTCAACAGACTTCAAGCAAAAGAAAACTGCCAAGACAATTCTTGGGGAAAGTATAGTCTGTTCAACAAATGGTGCTGAAAAAACTGGATAACCACATGCAAAAATCTGATCTTAGACTCTCATGTCACAATAAAACTAAGAAGAAATAAGAGAAAATCTTTGAGACTGGGTTAGGCAAAGATTTTTTAGCTACAACACCAAAACCATAATCTATAAAAGAAAACATTGATAGTCTCACCTCATCAAAATAAAAACTTATTACTGAAAAAAACACCACTAAGAAAGTGAAAAGACGAGCAATAGATGAGGAGACAATATTAACGAAACACATACCCAACAAAGGAATTGCGTCCAGAATTTACAAAGAATTCCTATAACACAATAAGACGACAAACAGTTCAATTTAAAAATGGGAAAAATTTATAAGTACACGTTTCAACAAAGAAGATATACAAATGGCTAACTAGCACATAAAGACATGTTCAATGTCATTAGCCATTAAGGAAACACAAATTAAAATCACAATGAGATACTATTTCAGACCAGCTCTAATGGGTATATTAAATGAGACGGGTAATAACAAATGTTGATGAGTATGAGAACTGGAACCCTCATATGTTCCCAGCAGAAATGTAAAATGGTGCAGCCATTTTGGAAAACAGTTAGGCAGTTATGTGAAAAGTTAGACATAAAACCCACACAAACCAGCAATTCCACTCTGAGGTGTTTTACCCAAGAGATATGCAAACATGTCCACAAAAAGATTTGCACAAGAAATGTTCACAGTGGTGTGTGCATGCTAAGTCGCTTCAGTCCTATCTCTCTGAGACCCCATGGACTGTAGCCCGCCAGGGTCCTCTGTCCATGGGATTCTCCAGGCAAGAATACTAGAGTGGGTTGCCATGACCTTCTCTGGGGAATCTTCCCAACCCAGGGATCAAACCCAGGTCTGCCACATTGCAGGCAGATTCTTTACCATTTGAGCTATCCCAGAAGCCAAACCAGGAGTAAAACTATGGTCATTTTTATAAGTAGACTTTTGTTTTAATACAACAACATCTATCTGTTTTTGTCTATGGCTATTTTCATGCTACAATGGCTAAACTGAGCTGTGGTAGAGACTATCTAGTCCATCAAGCTTAAGATATTCATTCTGAGATCAAACCAGTCAATCCTAAAAGAAATCAATCCTGAATATTCATTGGAAGGACTGATGCTGAAGTTGAAGCTGCAATACTTTGGCCACCTGATGCAAAGAACTGACTCACTGGAAAAGACCCTGATGCTGGGAAAGATTGAAGGTAGGAGGAGAAGGGGACAATAGAGGATGTGATGGTTAGATGGTGTCATCGACTTGATGGAACTGAGTTTGAGCAAGCTCCAGGAGTTGGTGAAGGACAGGGAAGCCTGGCATGTTCCAGTCCATGGGGTTATAAAGAGTTGGACACGACTGAGAGATTGAACTGAACTGAGCCTTTAACAAAAGAAGTTTGCTGACCCTTATCTAACTTCTATTTTAAGAAACTATAAAAAGAGCAAACGATGCACAAAATAAGCAGAAAAAAAGAAATAAGAGCAGAAATCAATGCAAAAGAAAACAGACATATAGAGAGAAATCAATGAAACCGAAAACTACTTCTTTGAGTAAAATTAATGAACCTTTAATCACACTGATCAGGAAAAGAATCATGAATACAAAGAATGAGTGTGACATCATCACAATAGAGCCTACAAAACATTAAAAAATAAGCAAATATTATAAAATACATGTTGATAAATTTGAAAAATTGAACCAAGTCTTTCAAAGATAAAATCTACCAAAGTTTGCTCAAGAAGAAGCAGATAACCTCAACAGCCCTAGGTATTAAAGATATTAAATTTGTGGTTAAAATTTTTCTCCCAAAGAAAATAAAAAACCAATAACCCCAAGGAATGCAGACAAAAAATATCTATAATACAAGTTTAGCAAAGAGAATCTCTTAAATACCTGGTTCAAAAATAGCCAGATTCTTATATCTGCTTCTACATTCAATCTATTGTGATATGTACTGTTTTAGTTAAAGTATATAAAGAAAATATGGCCTCACACAGATACATAGTTAGTAAAGGGAAGGGTATTTTAATAGCTATTTCAAATAACTCAATTCTTTGTTATTATATTGAAACTCAGAAAGTGGTAGTTCTTAAAAGATTAGCTGCAATGTAGAAACTGAAAAATGTCAATGAATTTTTCATACTGATACATGAAAATCCATTGGTTTAATTTGTACCTTGAATGGAATTTTTATCCATGCATAATTTTATAATATCATGCAGTGATCATCTGAAAAGAATTATCTTCCAGATGTGGACATATTATGTCATATTTTAAAAAATCATCTTCATTAGTTTCATCACTAATTTCATCAGAAAAACTCTTTACTAGGGAAGCTTTCAATTCATTATGACAGATAAGACAGAAAGTTTTCTAAAATATTGATATTTGCCTTTAAAAGCTTCATTTTTTCCTCAAGTTTTACTAAGATACAATCAACATACAGCTCTGTATAAGTTTCAGAAGTATAGCATAATGATGTGATTTACATATATTGAGAAATGATTACCACAGTAAGTTAAGGTTCATCCTTTCATATAGAAACAAAATCAGAGAAACAGAAAAAGAATTTTTTCTTCCTTGAGATGAGAACTCTTAGGATCTATTCTCTCAACCAATTTCAAATATACCAAACAGCAGTGTTAACTACAATCATCATGAGGTACATTACATCCCCAGTACTTATTTATCTTTAACTGGAGGTTTGTATGTTTTGACTCCTTTCATCCAATTCCTTAACTCCCTAGTCCACATTTCTGGTAATGACAATCTGGCTTCCTTTCTATGAATTTAAAAGTTTTGTTGAAATATACAGTTGATATATAACACTGTGTTAGTTTCAGGTATACAATACAGTGATTTAGTATTTGTATTACTATGAAATGTTCACCACAATAAGTCTAGTCAACCTCTATCACCATACATAATTACCAAAAACATTTTCTTCTTGTGATGAAGACTTTTAAGAACTACTTTCTTAGCAACTTTCAATTATCCAATACAGTATTATTAACTATAGCCACCATGCTATACATTATGTCCTCATGACATTTATTTTAAAACTGGAAATTTGTACCTTTTGACCTACTTCATTCATTTCACTCACTGCCTAGGTACACACCTCTGGCATTTTGGCAATAATGCCAATCTCTGTTTTCTGTGAGTTTTTTTTTTTTTTAACGATTCCACATATAAGTAATATCATACAGTATTTGTCTTTACATATCTGACATTTCACTTGGCACAATGTTCTCAAGATCCATTCATGTTGTCTCAAATGGCAAGATTTCATTCTTTTTATGGTTGAATAATACTCACAATTATAAAAATACTGGGAGTATTATCATACAAAAGAAAACAAAAAACTACCAATTGTATAAGTGAGACCACAGAGAATTTGCTCTTTCTCTGACACTTCATATAATACCCTCAAGGTCCATCCATGTTATCACAAATGGCAGGGTTCCTTTCCTTTTTTAGGACTGAATAATATTCCATTATAAATACATATCACAACTTGCTTATCCATTTATCTGTCAATGGATGGTCAGGTTGTTTCCATTTTAAATTTTATTATTAGCAAAAAAAAAAATTCCAATTGTTTTCCTTTAAATGTCATGTTATAATATTCATTTACAAGAAAAATGTCTGCCCAATATTAAAATTATAATAGTTTAATTTGTCTGTCAATCATCTAAGTAAAAATGGCGCTCCAAGGAAGGGTAGTTTCCATCAGTTGCACAAGTTCTCTTCCTTCAGATAATCAGTGTACTTTATAATCTCACACAAGTGTTTTATGTATACTCCAAATGTGTCATGCAGAATATTCTTTAAAAAGACAGGTAATCAATGTTCCAGATCTAACAAAACTGATAATCTGCACTGCTTTTCAAGGACATTTTTAAAAGAAAATGGCTTTGAAAAAATTGCAACATGGAAAAGAAAAAAAACTGCAGGGCAGTAAGGAACACCACGATTACTTTTACAGTTTGATGCCACTGCCTTGAACGGTGCTAAGGCCCAGCAGTGCTACCCACCACTGCTTTTGTACCACCAATGCAAGTGCCAACAGAGTGAAAAAGGCAAATAATATTTTACCATTATTAAGAAAGCTTTTTCAACTTGCAAACCCCTGGTACAAATATCAAGGGCCCCAGGAGTCCACAAACCAAACCTTGATGCATGCTCCTACATAAACCCTAAATAAGAATTTTCTTTTCAGTCACTACTGTTTTATTTTTTGAACTAACCTGAGTTTTTGTGTAATGGGTACTAAACATCTGCTTATAAATGGTTTGGTTCCATTTATGTGATCTTAAGATGGTTAATGTTTCCTTATATTTGATACAGTAATACTTACATGTGATATAAATTTTAAACAGTACAAAAGGGCATTCTGTGAAAAGTAAGTCTGTTTCTTATCAGAGAGATGAATAAGTGGCTCAGTTGTGTCTGACTCTTTGTGACCCCAGGGACTGCAGCCCACCTGGCTCCTTTGTCCATGGAATTTTCCAGGCAAGAATACTGGATTGGATTGCCATTTCCTCTTCCAGGGAATCTTCCTGACCCAAGGATCAACCCACATCTCCTGTGTCTCCTTCATTGGCAGGCAGATTCTTTACCATTGCACCACCTGGGAAGCCTAGACCTCAGTATTCCTCTCTGGAAGCAACTACTGCCAATACATTCTGAAGAACTACCTTATTAACACATATAGAGCCACTTCATTTACTTTTTGAAAAAATTATTTAATCGCTGCATGGGCTTTTCTCTAGGTGCAGCAAGCAAGCGCTGCTCTCTAGCTGTGGTGCTCAGGCTTCTCATTGCCGTGGCTTCTCTTGTTGTCAAGTATGGGCTCTAGAGCACAAGGGCTTCAGTATTTGTGGCTCCTGGACTCTACAGGACAGACGCAATAGTTGTGGTCTATGGGCTTAGCTGCTCTGCAGCATGTGAGATCTTCCCAGACTAGGGATTGAACCCATTATCTCCTGCACTGGCAGAAGGATTCTTTGCTATTGAGCAACCAGGGAAGCCCCATTTCATTTATCTTTTTCTTTTTTTCTTAATATTATTTTTATTTATTTAGTTGGTGTGACGGGTCTTCGTTGTGGTACATTGGATCTTTGATCTTTGTTGTGGCATGTGAGATCTAGTTCCCTGACTGGGGACTGAACCCAGGCCCCTGCACTTGGAGCATGGAGTCACTGGACCACCAGGGAAGTTCCCCATTTCATTTACTTTTAAAAGCCACCAGGGAAGTCCCCCATTTCATTTACTTTTAAAGGCCTATGACATATATTTCCAAAATACCATCTAAGAAGGCTGTATCAGTTTACCTCCCTAATCAACAATATGAAAATGTCTATTCATTTTTTCCCAAAAGAGATACCATTTAAAAAAATTTTTGTCTTACTGTTAATTTGTATTTCTTTGAATTCTAATTATAATGAACAATTTTCCATTTTCTTAGTGGGTATTGTTTTCTTCTATTTTTGTGAACTACTTCTTTATGTCTTTGCTCATTTTCCTATTAGGGTATTCATCTTTTTATTAATAATTTGTAAGAGTTTGTATGACAAAGATAGTGATCCTTTAACTGCTAAAAGTTAGTATTTTTGTCCAGATTACAAATGTTTTATTTTTACTAAAATGTGATCATGTACACATAATGTCATAGCTGGTACAGTGTTTACAACCATGAGATCAGGCCAACATTTTCAATTTACAGATGAAGAACCTTATCTAAAGTGGTGAAGTGACTTGCCAAGGGTTAGAAATTAGTGAAAAGGCTTAAATTAAGATCTAGACTTTCTGATTCTTTCCTGATGGATGCAAGGATGACACACCTGGATTCAAATGGATCCTGCTTCTCCAAAGGTCTTACTCTTTTCTTCGTCACTGCCAACTTAGTCAAGTCCACGTATTTTGTCTCTCCACTGCTGTAAGCAAACTCAAGAACACTATTCCATTCCCCTTGTACTCTGCATACAACAGTGTTGGTGATGTTGTGCTTTACTTCACCTGTAACCCTAGAAGCAGGCAGAAAAAAAAAAAAGCTTTAATAACTAATATTGTACTTGTTTCTTAGGGATTCTAAAACCCCATGAATGTACTTTGTGAATTCTGTTTAAAACAGTTACACAATTTGCTTCAATTTGTCAGTGCCAAAGTCAGAATCTTTGTAAATCCATGATAGTTTCCAAGATAATATTTTCAAAAAATATTAATTTAATTTTAGAAAGAATACTGGGAATCAAACTAGAGACTTACCATAAATGATTACAAAGTATGATATTTTAATTTCTGCTATAAACAACTATTATAACATTAAAACTAAGTAGGAATATGAAAAATATTAACTTTTTTTTATTATAGTCAAAAATGTTAAAATACTAGGGGCAGGGTTAAAAAAAATGTTACAACACTATAGCTTATTCAACATTTTTTAAAAAAGAACTAGTCCTATTTATTAAAAAAAATTAAAGTCCCTAGATGTCTCTCATAGTGCAGTGGATAACAATCCACCTGCTGATGCAGGAGACATGACTTTAGCCTCTGGTCCAGGAAGATTCCACATGTCACAGAGCAACTAACCTTGTGTACCACAACTGCTAAAACCTACGGGCCCTAGAGCCTGTGCTCTGCAACAAGAGAAGCCACTGAAATGAGAAGACTATGCACCACAATGAAGAGTAGCCCCAACTTGTTGCAACTAGGAAAAAACCCACACAAAGCAATGAAGACCCAGTGCATCCAAAAATAAATAATTTTTAAATAAAAAAAAAAAGTTTAGAAAATTTGCAATTCTGGATACATAAACTCTGTATAAAATCAAATCAGCTTAATTTTAAGTTAAATACAGAAACCAGATAATAAGAGATAGAAAAAATAAGATATATTAAAAATTTTATAATTCTCTTAAAAAGAGCACTGGCATACAAAAATTATTGCCAGCAACCAAAACTCTGAGAGTGCTCAAGCACTACTGTTGAAAGTTTAATGAAGGGTTATCTGGCTGGTTTATCAACAGACAGATAGGATGCAGCTCAAATGAAGGTTGGAATAGAAAACAGGTCTAATTATTTTTAATGAAGTACTCTATGTTCACTGTTGGACACAAACAACAGGGTAAGACTAGACAAAGACTGAGAACTCAAAGAATAGTGGGCAAATATTAGGGTCTTGTCAGTGTTCCAGGGATTATGGTTTATCTGGATTCAAAAGGGAATCCAAAGGACCCAAGCCCATGTTCAGGTGACACCGCAGGAACCCGAGGTAGCATTTGTCAGATATAAGCCAAGGGCCTGGGAACCAGAAGGATATGGTTGAATTTAGGGAATCCATAGCTTTTAATCAGGAGAAGTGAATGGCCTACAAATTCAAAACTCAAGGCAGAGGTATGGGAGCCAATGGACTTTCTGGTGGCTCAGTGGTAAAGTACCTGCTTGCAGTGCAGAAGACACTGGGTCGATCTCTGGGTCAGGAAGATCCCCTGGAGAAGGAAATGGCAACCCACTCCAGCATTGTCACCTGGGAAATCTCATGGAGAGAAGCCTGGTAGGCTTCATGGGGTACATGGTGGGGTGGGGCAAAAGGATGAGACACAACTCAGTGACTAAACGTCAGCAACATCAACAACAGCACAGGAGCCAATAAGCAAATGAACCAGATCTTAGAGATGAAGGTGTACTAGGGTTTGGAATCCAGGAGTAGACCAAACATCAAACATCAAAAGTTAGAAAAAAATAAAAAGTTAGGCATAATTGTAGCTAATTAGACACAAAGAACACCAAGTCTGCTAGATTACAGCAGAAGTGGGAACTCTGGGTTATAATTCAAAGCATATGAACTTAAATAACTATGCCGCTAAGGGGTTTTCCCTGATTTTTGTGACATGTTTCTTCCCTGATCCTACCTGCCAACATGTTTCCTTCCTTGAAAATGTATATCTAACCAACCAGGATATAAAGAAATGGCATTAAACACTTACTTCTTCCATCTTATAACCAGACATACCCAAAACTATATTCTGCGAACTTAAGGATAATAATCCATTTCTTACTTGATCTATCTTTTATTGCCACAATCTCTCAAGTTATTATCTCTATCACAAGCCTTTCCACTTAAAAAGTAACAAGCATGCTGGGTTACACAGAATCTTTGCTGCTTATTGCAGTTACACAGCAAGATCATCATGACAAGAAATGGGGCAGGGAACAAGAACTGCACCTGCTAGAGATAGGTCATGCATACACACATGTTAAGTTGCTTCAGTTGTGCCCTACTCTGTGCAGCGCTATGGACATCAACCCACCAGGCTCCTCTGTCCAGGGGATTCTCCAGACAAGAATACTGGAGTGGGTTGCCATGCCCTCCTCCAGGGAATCTTCCCAACCCAGGGACTGAACCTGTCTCTTATGTCTCCTACATTGGCAGGTGGGTTCTTTACCACTAGCGCCAACTGGCAAGCCCACAGAATACTAGAAAATCACTGGATATATTAACTTGGGTTCATACAGGAAGCTTTTATTTAAAGATTGAAAGTTAAGACCTCAGCTTTGGGTTTTATTGATATGTATATAAGAAACAGCACATGAAATATAATTATATTTTATGCAGAACAACTACAGGACACACTGTCCTATCACGTTACTTAATGCCACTGCATGAGAATACTCATCCTTTTCCATCACTATGTTTATTACAATAAAAGATGTTATTTTTTAACTATCTGTTATACATGAGTTTTTCCTAAAAGCATTACAAATGCTTTCCAAAGATAGGGTCCTGAATTCTAATACTAGAATGTCTAAGCTTCTTGACATATTGAGTGCCACTGTGAGTTTTCCAAATTTGCTGGCAAAAGGACTGCAAACGGTCAGTTTTCACTCCAATCCCAAAGAAGGGCAATACCAAAGAATGTTCAAACTACAATACAATTGCTCTCATTTCACATGCCAGCAATGTAACGCTCAAAATTCAAGGTAGGCTTCAACAGTACGTAAACAGAGAACTTCCAGATGTACAAGCCGGATTTAGAAAAGGCAGAAGGACCAGAGATTAAATTGCCAACATTCTTTAGATCATAAAAAAAGCAAGGGAATTCAAAAGAAACCCTCTGCTTCATTTGACTACACTAAAGCCTCTGACAGCATGGATCACAACAAACTGTGGAAAATTCTGAAAGAGATTCAAATACCAGACCACCTTACCTGTCTCCTGAGAAACTTGTATGCAAGTCAAGAAGCAACAGTTAGAACCAGACATGGAACTACAGACTGGTTCCAAATTGAGAAAGGAATATGTCAAGGTTGTACACTGTCACCTTGCTTATGTGACTTATATGCAGAGTACATCATGCAAAATCCCAGGCTGGATGACTCACAAGCTGGAACCAAGATGGCCGGGAGAAATATCAACAACCTTAGATATGCAGGTGATACCACTCTAATGGCAGAAAGTAAAGCAGAACTAAAGACCCTCTTGATGAGAGTGAAAGAGTAAAGTAAAAAAAAAACTGGCTTAAAACTCAACATTCAAACAACTAAGATCATGGCATATGGTCCCAAAACTTCATGGCAAACAGATGGGGAAAAGTGGAAACAGTGACAGATTTTATTTTCTTGGGCTCCAAAATCACTGTGGACTATGACTGCAGCCATGAAATTAAAAGACACTTTTTTCTTGGAAGAAAAGCTATGATAACCTAGACAGAGTATTAAAAAGCAGAGACCTCACTTTGCTGACAAAGGTCCACATATAGACTGTTTAAGTGCAGTCAAAACTATGGTTTTTCTGTAGTCATGACGGATGTGAAAGTTGGACCATAAAGAAGGGTGAGTACTGAAGAGTTGATGCTTTAAAGCATGAGGCTGGAGAAGACTCTTTAGAATCTCATGGATGGCAAGGAGATCAAACAAGTCAATCCTAACAGAAACCAACCCTGAGTATACACTGGAAGGACTGGTGCTGAAGCTGAAGTTCCAATACTCTGGCCACCTGATGTGAACAGCCAATTTGTTGGAAAAGACTCTGATGCTGGGAAAGACTGAGGGCAGGAAGAGAAGAGTCAACAGAGGATGAGATGGTTAGATGGCATCACCAACTCAATGGACACAAGTCTGAGGAAACCCTGGGAGACAGAGAAGGACAGGAAAGCCTGGTGTGCTACAGTTCATGGGGTCACAAAGAGTCACACATAACTTAGCAACTGAAAAACAAAAGCTTCTTGAAGGCAGGTGGTGTTTTTTTTTTCCTTTTCTATATCTTCAATGTGCCACTTAGCAGTTAGCTGACACAATCTTAATGACATTATACCACTACATATATTTAAAAATGGAAAATGGGATCAGGATATGGAAAAGGGCATGAGGAACAGTTAACTAGGCCTGTTTGGCTCCATCAGAGATAGCTGTGGAAAATGAGGGAGTAAGGAAAGGCAAGTGGAAGATAATATATTTATACCAAATGCAGACAGCAGATAATGTGTCTGCTTGATTTCAGATAGCAGTAAAAAACTAGGCTATGTCTGAGGAGGGAGGCATGGTTAATAAAGACACCAAAGAGAGCCTAAATTAAAATATTCTGTAAAATCAAAGAAGAAAAGATATCAAAATAGAGAAACCCATTTCTAATATTAATCTTTTAAATGTGAAATTAAGTGAAATCATTGGTTCCCATCAATAAAAATCAATCTGGTGGCAGTTTATTAAGGGAAATCATAGTGGAAAAAATGAGGAAACTCTAGAGTCAACCAAAAGTATACTTCCAGGTAACAAAAAGACCCAGTGCTTGTGGCCTTGTGGACAGGTTAAAAGGTATGAAAGGAGAAAAGAAGCCAATTTAAGTAAAATATTAAAAGAAATAAGATGGCAAATATAATGACTGATCATTAACAAACCAAGGATATCTATCTAAAATTATTAGAAGTCTTCAAAATGTCAAAGTATGAACACAAGGCATCAAAAGCCAGTAAGGCTTTTGAAAGTCTTGATTTTGGATAGTCCCTCCCTTTTAGGAACCCAGATGTCAAGATAAAAGAAGCTCGAGTGATGTGGAAAGGCCACACGCAGTCCCCCTTGGATTACAGCCCGAGCTGAGGCCCTGGTCAACAGCCACTTCTCCTGCCTCCCATGTGACTGAGCTGCTTTTGATACTCAGCTGGCTCAAGCTTGTAGGTAACTGAAGCCACAATCAAGGCCCAACTACAAGCACATGAAAGATGCCATGTGAGAATCACCTGAGCATAGCCATCCACGGAACTATAAAGATAATAATAAATTGCTGTTTAAGCACTAAATTTTAGAGAGGTTTATTACAAGCCATAGATAACTAGGTCATCATCCAAACTTATCTTAGATATACTGGCTTCCCCTATACCAGTCAGTTACTCCTTGAAGTCTGTCCATTCTGAATGCCTAACTGGTCTCCCAACTTCTAATGCCACCCCCCATCCCTAATCTAATCTTTATCTGCCACCAAATTGATTTTTATTGATGGAAAGCATATCACTTCCAGATACAACATTGCTCATATTGTATTCTTATAAAAAATGTGTAACATGAACCTGAAACAAAAAAAAACCCAAATTAAAGAGATGCATTTTATAAAACCGGCCTGTGTTCTTCAAAAATGTCAATGTCATAAGTGACAAATAAAGGCTGAAGAAATATTGCCAATTAAATGAGACTAAAGGGATATAACAAGAAAATGTAATGTATGATCCTGGGTCAGGAGAGAATACATTGCTAATTATCAGGCCAATTTACAAAAATTTAATATGGATTATACATTAAATAATGGTATTGTATCATTTTATATTTCCTGAATTTGACAACATTCATGATTATGTTGGTTTCCCTGGTGGTTAGACAGAATCTACCTGCAATGCAGGACACCCAGGTTCAATCCTTGGGTTGTTGAAGACCCACTGGAGAAGGGAATGGCTACCCAGTCCAGTATTCTTGCCTGGAGAATATCATGGACAGAGTAATTATGTAAGAGCATTTTCCTGTTCTTGGGAAATTCTGGCTGAAATACTTGGGGTAAAGTGTTATGACATTTTTAACTCTCAAATGTTTCAGGAATAAAATAACAATAAAACAACAATGACAATAAAGTATGTGTGTATAAATATAGAGAGATTTTGATAAGGCTGTTGTAGCAAAATGTTACCAACTAAAAATCTAGGCAAAGGGGACATGAGAATTTTTACAATTCTTCTGTGGGTTTGAAATGGTTACAAAAGAAAAGATAAAAATAAGTAAAATAAACAAAATATATCATTAAATGTTTGAAAGTTTCATTGGCTCCCACTGCCTTCAGAATAAATATTGAATTTGTCAACAAAAATATCACTAAATTTAGATAATATGATAGGAATGTTAAATCATAAAAGGAAGGCTGAACATGCCCTATCTTTTAAAGTACCTCTAACTTATAAAATAGATTCTGTATCAACAAAATTGTGGCTACAAAGTAGTTAAATAAATGAAACTATTTTTGTGTAGAAGGACTATGAAAATTACACACAGAAATAAAGGAACTATAAAATTAGCTACCTTTCCTCCCACTCGCCAACCTGAATCCTAATCCCTCAGATTTGCTCTCTGGAGCTGCCCTTGGAGATTCAGCCATTGGTGGCCATCAGGCTCGTCAGCACATCTCTGCTTTGCTTGTTTACTGCCTGCTCCTAGCAGGGAATACTGAGTGAGACAGACAACAGCTGAGTTTTCAAAAATGCAGACACAGGAAGTCAAAGGACATGATTATGGACTTCATCAGGAAGAGTGGGTATTGCTGAACGTTAGAGTTCACAGAGCAGAGAAGCCTTATGATAAATAATGATTTCAAAAGAAGTCCAGTCATTATTTACTCAGTATAGACATGGGAGAACTCATCCTGGAGAAAAACCTTTATTAGTCATTCATATGTTAAATGGCACAAGAAAAAACAAAGAAGGGGAAATTATATGAAGACAAATGCTGTGAGGCAACTCTCACTCACTCCTTAAACCACACGAAAGAGTCCATACCAAAAAAAAAAAAACTTAAAAAAAACCCTCTATGAATGCGATTTATGTGGGAAAGTCCTTCATCACTACTTGACTCAGGTAATACAAGATAATTTACACTGGAGAGGGACCCTACAAATGTAGTAATTGTAGTAAATGGCCAGTAAATGTAGACTTTAGCCAGAGCTCTATCTTAATTGACATAAGAGAACTCCTAGGAGGAAATGCTATTTTTGAAATCAATGTAGGAGACCCTTTAGCTGGAGCTCTGGCCTCAATGTACAGAAGACAATTCATATTGGGGAGTAATCCTATATACATAATGAATGGGAAGAAGTCTTTAAAAGGAGACTCTTGATGAGTATCAGAGAATTCACAGAGCAGATACAAGTTCAATTAAATTAATGTGGGAAAGTCTGGACTCATTGAGCAACACTTCTAAAACACAAGAATTCTCTGGAAAACAACACCTTGAATAATATGAATAAAGGAAAATCTTCAATAACTATCTATTAAAACCTTATAATATTAAAGATCTCTCCTTGCAGAAGTTCTATACCATACAGCCATTATATAGGTGTATCTCTCAATTTATTAAACATGAAGAGAGTGCACAATGGCTGTTTTCAAACTTCTGAAAGGTTATCCTGGAGGAAAAAGGGAGTATCAATTGTACAAAGTTCCCAAAATATAAAATCCAAGGGCTCATATAGAAATTAACCAGTAGCAGATCAAAACATCATTGGGAAAAGCTATAATTTGACAGGGTGGACAAGACTGTATCTTTAAGAAGAAAGAAACTCACACTTACTGTATTTCCCTCACACTATATAAAAAAATAAACTCAAAATGATTTAAAGACCTAAAGCCATAACACTTCTAGAGAAGAACATAGGAGAAACACTTTTTTAGCATAACTTGTAGTAGTATTTTCTTGGATTAGTACAAGAAACAAAACCAAAAATAAATGAATGAGAAATAATTAAATTTAAAAGCTTTTGCACAGCAAACAAAACCATCAACAAAATGAAAAGAAAAACTTTGGAACATGAGAAAATATTTGAAAATGATTTGATCAATAAGGGGTTGACACCACAACATTGTATAGCAATTAACCTCCAATAAAAGGGGGGGGGCAGTTAACATCCAAAATACACAAACACCTCATATAACTCAGTATCAAAAAAACTCAAGCCAATCAAAAAGTGGGCAAAAGACCTAAACAGACAGTTTTCCAAAGATGGCATACAGATGGCTAACATGAACATGAAAAGATGCTCAATACTGCTAACCATTAGAGAAATGCAAATCAAAAAACAATAAGATATTACCTCACCCTTGTCAGAATCACTATCATATCAAAAAGTCTCCAAGTATCCAAAGAAATACAAACAAAAAAAACCCAGAATAACTAAGTGAAGTGGAGACAGGCAATCTACTGAAAAAAGAATTCAGAGTAAAGATAGTAAAGATGACCCAAGACCTCAGAAAAAGAAGAGAGGCACAGAATAAGAAGATAGAATTGTTTAACAGAGCTGGAAGATACAAAGGACAGACAGAGTTGAACAACATAATAACTGAAATGAAAAGTACACTAGAAGGAATCAAGAGCAGAATAAATGAGGCAGAAGCACAGATAACTGAGCTGGAAGACAGAGTAGTGGAAATCACTGCTGCAGAACAGAATAAAGATAAAATAATGAAGAGAAATGAAGACAGTTCAAGAGACCTCTAGGACATTACATGCACCAACATTCGCATAATAGGGGTCCCAGAAGGAGAAGTGTCCCTGAAGAGAATAAGGCTTCCCTAGTGGTTCAGATGGTAAAGAATTTGCCTGCAATACAGGAGACCTGGGTTCGATCCCTGGGTTAGGAAGATCCCCTGGAGGAGGGCATGGCAACCCACTCCAGTATTCTTGCCTGGAGAATCCCCAAGGACAGAGGAGCCTGGTGGGGTCACAAAGAGTCGGATATGACAGTGACTAAACACAGCACTTAGTGGGCTTTCTCTCTTGGTGGCTCAGACGATAGAGCGTCTGCCTGCAATATGGGAGACCCGGGTTCGATCTCTGAGTCAGGAAGATTCTCTGGAGAAGGAAATGGCAACCCACTCCAGTACCCTTGCCTGGAAAATCCCATGGATGGAGGAGCCTGATATGCTACAGTCCATGGGGTCGCAAAGAGTCGGACATGACAGTGATTTCACTTTAAAACACAGCACAGCACAGAAGGAGAAGAGAGAGAAAAGGCCTGAGAAAATACTTGAAAAGATTACAGAAAACTTCCCTAATATGGGAAAGGAAATAATGACCCAAGTCCAGGAAACACAGAGTGCCATACAGGATAAACCCAAGGAAGAACACACTGAGATACACATTAATCAAAGTGACAAAAATTAAAGACAAAGAGAAAATATGAAAAGCAACAAATAACATTCAAGGGACTCTCAATATGGTTATCAGCTAATTTTTTCCAGTAGAAGCTTTGCAAGCTAGGATATGTTGTACCTTTGCAGGCACAATGTATTAAAGTGATGAGAAGGAAAAACCTACAGCCAAGAGAACTCTACCTGTAAGGCTCTTGTTCAGAGCTTTACAGAAAAGCAAAGGCTAAGAGAATTCAGCACCACCAAATCAGCTTTACAATAACTGCTGAAGGAACTTTTCTAGGCAGAAAAGAAAAAGCTACAACTAGAAATAAAAAAAAATTATGAATGGGAAAGTGAAAGTAAAAGTTGCTCAGTCGTGTCCAACTCTTTGTAATCCCATGGACTATACAGTCCATGGAATCTCCAGGCTAGAATACTGGAGTGGATAGCCGTTCTCTTCTCCAAGAGATCTTCCCAACCCAGGGATTGAACCTAGGTCTCCCACATTGCAGGTGGATTCTTTACCAGCTGAGCCACCAGGGAAGTTATGAATGGGAAAGCTCACCAGTAAGCATAAAGCAAAGGCAGGAAATCATCCACAAAATGTGAACCATAATATCTTCTCTGAGGATAAAGGACAACGATTTTGATAATCTCCAGTGGTTCTGTTTGAGTAATTTTTCCTTTTTTAATTCTCTGCTTCAGTATTTTGAAATTCATATTTTTTAAGGCCCATTCAATGCCTAGGAGTCAATAAATCTTTCCACTTCTAAGACTGTTTAGTACCAGCTGTCTGGTAAAGAAGTAAAATAGCTATACACACTGAAAGTTTCATACATGAACAAAGCTAGTGCATTCTGGTATAACCATGTAAGAAAACTTTTTGCAATAATAAAGTCAAATTTTCATTCCCTATGACCCAACAATTCCACTCCTAGTTATCTATCAAACATAAACTCATGCATTCACCAATGTTCTAGAAACACTATTTGAAATGGCCCAAAATCAACTTACATACTTTTATATGTCATTCTTTAATACAAACTGTAAAGAAAACTATCCCTACTTCAGAATAATCAGAATAGACATCAAAAGCTAAAACAAAGAGTATTCTTTTGAGAATCCTGTTAGAAAACTTGTCCTCATGTAGTTGGGTGATCTGGACAAGTGCTAAAGAGGCCAACAAGCCATTAAAGGAGTATAATAACTGGCCCATTCCTAGGTGGAATCAGAACAAAGCCATTATTCAGTTACTGGTGCCTGAAGATATTGACTTCCATCATTGTGCTTCTTGAATTATTCTGTATAGATTAGTAAATATATTTTCTTCCTAATCTGTAGCAACATACCTCTCTGAAGTCTCAGTCCAAGTCTGAGTTGTTTAAAAAGCAGAAATGGGACCAGAAATAACATACCATTTGTTAGGAGTTCTAGTTTATTAGAGTAGATAGATCTGTCACTATTTTTAAAATCAAATCATAATTTCCAGAATTCCTTCAAAGATGAAATATATTTAAAAAAATAAACATGAACAGAAATCCAACCCCATTTCACAAAAAACAAAGCAGAAAATGAATGAGTTATAATACAAGATTAAACTGATAAGAGCCAGATATCACTAAAATATTCTTACCGGTGCAGTTTGCCACCGTAAAACGGCTTAGTATGAAAAGTGATGCTGGCAGAGTACCCAGTTTTTGCACAGTTGACATTGACTTTGCCACCCAATTCTACCCAAGGAACAGTTAAAATTGACCGGGCATATGCACAAGGCAGAGAAAATGTATACTCTTCTCCATGCTCCAGTAGACTGAGGATACCTGAATGTGAAAACATGAAGGTGGATAATGTTTAAAAAACAAACAAAAAAAAGATAGCTATGAAAAATCCATATTAGGATTTTCTTCTGCCTGGTAAAGGAACATAATTTTGCTTAATTTTCTTTTCGCTTTGGATGAAATTGGCTTCATTTCCAATTACATTTGACAACAATTCATGGTAACAGTTAATCAAGGTTACTTTCATTATGGTCTTATTTTGTTCATGGAACAAAATTCCCTCTAATGCTACTAAAAATAAAATAAAACTTCAAGTCAGAATTTAAATCCATGCTAGACTATATCATAAGATCTGATCTTTAGCTAGTACTAATAACTTTTAAAGTAGCTTTTAGAATAACTAAATATCTAACATAACATAGACCTTAATCTCAAACAACATGGGAGGAGTTCGTCATTTTATTCTATGCATATTAAGATAGAAAAAAGTTATTTATGATATAAAGTAATGTCATCATAGTAATTTAGCTTGCCAAATTCTGAAATATTTAAGGCAAAGGTACAAAAGTTAGAAATGGCAGTTTTCAAACAATATTCTAATGGGACTTGCTCCATATTAAATGATAGTAAATTAAAAGATGACTTTAAAAAACATATAAGAAAGAGAGTTACAGGGAAAAAAGTTGTTGTGTTGTGTTAGTTGCTCAGTCGTGCCTGACTCTTGGCAACCCCATGGACTGCAATCCATCAGGAATTACATTAATGAATAATCAATCTATTACAGATGATTAAGAGACACTAAAGAGACTTGAGCTAATTACATTACTAACCTAAGCTCATTACCTAGTTCATCATCAAAATAAACACTGAACTGGATATGTACTGCTAGGGTATCTCTGAGGGTATCTCTCTCTTAATAAATGCTCATGAAGTACTGTGTTCTTAATGTTCATAAAAAAGGGCAAAAATTATATTTTCATATAGTCAAATTTTTAGGATAGACAAATAGATTGAGTTCTAAAGCAGTCTGCTTTACATAAAGCAACAGCAACTATTTTTTGTATTGTTCTTAGTAGTTTTCACAAAGGGCAATAATAAATTGAGCCATATGAAAAGAAAAGAAACATGGTTTTGTATATATTTATATATAATGGGAGCTGTCAGAGACATATATATTTGGTTATTCAAGTATTTGATAATAACTTGATTAATTCTAAGTTGTAACGGATATCATGTTCCTTTCTAAAAACATTTGGCCTTACAAATTGGATTCAGGATCTTTTATTTCTAGGAATATAGTTAACACGAGTTAACATTCATTATGGAATTTAAGGTCCAAGAAACATATAATGATTGAACAAGAAAATAAGACTAGCTAGGATGACTGAAATTTAAAGAATTCTAAAATCTCATTTATCTAATAATTAAACACATTTTCCTTCTACTTTAAAATAAAAACAGCTGCTAACAGGAACACAATAAATTGTCAGAAGTTCCATTCTCTGATTTAATTTACCTTCTGTTGAAGGTGTCAATGATAATTTAATTTTAAAAAGATAACTCTATGAATATATAACCAGCACTTAAATAATAATTTAAAAAAATTATCAATACCACCTTCTTATTTAACACATGATTAAGATATTGCTTTTCCTCATTTCTTGAGGTATTTCCTTTCTTAGAATGGGAGAAGCTACCAGATACTTTCTGTCTCATGAACTGGTAAGAGCTACTGCCCTTGGGGAGAGTGTGCCAAAGAATGAGGGTCTAAATCTGACTATGCCTTAATTTCTATGATTCTGGACACATTCCATCACTACCAGACTTCAGGTTTTTCATCTCTAAAATAAGTAAACTGCTTTGTGAAGAGCCTAAGGTTAATATGATACACCTTATAACGGAGTTAGCCAACTCTTTTTTTTTTTTTTAACTAATACAATATCTTACTATGTTATAAAAAATTTGATTAGTTTGAAACATTACTTGGAAACTGACTCATAGCACAATAGGTGTTAAAGATGAGGAATGCTTGTAAGGGGAATAAAACATTTTCTTCAGGGCTAAAACAACACAACTCAAAATGTTAGGGTCACAGGCTTAACTATACCATGCTTACAGTGTCAGTCTATATTTAAAACAAATTTTCTCATGCACAGGAGTGTTCCTTTGACATTAAAATGGCAGAGTTTTTTTCTGCCATTATATTTTCATTAACTCTGCAATGATTTCTGTGGAGACTTGTCTGTTGTTGTTAATCTGTTTTTTGTATTCTTAGCCGAAAAACACTTTTGTGTTTTCCGACTAAGAACTTCATTTAATTGTTTAAAGAAAACAAAATAAAACAATTCCTTTTAATAACAATTTCTTTTAATTGTTATAATCATTTGTGCTGGAATAGATTTAAAGTTTGGCAGTATATTTTAAAATATTTTATGAATATTTATAAAAGATATAGACATAGATTTACCTAGAAAATATTTCTTGAGTGCTATTTATAATAAAAACATGTTTTATGTTTTAAAGCATTACCAATAACTTGAGAAAATATTCACTGCAAAAAAGGAGGACACAACTACATAGAGAGAATCCTAATTTTACAAAACTGAATGTATGAACATACACAATTAGAAAAAATACAAAATACTAGCTAAATTTATCTGTCTCTGAATGGAGGGATTAGACATACTTTTTCACCTTGACACTTTTCTAAGTTTACTAAATTTTCTATAATAAAAATAATTTACATTTAAAATCAAGGAAAAAATTGCAAAAAAGTTTTTATTTGTTGATAGATTCACCCTCTCCCCTCTATCAACATTCTGAAACATACTAGGAATTGGGGGGAAAAGTAGTACACATACAGTTCAAATTTACAATTGATATTTATCTAGCTTCCCCCAATTTTAGGCTATAGTTTGATATGAAAAATTGGAGAATACGTTTTCTACTCACCTTCCCCAACCATTGTCACGCCTATTGACATGCCTAAGAATTTGCTCTTAGTCCAGACATGTGCATTTACACACATCTTCCTCTCTGTACATTCGGCATAAAATCCTGAGACTGGAGGATGATGGGAAACCTGCTCGGCAACAAATCTGACTGTGTAACAGTCTGAACCCATCTGCTTCAAAGCCTCCTCTGATGGAGGTACATGATTTGTGATGGCCTGGGTAGAGGAGCTGTTAATGACACTGGATGCTACCTCGCTTTTGGGCATCCTCCAGGAACAGTGAAACGTTTCTCCAATGATAGGATTGTATGGTTTCTTAGCAATGGCTCCTTTACGGCCTTCGTGAAATGAGGTAAGGTAGTACTCAACAAAACGAATCATCCTGTCCTCAGCTGTAGCTCCATTAGTGATGGCTATAAATAGGTCTGGATGAGACATAAAGTCTGCATACATTTCCAACAAGGATCGCTTCTCTAGGATAAATGTAGGAAGCACCACCTAGAACAACAATAACAACAACAAATCAACCAAAGAGGGAAGTACAAAAAAACCAGTGAAAATACTTTCAAAGAATTGAGATATTATATACATGAAACAAGAATGCTTTCTGAAAAAGAAAATTCAGAAAAAATTAAAACATGATAGGAAAAATTAAAATTCAAGAGAAGGGTTTGAAGATAAAGGTGAGGACCTTCCTGGTCTGGTCCTCTATTCTCCTATGAGATTTCTGCTTCTTTCAAGTCTGTTTCTTTATTTTGGTCTTTATATTCCTAATTAGAGGTCTTCTCAAAGACCTGATACATCTGTAGAGAATGATTCTTATTTCTCTGAAAATATTTCATTCTAGATGGCTATTAAAAGTAGAGTCACAAAAGAAATTTGTCTCAGTAAAAAATAAGTGTGCTATACTTTGAGGAAACCAAAACTGAAAAAGATACACGTACCCCAAAGTGCATTGCAACACTATTTACAAGAGCTAGGACACGGAAGCAACCTAGATGTCTATCAACAGATGAATGAATAAAGAAGTTGTGATACATATATGCAATGGAATATTACTCAGCCATAAAAAGGGATGCATTTGAGTCAGTTCTAATGAGGTAGACAAACCCTCAGAGCTTATTATACAGAGTGAAGTAAGTCAGAAAGAGAAAAACAAACATGGTATATTAATGCATATAAATGGAATCTAGAAAGATGGTGCTGATGAACCTATTCACTGGGCAGCAGTGGATATGCAGACATAAAGAAGATACTATGGACACAGACTGGAAGAAGAGGGTGGGACTAATGGAGAGAGTAGCATGGAAACATATATACTACCATATGTAAAACAGATAGCCAATGGGAATTTGCTGTATGTAACAACCTAGAGGGGTGGGATGGGGAGGGAGGTGGGAAGGAGGTTCAAGAGGGAGGGGACACTATATGTACCCATGACTGATTCAAGTTAATGTATGGCAGGAACAAGCACAATCTTATGAATCAATTATCCTTCAATTAAAAATAAATTAATTTAAAAATATAAGCATGCTTAAAAGGAAATAGCCTTTCCAAATGGTTACGGTCAAACAATCAATTCAGGACTTGAAGAGGGTCAACTAAAAAAAAAAACAACCACTTCAAATTCCTAGATTGGCTAAAAGTATCATAAGAGGAAAGACATAAGGGAAGAGAATGGTAATTTACATTTAATTTTAAGCACAAGAAGACTAATTTTAAGAAAAGACCTTTTGATACTTAAAGCCAGGTAAATAGAAGGAAGATTAAACATTTTATTTAAAGCAAAATTGGAGAAGCACTGAAATTGGTTCAACTCTGTGACAAAAAAATCTGGTAACATTTTTTCAAGAGCCTGAAGATTTCATATCCATTTAGCCTAATAATGATTCTTCCAAGAATCTAGTCTTAGGAAGTAAGAAATGTGAAAATAAAATTAAAACAGTCTATGTTTTTAACTATGTACTGTGCTTAAGTCAGTTCAGTTGTGTCCAATTGTTTGCAACCCCATGGACTGTAGCCCACCAGATTCCTCTATCTATGGGGATTCTCCAGGGAAGAATACTGGAATGGGTTTGGAGAAGAAGCTATGCCCTTCTCCAGGGATCTTCCCAGCCCAGGGATCAAACCCAGGTCTCCCACATTGCAAGCGGATTCTTAACTAGCTGAGCCACAGGGATGCCCCAAAATACTCTGGGTCTAGTTAAATGATATGATAAAAGGGTACAAAGTAACCCTCTATAAATTAAATGATTGATACTGAGACACTTTCCCACCTAGCCCTCTTCTCCTCCCTAAATCCTACTTGCTTTACCTATCAAGCAAGAAGTTAGAAGAATTTTCCTCTAGGGGAACTTGACTAACCACAGAGGAAAAATCTAATGATACTAACATCAGGTTCTCCAAAAAATTCAGATTACTCAATGTTGAAAAGCACAGGATTCACTCACATGTTCAAAACTTAAAATCAGGTTTTTAGTTCTGCTATACTTAAACATGAGTGGAAATCCAAGAAACATCAGATCTCTAAGAATTCTTCTCCTAAGAAATATAAAGAAAATATACAGCCAAGATTGTACTCACTATTCACTTTCCTCTAAGTATCACTGTTACAGGGTACATACATATATATTTTGTAAAACTATAAATGAAAGTAGAGGGATGATTAACACAAAAGACAAGTTAAGTAGTTACATCTAGGAAAAAACAGAGGACTACAACTGGAAGGGGCACTCAGAGAGCTTCCAAGATCTGGCAATGTTCTGTAATTTAATCAGAGGTGGGTACACAGGTATTTGTTTTAGCATTGTTTTCTGAACTGTTTCTATGCACTCTAGCCAGTCTTCTGTATGTACAATACACTTCACAAACAAAAGATATTAATAGAAAAAAATGGAAATGTTACAAAATTGGATATAAAATATTATATAAAGAAAAATTGAAATCACAAAAAGTAACATTTGTACTGTTAGGATGGTAGAATTATAGATTTTTTCCTTTCGTTTTTCAAAAACTTTCTTTGACACTACTTTTAAAAGAACAAAATAACAGGGAAAATGGCTATTACTTATTCACAATATGCAAGTAGGGACTTTCTTTGCTGCTGTAGTCACAGTGCCTAGAACACTGTCTGGAATATAAGGTGGCCTGACATCACTTCATGGGAAATAGATGGGGAAACAGTGACAGACTTTATTTTGGGGGGGGCTCCTAAATCACTGCAGATGGTGGCTGCAGCCATGAAATTAAAAGATGCTTATTCCTTGGAAGGAAAGTTATGACCAACCTAGACAGCATATTCAAAAGCAGTGACATTACTTTGCCAACAAAGGTCCGTCTAGTCAAGGCTATGGTTTTTCCAGTGGTCATGTATGGATGTGAGAGTTGGACTGTGAAGAAAGCTGAGCGCCAAAGAATTGATGCTTTTGAACTGTGGTGTTGGAGAAGACTCTTGCGAGTTCCTTAGACTGCAAGGAGATCCAATCAGTCCATCCTAAAGGAGACTGGTCCTGAATGTTCACTGAAAGGATTGATGCTGAAGCTGAAACTCCAATATTTTGGCCACCTCATGCGAAGAGTTGACTCACTGGAAAAGACCCTGACGCTGGGAGGGATTGGGGGGCAGGAGGAGAAGGGGACGACAGAAGATGAGATGGCTGGATGGCATCACTGACTCGATGGACATGAGTTTGGGTAAACTCCGGGAGTTGGTGATGGACAGGGAGGCCTGGCGTGCTGCAATTCATAGAGTCAAAGAGTCAGACACGACTGAGTGACTGAACTGAACTGAACTGAATACCTCATAAAGCCCAACAATGTTCTTATGACTTACAAACCTAAATTTACTAGACGACAATAAACACCACAATAACCAAATAAACTCTATACCTAATGCTCATTTTAACCAATTTTAAAACTAGTGTTTTCTGAACCACTAATATGAAAATACTTCTAGAATAAAAATGATACCCAGTTGAAATACTAAGATTAGATGAAAGATGAATTGTTAGATGGCTTTCTTTATTCCTAAAATATCTGCTTCTTAGTAGGTTATTAACTGAACCAACTTACAAACTTTCTTACAACTACTGTAAGTCTAAGTAGAGAAATATGTTTTTTGATTTTGAAATACTTCAAAGTGAATGCTAAAAGCAAAATGCTTTTTATTTAAGTTACATTTTCAGGTAAGTAATTCACTGGAATCAAACAACCTTTTAATTTATACTTTTATTACCTCACAGGCATTGAAAACCTCAATTCGAAATATACATCCTGAAGTCAATTTTGAAATTCCAAACTAACGCAAAGTAGTGTTAGTAGTGATTCAAAATATATAATTCCACAGTAAGTAATGTTTAACATACATAGGTTTTGAACCTCATTGGCTTTCTAAATCAATGTCATGGATTAATTGTTAAAACAAATTAAGGCACACTCATTAGATAAACTGGGAATGGAGAAGATGGGCCTAAAATTAAAAACTATACATCAGTGCTTCTCAAACTTTAATGTATATATACATATTTACTGAAACACAGATTCTGTTTCTCTAACTTTGAGATTGGGGCCAAGATTATATATTTCTAACAAGTTCTCAGGTGATGGTGACGATACTGGCTTGCAGATTTTTTTCTTCGTTCAGTTCTAAGGCATAACTGACAAATAAAATCATAAGTTATTTAAAGTGTACATTGCGGTGATTTGATATACACATATATAGTGAAAGGGGGCTTCCCTGGTAGCTTAAAGAATTCACCTGCAATGCAGGAGATCCTGGTTCGATTCTTGGGTCAGGAAGTTCCCCTGGAGAAGGGATAGGCTACCTACTCCAGTATTCTTGGGCTTCCCTGGTGGCTCAGATGGTAAGAATCCACCTGCAATGTGGGAGACTTGGGTTCAGTCCCTGGTTAGGAAGATCCCCTGGAGGAAGGCATGGCAACCCACTCTAGTATTCTTGCCTAGTAAATCCCCATGGACAGAGAAGTCTGGCAGGCTACAGTCCATGCGGTCACAGAGAGTCGAACACAACTGAGCAGCTAAGCACAGCACACAGTAAAAGGACTCCCACCATAAAATTAATTCATGCCACATTTTTAAAGTAGCAAGTCTGCAGACCAGGGGTGTGCAAACTATGGCCTTCAGGTCAAATCTGGCCTCCTGTTTGTGTAATATAGTTTTGTGTGGAAATACACCCATTCCGATCCAACATATTGGGTTGGCCGAAAGGTTTTTTCTGTAAGGTGTTATACGGGAAAACTCAAACTTTTTGGTCAACCCAGTATTATCCATGGCTGCTTTTACAAAGGCTGAGTTGAATACTGCTGATCCTTAAACAATATGGGTTTGAAACGCAGGTCTATCATACATGGATTTTTTCTCCAATAAATATACAAAATATATATGTAGAACATCACATGCAAGAGTTGTATTGAGGTGGATAGTCTACCGTTACCCAGGCTTAAGGGGAGTAATACATAATATAAAATGAATATGTTAGTTTTCTTACTGTTTCATAACTTTGTTTTCAAAGAATTATATTACCATAACTATCGTACCTCTCTCATAATGCAAGAAACTGTGTATTATCACAGGTATGTGAGATTTTTAAAAATTGAACAATGTTTCCTATATTGTATCATGAATATGACTGTAATACTATACGTCACAAAAATTTTATAACAATATTCATTAGTATATAGGCTAGGCTACCATGAAGCTTATTACACTAGGATACCATAAAATAATCATGTTGCTGCTTCATCATTATCAATGCATAAATTATTACACCTGTAAATCAACATATTTTTCATGTTCTTTCCATTTTTTATGTCTAATATTAGTTAACACATATAAACAAAAGTTGTGTTGAGTATTTATGTTATTGGTAAGGCTTCCAGTAAATAAATTAGTAGCTAAGTTTTGAGGGAGTTCAAAAATTATACACGGATTTTCAACTGCATAGGGGCTAGTGTCACTAACCCCTATACTGTTCAAGAATCAACTACAGCTACCTCAGAGATCTATGCCCACATAGCTAAAAACATCTACTATCTGATACTTTACAGAAAATGTTTGCTGACCTCTGTTACAGATAATACCCAAAATGTACTATCAAACATGGGAAATAAGAATAAAGCAGAAGGATCAATGACTTTAATAGTTTTATGAGATTAAATCCTTTTCTTTAGATTTTCCTATTCTGTATTCCAGTGGACTCTCTTATTTTGCACAGCAACAAGACTATAGGTCTTTAGTTGCCACGTGACTTAATCTGCACAAAAAACCCATCACATTTTTAATGAAAATAAGATATGTTGATCAAGAGAAAAAGAAACCAACTCATAAAGATTAAAAAGCCCTGACAGCATTAACAATTATAGGTATAGTCCTGACCAAATGATCTTCACAGACTGTTTATCCCATTACTTACTCTTGTTAAGTCCATGCCCAGCTTGAGCTGTGATAAGAGATGTAGGATGACACTGCGTTGCTCTTCCACAGCTCCCAGGTCATCTTCCTTGTTGTCACAAGTATCCTCCACCTCCTCATCTGCATTTATTTCTTCAGGTTCCTTGATGCAAAATAAAGCAAAAGTCTACTGTTACAAGTGTGTATCAATATGCACTAAGAATAAAAGTATAAACATCAGATGAAGACATGTTGGGCCTAAACGAAACTGAGAGTAGACAAAAATCTTTCTGAAAATACAACTTAACATCATTTGGCCATGGAATAGATTTCCTTCAATGAACACACTATCACTGACATTGAACATACTGTTGTTTTGTCATAAGCATCACACATAAAATACATATACTTTGTGAAAATAGGATTTTTCAGGAAGAGTGAAAAAATGTCTCATCTGAAACTTAGGCTTTGAAGGCTTTCTCCACCTGCCTAGGCACTCTACTATACTATCTATAATTCAAGATGTTTTGAGAATTAAATATTTGCCCCAGTTTTAAGCTAATACTGTAAAAGTAAAATTTTAAAGCGACTGTACATATCCAGTCTAACTTCTGTAATCTGTATTTAGATATTTACTCATCCTTGGAGTTGTCAGGAAAAAAACTTCGGGGATGAAGAGAAATCTAGGTGTAGGTATGGAAACCCTATAGTTGGTTATGCAGTCTTAAGACCACAAAACATTCTCTGCACAGTTTTTCAATCAATCAATAAAACAACCCCTTGAAAAGACAAAATTGTTTACCCTCCTCTTAGAAAGGTCTTAGCTCCAAATAACTGCTTAAAAGAAATCTAATTTCATTTTTTAAATTAGATTTATTTATTAATTTTGGCTATGCTGAGTCTTTGTTGCTGCACATGGGCTTTCTTTAGTTGTGGCAAGAGGAGGTTACCCTCTATTTGTGGTGCACGAGTTTCTCATTTCAGTGACTTCTGTTGCAGAGCACAGGCTCAAGAGCACGTGGGCTTCAGCAGTTGTAGTTCGCTGGCTCAGTAGGTGCAGCTCACTGGCTCAGCAGTTGTGGCACAAAGGCTTAACTGCCCTGTGGCATGTGGAATCTTCCTGGACCAGGGATCAAACTTGTGTTCCCTGTATTGGTAGATGGATTCTTTACCACTGGACCGACCACCAGGGGAGTCAGAGAAATCTAATTTCTTATTTTTATTTAAATAACAAGTAACAGTTTCAAATCCCAAAATTCTAAATAACCTTATTGGATGTCACTTTCCATGTTTATGTGGGGATGGAATATGATCTTTCTCAGGGGTACCTCTTTTCATTACCTTTGTGCAAGAGAGCTTTCATGAGTATATTATCTTTGGTAATGTGTTAAATTTTAAGTTATGAGGGTTTTAAAAAAGAAATGATTCTGTTAATGTCTCTGCTTTTAACTTTCTCTTCCCATAAACAAATCCTATAAAACAAGAAGCCTATCTGTTCTCTGTAGCTAGACAAAGAAAACCAATCCTAATCAGGCATAAAATCAAGAACATAATATCCTTAAAATATTAAAAACAAAATATAAAACATGGTGATAGAGATGAAAAATAATGAATTTCTGGTCATTCTTTTGCCTTTGTTCTCTTTTTTTTTTTCTTCCCTTCTATCATCCCTTCTATCAATAAAATCTTTATTATATCAAATTCTGATAAATCAATTAACAGTCATGTTCAAAAAGTAAAGAAGAACTAAAGAGCCTCTTGATGAAAGTGAAAGGAGAGTGAAAAAGCTGGCTTAAAACTCAACATTCAGAAAACAAAGATCATGGCATCTAGTCCCATCATTTTATGGCAAATAGATGGGGAAATAATGGAAACAGTGCCAGACTTTATTTTTTGGGTTTCCAAAATCACTGCAGATGCTGACTGCACCCATGAAATTAAAAGATGCTTGCTCCTTGGAAGAAAAGCTGTGACCAACCTAGAGAGCATATTAAAAAGCAGAGACATTACTCTGCCAACAAAGGTCCGTCTAGTCAAAGCTATGGTTTTTCTAGTGTCACACATGTGGATGTGAGAGTTGGACTATAAAGAAAGCTGAGTGCCAAAGAATTGGTGCTTTTGAACTGTGGTGTTGGAGAAGACTCTTAAGAGTCCTTTGGACTGCAAGGAGATCAAACCAATCAATCCTAAAGGAAATCAGTCCTGAATATTCATTGGAAGGACTGATGCTGAAGTGGAAACTCGAATATTTTGGCCACCTGATGTGACGAACTGACTCAATGGAAAAAGCCCTGATGCTGGGAAAGACTGAAGGCAGGAAGAGAAGGGGACAACAGAGAATGAGATGGCTGGATGGCATCACCAACTCGATGGACATAAGTCTGAGCGAGCTTTAGGAGTTGGTGGTGGACAGGGAAGCCTGGTGTGCCATAGTCCATGGAGTCACAAAGAGTCAGACACAACTGAGCAACTGAACTGATCTGAGTCCAATTCATTTCTTCAGAGACCAAATACAACAACTGCTTGTATATATCACAATTATTTGTTTTTATGACCTTAAGGAGAGATTCCCAAAGGCAAATTTCTCAATTTCCCTTTTCTAAGGCTAGTAAGTCTGTCAGGAAGTACTTCTTGTAATCCACCCTAAGTCAGTTGCATAACATAGTTTAAGTACATTTGTGAACGTATACTCATTATAAATCAGAGGGGAAAACTGATCATTCCTCTTTCTATATACAATACTAAATATAACAATTTTTCATTTGAGAAATGTCGAGGGGGAAAAATATAGATCTTGATTAAATAATGTCCTTCAGCTTCTGAAAGGTACTATTACATTTGAGGTCGGAACCTAGGACACAGATTAATAATGCAAATATAGCCTTAACATTATTATACACAGTTATACACAAAGTTTATTGTATAGTTTAATCTAATGAAAATAGTATTAAACTAAAGAGATAAAACAAATTTGATAGAAAAGCTAAAGAATATATTTTTGTTATCTTTATAAAAATAGTCAAACACTTAATAAAATAGAAAAAAAGGAATTCCATTCATGGATAAATACTGATTCTAAAGTATGATATGAATGGAAGATTCTGGAAGCTCTCTTTTCTTTTTGAAAAGCCTCCTCTTAGAGATCACGCCTTTCTTAAAGAAAAGCTTAAGGTTAAAAAATAAAGCATTACCAAAATTCAAACAAACTGCTCAAATGTATAAAATCCCCACAAACACAGAATGACTAGTAAATACAGTGGCAAAAGCAGTTGAGTTTCTAGGAATTCATTATATCTGGAGATTGCATGGCAAAAGGAAATTTCACAAAACTCATACCAATGCCATTTTTTGTCTTCCTGATTTCTGACTTGGGCACTAAGAAACTGTGGGCTTCATTCTAGCCTCTAGCATTTATCTTCTCTATCACCTGATAGCAACATTTCCACCACTATACTACATGTTTCCAGCTTGCACTGACACCTATATTCAAAACAGGCATATGTGAAATTTTCAAACAATTCAGGTCTACTCTTGTATGCTTGAAAGTGAAAGTTGCTCAGTTGTGTCTGACTCTTTGTGACCCCATGGACTATACAGTCCATGGAATTCTCCAGGCCAGAATACTGGAGTGGGTAGCCTCTCCCTTCTCCAGGGGATCTTCCCAATCCAGGGATCAAACTCAGGTCTCCCGCATTGTAGTCAGATTCTTTACCAGCTGAGCCACCAAGAAAGCTTGAGTGGAGTCTAAAATCTTTTATTAATTGAAAAAAAAAGAATCTATGCACTTAAAGAGTTTTTTCTGTTTGCACTGGGTCATACACTAGGCTATTCATTTCAAAACGTTTGGAAATCCAACAATCCTCTCCCCCACATATCTGTGCCCCATCTCTACCCTATGTCTCTATCCTGATCTCCAACATGTTTTGTATTCTCATTTAGAAGAATGAAAATGTTGTAAAGTATATGATCTATTGTTTGTAATTTTTCACACAAAATTATAGTCCTGATCTCTTCAAAGCTTTGGTTTCATCATTTCCAAACTGTTTTTCATGTACATTAACAATCATACATCCTCTTCCCACATAAAATTCAAACTATATTAAACCTTTTCTCTTAAAAAATTTTCTTTCTATACATCTGTGTCTCTTTTGCTGTCTCGCATACAGGGTTATCTTTAACATCTTTCTAAATTCCACATATATGCGTTAGTATACTGTATTTGTGTTTTTCTTTTCTGGCTTACTTCACTCTGTATAATAGGCTCCAGTTTCATCCACCTCATTAGAACTAACTCATACAAGAAACAAATCACCAGTCCAGGTTCGATGCAGGTTACAGGATGCTTGGGGCTGGTGCACTGGGATAACCCAGAGGGATGGTATGGGGAGGGAGATGGGAGGAGGGTTCAGGAAGGGGAACACGTGTACACCCGTGGCGGATCCATGTTGATGTATGGCAAAACCAATACAATATAGTAAAGTAAAGAAAAAAAGAAAAGGAAACAAAAAGCATACAGATTGGGAAGGAAGAAATAAAGCTGTCTTCATTCTCAGATGACATAACTATCTATGTGGAAAACTCCAAATAATAAAAAAAAAAGACAAACAAACAAAACACCTTTTTGAACTAATAAAAAAGCACAGTAAAGTCACAGGACATAAGGTAAAAAAAAAAAAAGTTTTCTTTCTAATTTTGCTAAGTTTGTGAATGGGATTTTAATCTCAATTTAGGCTAAAAAACTTGGAAGTCATTTGTGATCCAACCCTATATCCAGTCAATCACAAGTTCAACTGATTTTTCACTTGAAATGCATATTACCTGTTTGTGTCCTCATTCTTACTTCCACAGACTTCTATCCACACTTCAATTCCAAGTTATATGATATACCAATCTTTTTATACATTTTGCATCCCTCCACATGATCTCAGTATCTGTCACATTAAGACTAAATTTTTCTGCCTGAGTTTACACTGTATTCTGTGCAGCAGTGTTCCACAAAGAATGCGACATGAATGGCCATCTGGATTTGTAAAATTGAACAACCCTGGGGTCATTTTCCATAAACTAGTTGCTCTGCTAAATTTACTTTAGCTTAATAACAACTTATAATGTGTTATTACCCCTACTTTACAAATGAGAAAGTTAAGAATGGTTAATGAGTTGGCCCACTTGTTAGTAAAAAACAGGACCCAAGTTCAACATCATCAGGCAAGCCTTCCCCACAGTAAGTAGGGACTCTAAATGATTTTAAGTCCCTCCAGTGGAGGAACTATCTTCTATTTTTGTGTCTCCTTTAATTCTTAACATTGGACTTGTCATATACTAAGATAACTTAATGAATACTTACTAACTGCTTGATTCCACAAATGAATTAGTTAAGAAACTATAAGAAAAAGAGTATTTGTTTTCTTTCTTCTTCCTCAGCCACCCTGCTGCTACTGCCTGCCTCACTGAGTCAAAACCTTTGCCAGCTTTGGAAGTCCCGATGTTATATTTTTCTTTCAAGAAGTAATTTACTAATATATAAATAACCATAAACCATGCCTTACTCTTGACGCAATAATTTTAGTTGGGAATAACTTAAGAAATAATCTAAATAAAAGGGAGAAAAAAAATAAAACAGTAGACAAAATGATACAGCATTATTTATAAGAACAAAAAAAAATAACAACCTAGACATTCAATAGCCTACTTCAACCTTTAAAAATTTTAATTATATAGGCCAGAATAACATATAAAAACATTTATGAGAAGTACCAAGAAAAAGAGCTTAAAACAAAACTATCTATGTAATTATGATAACCATGAAAATAAAAGATGTAAACTCAAGAGGCAAATAAACAGTAAGATATGTTACAGAGGTAGAACTAAGAATAGAAGAGAGCCTTGTTTAGCTTCTGGGAAATGTGTAACGAACATTACTTTACTAAAATATTAAACTCTAAGACTGCGTGCTATTTTAAGTAGACTAACATTTTTAAAAATTGGTTTGATACAGTGCTTACTATCGAAAAAAACTTAATAGTAAACTTTCAAACTTATAAACTTAATAATAAACACCTACTAAATGATGTTAAATTAAGAAATCTATGAGATAAATATCATGCAAATAATCTTCCATTAGAAAAGCTGTTTTCCAGAAAAAGAAAAACATGTAAATTTTAAATACATTTATATAAAGCAAAAGTAAACTAAAACTAAGAAGGACACATAATTTAATCTGGGAAACACAGTATGTACAAGTTTTGCACAATAGAGCCCTTCCAAAGCCATGCAGTTCAAAGTAGAACAACACTTAGAGTGAGCTCTCTAAAGTATGCCATTCTGACAATGAAAAGGTGTTTTTCAGTGATTCCTAATTTTTACTTCAAAACTGTATTTTCGTATTACCTTACCCGTGCTAATAGTCCAGATTCTGCAACACACTGCTCTTCTGGGACTGCCACTGGCTTACTCTGCTCAGTTGCAAAGGGCTGGTCGGCTTCATTTTTATAGTGGTTTGATAATGGTATCTTTGGTTCTAACCATTCGATTGTCGTTCCTGATGAAGTAAGAGAAAACTTTCGCTGAAACTTGCTCATAATCTGGAAAGTTCAGCAAATGTGGATTTTATTAAACGATTTTGTTTTGCATCTACAAGGCTAAAAGCAATTCAAAACCTGTTAAGAGACTCTGCAAGACAGCGACTTGTATCTCATTAGCATGAGCGTGATGATTGGTTATTTTACAACAGAGCAACCTGCAACTTGAAATCAGATACCATTTAAGTGAATCAACCGTGAACAGGAGTGAACTCACTTCCTGAGAAAATCTGTGAATCATTAAGTGTATTCTCACCCCAATAGTTGACCTTTCTGCATGAATCTTGATCCTCTAGTGATAAGAAGTATTTAGTTAGACTTGAGGGAATCACAATTATAGGAACAGCCTGGGATTATGAAACAGTAAAATCTAATCTGCTTCAATGTGGGGTTGAACCTTATTCTCAGTACCAATTTTCTAACCAATCAAGATAACTCCACAATCTAATTTAAAAATTACAGATCCATGTACGTTTTTTTTCCCCAATCATATAAAAAGGCTCCATATACTTTTAAACTGAAAGGTTCTTCTATTGAATAAATAATAGCTGACCTAATGAAAGACAGTGGTCACATTTAGAGACTTGTCATCTTCTCAGTTAATGACTCAAATGTCTCTTATTACCCTCAACTAGTTTAACAAAGTGGATTCTGTGCCTAATCAATAATGGAAAATGTTCCATTTGATTTCAGAGGCTGATCTAGGTTTCACAGAAGCTTGGTTATACAGTGTTACATTAAGGGATACTCAGACTACTACACCAGAAATTTAAAAGGAGTATGGAATTTACTTAGTCTATAACAAAATCCTAGACTTCAGTAGAGGAATAAATTACAAAATACCTACCAGGCTACCAGAGCATCTTGTCTTGGCACTTAGTTCGGATTCACTAAGGGGTATTCACAATTGGGGGAATGCCCTGGGTAAGTTCATGGGGCCTGTTTCAAAATTTCAAAGAAATGAAAGCTCTTTGTTTCTACCTTGATATGCTTATTTTTAGCATCAGCATCTAGATTCCCCTACTTCTTGAAATAAGATGCACATAAACACTTAATTTAAGAGATTTTTTTGAAGAGATTATTCACAGATAAATCATAACAAAATTCTTTATCAAACAAATCATCTGGTCTCAGGGTCCTTCTAAATCAGTTCTTTCTAAAATATCTTTCTTTCACAAGCAAGAGGAGTTCATCGAATAAGAAAACAATGAGTGTTGGGAAATACTAAGTTACTACTATTAATTCATTGTGATGGGGGTGGGGAAATTGGGGCAATGTTGTTAAAGGGTACATACTTGCAACTAGAAGATGAATAAGTCCTGGAGATCCAATACACAGCACAGTGAATGGAGTCAACAGTACTACAGTAAATATTTCAAAGTTGCTAAGAAACTAGATCCCAAATGTTCTCATTACAAAATAGGGAATTCCTTAGTTCCAAAGGTTAGGACTTGGCACTTTCATTGCCAAGGCCCAGGAAACTAAGACTCCACAAGCTGTGTGTGTGTGTGTGTGTGTGTGTGTGTTGGGGGTGAGGGAAGGGCAGGCCAAGAAGGGTCAGAGAAAAAAAGAAATGACAATTATGTGATATGATTGGAACATTAGCTAACACTCTGGTGGCATATAAATATATAAATGTATTAAATCAACACTTTAAACTTGCATGTCAATTATATATAATGTCATTTTATATGTACTATATGTCAGTTATATCTCAATTTTTAAATGAGTTTATTAATCTCATTTAATAGAAAAACTCATTTTTTGTTATGCAGTAATAAATAATGCAATAACGCTGTTTTCCCCAGTAAATGAATTTCAACAAATAGGTGCTCTCGAATACTAGATGGATATCTTATTTTTCAAACTGAAAGGTGAGTGGTGGACTTTTACATATATGTATCTCAACAGGGAAATAGTGAATAGTGGACTAAAGTAACCAAGGAATGATTCCAATGCTTCTACTTTGATTGACTGGACAGAGTAATGCCATCAACTTCAACAGAAATACAGAATTTTTAATATGTGAATTTTTAATTCAGTTTTTGACAAGTTTAATTTGAGGTCTCTAAAGGAATATTTAATTATATGAGACCTAAAATGGTTTTAGATTTGAAAAAGGACATAGTAAAAGAGACTTTGTATAACATTAGTGAAATCGCTCAGCTGTGTCCAACTCTTTGCAACCCCATGGACTGTAGCCTATAACACTCCTCTGTCCATGAGATTTTCCAGGCAAGAGTACTGGAGTGGGTTGCCATTTCCTTCTCCAGAGGATGTTCCCAACCCAGGGATCGAACCTGGGTCTCCCACATTGTAGGCAGATGCTTTACCATCTGAGCCACCACAGAAGACAGTATGATAATAAAAATCAAGAGGCTAGCTGGTTTTCTATTTGTCTTGCTTTGATTAAGATTTTCTGGAGCAGAACTACAAAGAATGCAGTTACTATTTCCATGTTTTGAACTGCAATGTTCAATCCTACCTGTAAGCAATAACTTACCTGAAGGCAATGAGCCCTTCTGATGTGATGCATGCTGTAACTGGAGAATATGAAAGCAGTCATTTAAGCAGTTCATAGTTGCCATGGAAGTAGCCTTGAGCATTAAGAGATCCTGGTCCAAGGAACTAAGATGGCCAGAAGCAGGAAGGCATTCAATTCCTCTAATTAAGTCTCTTTGTTGTCCTTCAGCATGAGACATCATCTAAGGAAAATAGCAGTTCCATGTGTCTCACTCATAATCTCTGTATAACATGTATACATACGGTTGCCACTTTAATTATCATATTCTGTATAACATGTAACATACAATTGTCATTTTTAGGATATATTCAGCCTAGAAATCTATTTTAAATTTGTTTGGCTATTCTCAATAAGCATTTAATAGTGCTACTCAAAAGATGATAACACATAAGTAAATCTCCAACATATGCTGAATAAAAAGAAGCCATACCCAGAGAAGCACATACTACTCGATTCAGTTCAGAAATTTCAGACACAGGCAAAATCAATCTATGGTTTAGAGGTGAGGAAACCTCTACACATTAGAAGTCAGGATAGTGAAGAGAGTGTAATGATGAAGAGACATGTGAGGGTCCTCTAGGGTACTGGTAATATTTAATTTTTAAATTAAATAGGAGGTAGTTACATTAAAATTACAAGATGCACACTGTGTATCAGGTTCTTTTATGCAAGGATACATGCTTAGAAGGTTAATTAAGAACTGGGATGGAGACCAAGGGAAGGGGGCCAAACAGATCCATTAGGTTTACCACTGGTCTAATGAAAAGAACTTCCATGATTAATTAAACAGAACAGAAAGCCAAATAAGAAATTATAGACAAAATTCTACAATTAGTTGATACATAAGCCCCACATTTCCAGAGATAATCCCCATTCATGCTTAGAGTCCTGCTGTAATTATATCTAAACCTGTTACAGCTTGAAGGCCAAATTATATACTTACGCTACTTCATTTTAAAAGAACTTCGTGGCATAAAATTAGAAAAGGGATGTTTATACTATGCCTCTTTTGCCTCTCCCACTGGTCTAGGGGTCCTAACTATAACTGCCCTTCTCCTCTGCTTCTAGCAATCCTATAAGCAAATACTAAGTTTTATATTTGTCAGATTTCTTAAACAAGTCACAAGTGCTAGTAACGCTGAGGGAAAAAATTACTACTCAAGTATATCTGAACCAAGATGAATTTATTACTTTCCAGGCAAGGGAAAACTGTCCTTCCAGAACAAATCAAACAGCTAATCTTATGTAAATTTCTTGGGGACATACAACATTCAAAGATGGGTTGACTTTACAACAAAAGTAATAGTGTGGAGGAAGTATGGCCTTTAGGGACTGTCTAACGTTCAGAAGGAAGCATACTGAAACAGAGTTGTTAATGATTGAAGTGAGTTGGTTAAACAGGCTCCGCATTACTTGCTAAGAGATTCAAGAGCCAATTTTTGAGCCAAACAAGAGACTACTTTTCACTTTCTTTTTTGAACTCAAGAGAATACAACTTCTTATTCTTACAACAAGAAAAACATTTGAAAAACTGGACATTCAAATTTTAAAAACACCTATTCACTTGAATACACTCTTCAGAGAACACAAAGGAAAAAAAGATTAGGCATACTTTGCTATATTATGTTCAATTCAGTTCAGTCGCTCAGTCATGTCCGAACCTTTGCGACCCCATAAATAGCAGCACGCCAGGCCTCCCTGTCCATCACCAACTCCCGGAGTTCACTCAGACTCACGTCCATCGAGTCAGTGATGCCATCCAGCCATCTCATCCTCTGTCGTCCCCTTCTCCTCCTGCCCCCAATCCCTCCCAGCATCAGAGTCTTTTCTAATAAGTCAACTCTTCGCATGAGGTGGCCAAAGTATATTATAAGCCAATAAAAGTTTAATAAAGGAAAAAAATCATAAGCAGGATATTGACAATATGAATAATCAGCTCTCACAATATAACATTTAAGAAGAAAAGTGTTTCTTTGTACAAATGGCCCAAAAAAGCCACATGCTAGTGTTGATATTGTAAGTGAAAAGACCTAAGGACTTCCCTAGTGGTCCAGTGGTTATGAATCAGCCAGCCAATGCAGGAGACATGGGTTCAGTCCCTGGTTTGGAAAGATTCCACATACTGCAGAGCAACCAAGCCTTGCACAACTACTGAGTCTGAGCTCTAGGGCCCTCAAGCCACTAAAGCCTGCATGCTGTAACTACTGAAGCCCATGCTCTACAACAAGAAAAGCTACCACAATGAGAAGCTCCCACACCACAACTAGGGAGGAGTCCACGTCTTCACAATTAGAGAAAGCCTGCAGGCAGCAATGAAGACTCAGAACAACCAAAAAATAAATTATTAAACAAATTAAAATTAAAAAGTGAAGAGGCTTAAGAAAGTGATGCTCTTGACTGGAAAAAAATAAACTTTAAATTATGAGTGCAAATGTTAAAATCTGATTCCCTTGTGGTCCATTTATTAGGACTCTGTGCTTCCACTGCAAGGGGTACCAGTTGGATCCCAGAAGCTGCATGGCATGCCCCCTTCCTTCTGCCAAAGAATAAAGTTTGGTTATGGTTCTTTTCAAAGCAAACAAATGGGCTGACCATATATTTACAATGAAATAAAACTGATTCTATGAAGCTATTTTAGTAACTGGTCCTGACAATAGTAAAACCAGTTCCTCAAGAATGAAAAACTATCATGAAAGCTGAAAACTTGCTTAATCTGTATTTTGCATCTAGGTATGACAAATACGGTGATAATGAACATCACTTATGCAGCATCTAGTTTGTCTGAAAATCAGATGACAATCATGATTTTATTGCTTGTATTTTAAATGTGTCTCCCTTTCTAGACTGGTGATGTTAGCATCTCCCAAGGCACAGCATAGTAACCTGCAAGAAGCTCGCACTGATTAATAGAGTGATTGATGAATTGTAAATTAGTAATTTATTGTAATTAGTAAATACTAAAATAGATCACTTTAACACTTCAGTAATAAATCCATAGAGCCATAATACAACTCGATTTTCAACAGTCAATTGCTTTTGCCAACTGTTACTTCATTTATTGCTGGACTTACTCACGAACTTTGATTAAAATACTCCTTTCAAACTCACTTTGAATTGTATCTTTGCATTATAACCAACTGGAGCTAGATCACTATAGAATAGCAATTCTCAAACAGTGCTCTCCAGATTCTTATGGGGCTCTTTTCAGGGGATCTATGGAGTCAAGATTATTTTCACAATAATTCTAGGAAATTAATTTGCCTTCTTCACTTGGTGGCATTTGCACTGATGGTGCAAAAGCAATGGTGGGTAAAGCTGTTGGTGTCTTAGAATCAAGGCAGTTGATACAAGTGTCATGACTATATTCTTCACTGCCATCCACTCATGGAGTAGGCACTGGGGTCTAGGGAAAAGAAAGCCAATTTTATTTAAGAATATTTTTGAAAAATCAGTAAAAATTATTAGTTTTACTATATCTTGACTCTTGAGTACACATATTTAAAACTGTCTATATGAAAAGTGAGAAGCACACTTCTATTGTACATTAAAAAAAAAGTACACTGCTGTTGCATACCAAAGCACTGTGGTTGCCCAAGGAAAAGCACTTGTGAGACTGAGTTACAGGTTGAACTAGCAGTTTATTTTCAAAGAGCACCACCTGACATGAAAGAACATGATATATACTGGTTGTTCAGAAACACAGGTGACAACCTGGACTTGGGAATGGCATCTGAAATAAGGGCAGTTTTGTGGGATCTGATACTGTCTCAGCTAAATGGTGTCAGAACTGAATTAAACTGTAGCAACACCTAGCTGGAATCTGCCAAGAATCAGAGAATTACCTAGTGTGAAGGAAACCCCCACACATTTGGTGACTGGAGTACAGAAGTATGGGATATTATAGTAGCATAGAGGAGAAACACAAGAGTGTTGTTTTTCCCTGACAGAATGATTGCTAATAACTACAGCTCTTCAGGCTTGGAAGTATGTGGTAGACATCTTTTCAAAATTAAACAAAATGATCTGTCACTTCAAAAAAAACAACTGACAGCATTTGTTCTCAATTAAAAAATATGAGCTTTAAAATGAAATTACAATTTTGGAAAACCTGTATCAGTCACCATAAGCTTGGCAGTTTCCCAATATTGAAAGCTTCTTCTTGGCTAACAAACACATGAAAAGATGCTCAACTTCACTTATTATCAGGGAAATGCAAATCAAGACCACAATGAGATACCATTTCACACCAGTCAGAATGGCTGCCATCCAAAAGACTGCAAGCAATAAATGCTGGAGAGGGTGTGGAGACAAGGGAACCCTCTTACACTGTTAGTGGGAATGCAAACTAGTACAGCCACTATGGAGAACAGTGTGGAGATTCCTTAAAAAATTGCNTACCATTTCACACCAGTCAGAACGGCTGCAATCCAAAAGACTGCAAGCAATAAATGCTGGAGAGGGTGTGGAGAAAAGGGAACCCTCTTACACTGTTGGTGGGAATGCAAACTAGTACAGCCACTATGGAGAACAGTGTGGAGATTCCTTAAAAAATTGCAAATAGAACTGCCATATGACCCAACAATCCCGCTGCTGGGCATACACACCGAGGAAACCAGAATTGAAAGAGACACATGTACCCCAATGTTCACTGCAGCACTGTTTATAATAGCCAGGACGTGGAAACAACCTAGATGTCCATCAACAGATGAATGGATAAGACAGCTGTGGTACATACACATGATGGAGTATTACTCAGCCATTAAAAAGAATACATTTGAATCAGTTCTAATGAGATGGATGAAACTAGAACCAATTATACAGAGTGAAGTAAGCCAGAAAGAAAAGCACCAATACAGTATACTAACTCATATTTATGGAATCTAGAAACATGGTGATGATAACCCTGTATACAAGACAGCAAAAGAGACACAGATGCATGGAATGGACTTTTGGACTTTGAGGGGGGGGGGAAGGTTTGGGAGAATGGCACTGAAACGTGTGCTGTCGTGTGGGAAACGAAAAAAAAAAAAAAAGAAAAAGAAAAACCTGTAGGAAGCGATGATCTCCAGGTATTAGTTGCCTTTTTAAAATGCAATTTGCATAATTGAAAGTTTATATAATTTCATTTTTAATAATGGTGAGGTTAGACAATAAATAGGCCTGCCCAAACCCTGAAAAAAAAAAAAAATTTCATGAAGTCAATGAAAGTGAGAGGAAACTGTTTTAGTTACAGTTCCACAGTCAAATAAGGACCTGGCAAATGTAGGCTGTTTCACACCGAAACACAGGCAATCAACAAAGGATGAAGCCCTTCAAAAGAGGAGGGCTTGTTTACCAAGGATCAAAAGAGACCCTCAGCCCTTAAATACTCTTGCTAAAATGACCCTCTTTATGGTCATGCTGTGAACAGCCAACGCAAAGCTTAGAATGTCAGTCACACTGTGCCTTCATACATTTTGTCAAAAAAACCACACATGTAAAACAACACTACTTGACCCATTATTTGCTCAATTTAAGAATAAGCAGCCAAGTGTAATCCTAACTTTGCTGTCAGATTTTTTTTTTTTTTTTTTTTGCCTTGCCAAGGAGGCTTGTAGAATCTTAGTTTGAGGATCGGGATCAGCACAAGCGCAGAGTCCTGACCACTGGACTGCCAGGGAATTCCCTTGCTGTCAGATTAAACTAAAACATTTTTTACATTTATTATTATTTTTTTATTTTACTTTACAATATTGTATTGATGTGTTTTGCCATACATCAACATGAATTTGCCACAGGTGTACACGTGTTCCCAATCCTGAACCCCCCTCCCACCTCCCTCCCCATACCATCCCTTTGAGTCATTCCCGTGCACCAGCCCCAAACACCCGGTATCCTGCATCGAACCTAGACTGGTGATTCATTTCTTACATGATATTATACATGTTTTGATGCCATTCTTCCAAGTCATCCCACCCTCGCCCTCTCGCACAGAGTCCAAAAGTCTGTTCTATACACCTGTGTCTCTTTTGCTGTCTCACATACAGGGTTATTGTTACCATCTTTCTAAATTCCATATATATGCATTAGTATACTGTATTGGTGCTTTTCTTTCTGGCTTACTTCACTCTGTATAATCGGCTCCAGTTTCATCCACCTCATTAGAACTGATTCAAATGTATTCTTTTTAATGGCTGAGGAATACTCCATTTTGTATATGTACCACAGCTTTCTTATCCATTCGTCTGCTGATGGACATCTAGGTTGTTTCCATGTCCTGACTATTATAAACAGTGCTGCAATGAACATTGGGGTACACGTGTCTCTTTCACTTCTGGTTTTCTCAGTGTGTATGCCCAGCAGTGGGATTGCTGGGTCATAAGACAGTTCTATTTCCAGTTTTTAAAGGAATCTCCACACTGTTCTCCATAGTGGCTGTACTAGTTTGCATTCCCACCAATAGTGTAAGAGGGTTCCCTTTTCTCCACAACTTTTCAGTTTCATTTTTAAAGATAATCAATTTCCTTCTCTCCTTGGTCCATTTTCTATGAAATTTTGGTCTTCATTTAAAGTAGATTCCCTTTACAAGACCTTTAATCTTAAGAGTCAAAGACCTTCCCTCTCAAGTTCAAGGAACACCTGAATATTTTATGGCACACCGTCTCCAAACTGCATAAGCTGTTATACTTGCCACTCTAAAGGTTTTTTTGTTTTTTTTTTTTTTTTAGCGTCCTTTTATTTATTTATTTTTTAGGAAAAGAACTTTTATTTTTTTTTTAAAGGTTTTTTTTTAATAAAAATTAGGTTATTTGTTATTCATTATCGGGGCAGTGCTGGGTCTTTGTCGCTGCGTTCGGGCTCTCTCTAGCTGCGGGGAGTGGGGCCCCTCTTTACTGCAGTGCTTCAGCCTCTCATCGCACTGGCTTCTCTTGCTGTGGAGCATGGGTTCTAGGAACATGGGCTTCAAGAGTTGTGACCTATGGGCTTAGCTGCTCTGCAGCATGTAGAATCCTCCTTGACCAGGAATTGAACCCATGTTTCCTGTACTGGCAGGTGGATTCTTAACCACTGGACCAGCAGAGAAGTCCCCCAAAGGATCCTGCCTGGCACGAAGGGAAGCAGCTACTAAATCAGGCTGGTCTGCCCTGGTCCCTAACTTGGGATCATGGATGCTGTATTTATTCAGCCCAATCTAACTGCTCCTTATTTCTCCACGGCAGTCAGTCTCAAAGTGTGGGCCTTAACTTGACTTAAAAACGTGAGATGTTTCTTAGATTTTTGTGGGTAAATTATCTTGTTTCATAGAAGTTCATTATTACACAAGAGACTAGGGGCTATTTATTAGCCATTAAGTGGGTTATTATGGACTACTAACATTCGGAATTTATAAAACAAAACTAGCCATTACTAAAATCACCAATTCCATTTTCCAGAGGGAAACGTGAGCGCTGCACAATGCTAAACAATGTGAAAAAGGTTCTGCTAAGCATATACGAATGTGCAGAACTATTCCCTTTAAATTCTATCTGTTTTAAAGGAGAAAGTATGACCAATTCACTTAGGTAATTATCAACCACGCTTGATGTAGATTGCATGGTTCACTTTCAAGTGTGTAGTCACGTTGCATCAGTGGCATTTTTGGCTACTAGCTTTCTTCTAACAGGACCTTAAGACACTCTGTACGCACCGCAGTTCAAATATGTTAAAACAAGTCTCCCCAAATTTGCTTATTTGGTATTGCTGTTTTAACACCTTGCAATATACTATCACAATAAAGAAACAATGCATTTGAATAACTGTGTTTTAGGGCAAAAGCAGGTGGGAAGAGAGGTCGTTAGAATCTTCTGCCTATTTTAGATGAGCGAAATTAGAGACAATTGAGAATCACAGTTCGGAGATGACACGCTTTAGGGAGTTTTGCATGAAAAGACACAGGAAAGAGTCAACAGAACTGGAAACCCAGGAACCTGGGTTCTACCTCCACACATCATCCAGACACAGATACACAAGTCGCAGTGCTGAGAGCAAGCAGGGCTCTTGATCAGCATTTCCTATGGTCACTTTTACTTCTACCCTTGCCAGGGACTCAGGGGTGGGGGTAAACTACAGTAGCCTCACGTGGAAGATGTTTTGCCAAATCCGTCTGGCTGATGAAAAACTGAGGGCAAAGGCAGAAATGAGGGACTCACCTGATGGTCCTCATACTTTCCATCAGCTTACAATCCTTGCAGCTAACAAAGAAGAAACTGGAAAGAGGTTTGTTTGCGTCTCCACATCTCACTACTTGAAGCATCTTGTGTGTGCCACTATCGATAACCACTTCCCTTTTCAATTTGGCACGAATCTTGGCATTTGGAAACGCCGATCGAGAGCCGTGCTTGCTCTCAGCAGCTCCTTCATTCGTTCATTTAGACGTTTATTACTTCCTGTTGGCAGGCACCAGCGTGCTAGTGTCTCCCAGGGAAAGCCAGGTGAGTCAGGCAATTGCAGTCTTCAGAGAGTTTACAATTTAGTCAAGAAGATAAGACATGTAGTGAACACAGTGACTAGGGAAGATCATTTTGAACGCTATGCTGTAGGTAGAGGCCAAGTGCTACATGAGTATGCGAGAAGGAAACACCCAGCCCTAGATGGGAAAGGAAGGGGACTGAAGAAGTAGAGTGGGCAGTCACCTGAGTAAGCTCCAAATTCAACTAAGTTGTCTGGGTGTGGAGCTGTGGATGCAGCAACTGGGAGCCACTGGAGATTTAGGAATACTGCTGTAATATAGCCACGTGCTCTTTGGAGAGCTTCACAGGCCGTGGGCTGCAGGGAGTGCTGGCAGGGAGAGGCCTGCCCAGGGGACTGCTGCAGTAATGAGTGTAACGAGGCTCTGGCCATGGCAGGAGAGTAGCGGGCAGACGTCTGAAAGGAAGACTCAGAAGGCCTGTGAGGATGAGCAAGGGTCTGCCCCAGCCACCAGTCCCTCCTATAGCCTTTGGACCTTTAGGACAAAGCAGGGAATGAAGTCAGCAGGACAACATAGATCATCTCCCGGATGTAGTACTGAGTGAAAAAAGCTGTATCGCGGGGCACGCCACTGTGTGGCTCCATTTAAGCTCTACGTACTGTTCTGGGAAACGAGGAGCGAGCGGAACCAGCGGTGGAGACTGAGCAGGTGGGATAATGCACTCCCTCCAAAAGCTACATCCCAACCCCTGGAGCCCGTGACTGTGTGACCTTGTATGGCATGGAGGACTGTGCAGTGTGGTTAAACTAAAGACTTTGTGATGAGATGATCCTGGATAGTCCGGTGTGTGTGTGGGAGCGAGGAGCACCGCGTAACCACGAGGTTCCTTATAAGCGAGAGATGGAAGCAGGGGAATCAGAGGCCAAGAACAAGAAGACACAGGAGAGCAGAGGAGAGAGCAACATGACTGGTGGCTGGGGCCAGGAGCCAGGGAACATCAGCAGCCTCTAAAAGCTAGAAAAGGGGGGGAAGCAAATTCTCCCCTAGAGCCTCCAGAAGGAAGGCTGCCCTGCCAATTCATTTCTGACTTTTGACTCCAGAATCAGAAGAGAACTTGTATGTGTTGCTTTACCGCAGTGAGTTTGTGGCAATTTGTTACAGCAGCAAAAGAAAATAAATGCAGGTAGAAAGCTAAGGGAGCGAGGTATCCAGAAGCCAGGTGAACACAGCCTATCAAGGACAGGGCAGTGATCGCCATGTCAGAGTTCTGTCAGGCCAGGTGAGGACTGACCATCAGGTTTAGCCAGGGGAAGGTCCCGATGACCCTGACAAGGGCACTTTCAGTACCACCGTGGGTTTCAGAAAGAACAGGATGCCCACTACTTGTCTGTCTAAATGAATGGAAGGCAACGTATGGACCAATGGTGAGTGTGTGTCTTAAGATAAATAATAAAGAAAGTGAAGATGATGGCTGCTGCTCAGGCCCCAGTTTTGGTTCTCTGCTGGGAATGTTTCCAGAAATGATTACTCTCAGATGTTTCTGAGATTCCTGTCTGTTTCTTTTTATTTCCCCCATAGAGTCCTAACTTCCAGTGACAGTGAAAATCATTCAGTTGTGTCTGACTCTTTGTGACTTCATGGACTATGCAGTCCATGGAGTTCTCCAGGCCAGAATCCTGGAGAGGGTAGCCTTTTCCTTCTCCAGGGGATCTTCCCAACCCAGGTCTCAAACCCAGGAATCAAACACAGGTCTCCTGCATGGCAGGCGGATTCTTTACCAGCTGAGCCATAAAGGAAGCCCAAATTTCAGCCTTCCTCTTAATTTAGGTCTCGAAGGCCCTTCTCTGAATTCCGGGGTGACATCAGGGAGCAATCTTGGAGCCTGTGTTTACCCCATGTCACATGGAACCACAATGACTTGGGTCCCTGGCTCTCTCTCAGCTGGCCCTAGCTTCATCCTCCAGGTAAAGCCCACCTGCCACCACAAGACCCTGGCAAGCAGCAAAGGATGGTAGCTGCTGATGGGCCAGGCAGGCCCATTTAGGGGGCCCTCCTGTAGGCTAAGCAGATCTTGACCCCCGTCAGTCAGCAGACTTGTCATGTCCCTCTGCTCTGCAGGTGGGGGCAGTTTGGCAAGTTCCCCAAGCACGGGCTTTTATCTGAACTCTCAGCTCAGACCGGCGCTCCAAGCTACGCTATGCTCAAGCTGTTCCGGAGCCTGGGGTGGGTGGAAACCCTGAGTCTTCCTGCACTTAGCTCTCCTCCTTAACTACTCAAGCTCTGAACCTCTGAATGGCCGGACCCTCAGAGCCTGGCAGAAGCACACGTGGCAGAATCTGTGGATTTCTCAGCCACTCAGAGATAGGTATGCCTTGTGGGACTAGGACACGACGCCCAGAGACATTCAGAAAGCAGGGTCAGCCCAACAGCAGGGGCTGGGAGTCAGGGCTTGCCTTCCTCCAGGGTCTCCTCAAACAGGGCTTTTCTCCAGGGGCAAGCTTAGATGTCTGCCCACAAGAAGCGTTCTTGAGGTCTAGCGGTGTGAGATGGTGGGGGGAGTATGGTCTGCACTTTCAGAGTTATTTTCCTCATCACGGCAGGTCTGGAGTGAGGGAAGGATTCTGGTTGGACTGTGATGAAAGTTGTAGCTCTCTCACCAGAAAAATGCACAACCATGTGTTTTTACACATAATTTCATCTCTTCCATCAATCTCAGAAAATATTCCACAGATCACCAGGGTTAAGAAGCTCCGCTTTAGGTGTCTTCCAAAGTGTGATACTCACTCCACTGATGGTGCTCAGGATTTTAGGGGATGGGAGGATGAGCATTTATTTTAACAGCTCTGTTTTCAACGTGCATGTAAAGTCTGTGATTTCACTGGTAATAATGCCTAGGGCAAGTAAGTGGTAAAATAGATAGTGAGTCTACTTACAGATAAACATTAAATAGTTCAAGTCCTATGCCAATTTGAAAAAAAAACGGGGACACTGATTCATGGATGACCTATGTCTGGGAAAAACGGTATTCATGGCCTTAGGAGGTCATTTCTTTACTTCTTAAAAAAAAAAAAAAAAGGCTGGTTGCAGCTCAATCAATGGGCTTCACACCCCCTAACAATGTGAGCCACTCTTACCTAAGCTTGGAGTGAGGAGCCCAGAGCGCCCGGCTGAGAAGAGGGTCAACTTCCCTGCTCAGCCATCAGTGATCCACCTCCTCCTCAAGTCCAAGGCTACAACAAGCCCAGCCTCATCCCACAGTATGTTGGCTTAAACGAGTCTGACTTGTTTCACGTGTGTGTGCTTTCCTGTGAGTGTGAATGAATGTGTGTGTTAAGTGTATATACAGAGGGGGTGTGGTAAAGTGGGGAACAGGGGAAACCAACGGCACCGAGTCTTGTCCCTGCAATTTCATGGCAGAGCTCCAGCAGGCTCCTCTCCACGGATTCCACTTGGGAAGAAGGATTCTGAAGATGGGCAACCTTCAGAAATGAGCCCCAAAGAACAGAGCTGGTTCATCATACTCCCGTTCCCTGTCAAGGCCCCTCCTTGTCCTCACGTTACAGGAGCCGGGTTCTAGCCTCAACAGGTGGCAGCGTCCCTGGTCAAGTCCGAGGAGAGGAGAGAGGTGGAGAATAGCACAGGGGCTGCTAGGAGGGCTTAACCAGAGAGAAGAACACAAGCGTCTTCTCTGTGCTCAGGCCTTACAAGGAGGGCTTCTCTCTGGCAGGACAGCTTCTCTAGATTTCCCCTCTGGCTACCTCTCCTCAATATAAAGACAACCCTGCACTCATTTCCAGAATAGAAACCTGCAGACAGAAGCTGACGAGCAACTGGAGTACTGGGTGATTATGGCCATAGGTCAAGTTTGGGCCGGGGGTTTGTAAGTATGATGTTAGTTTTCTCCCCCATATCCTCAGGTGGGAGCCCAGTTATAAGGACACCTGAAACACGGCCACACTGGGACTCTTGGAGTAACAGGTGAGGGCAGGCGTAGGAAGCAGATTGAGACTCAGTATTCTCTGGAGGTCAGGTAAAGCAAAGCGAGTGAAAGTCAAAGTCTCTCAGTCGTGTCTGACTCTTTGCAACCCCACAGACCAAAAGTCCGTGGAATTCTCCAGGCCAGAATACTGGAGTGGGTAGCCTTTCCCTTCTCCAGGGGATCTTTCCAACCCAGCGACTGAACTCAGGTCTCCCGCATTGCGAGCAGATTCTTTACCAGCTGAGCCACAAGGGAAGCCCAAGAACACTGGAGTGGGTAGCCTATCCCTTCTCCAGGGGATCTTCCTGACCCAGAAATTGAACCAGGGTCTCTTGCATTGCAGGCAGATTCTTTACCAACTGAGCGATGAGGGAAGCAAAGCAAAACAAAGCCAAATCAAACCACAGTGCTGAGTGGCTAGCAGAGCCAGGAGGTGAAGCCATCTTAGGAGAGATACTCTGGATGGTGCTGGGAGAAGAGGTCACACCCTAGGCTCCTGTTATAGGTTACAGTTACAAAATAGGATGCCTTCCATAACCCATCACATGCCTGGAAGTCTCTAGTATTCTGGCCTCTGCCTCTCATTTCCTGCACTCAGCTTCAGTTATACCTACAGCTAAATCCCTTCTGCATGACCTGTTACCAAATATCGGCTTCCAAGATTAAACTGGGCTCCTGCTGCAGAATAGTGAGTCCTGTCATTTTACCTATAAAGTCTCCCAAATTCAACCTTCTCCTCTTCTTGGTCAAAGCTACCGTTACCTCTCACTTGGGCTACAGGGTAGCCTCCTGCCTGGTCTCCGCACACCCACTTTGGCTCGCTCCACTCCTTCTCATCATTGCAGCCAGGATGCTCTTCCAAAGATGCAAATCTGACCATGCCACATCCCTGCTTGAATCTGTTCCCTGGCTTCCGGCTGTTCTTAGAATCATGCCCCAAATCCTGACCACAGCTGCCTGGCTGATCTCTGGCCTCCTTCCGCTTCCCTCTCCTTGCCCACCAGCTTCTGGTCACATTGGTTTTATTTCTGTCCCTTGACTCTGCCAAGTCCTCACCCTTCAGAGCCTCCAGGTATTCTGTTCCCTCTGTCTGGAGTGTTGTTCTCACCACACTCCACCTGGCTAAAGTCAGGTATCCACTGATTAGCTCCCAGGGTAAACAGCACTTTCTCCAGAAAGTTCTCCCTGATTCATACTCTGATAGCACCAGGCAACTGAAGAATTACTATAGCGTGTTAGGTCCATGAATGAAACCATATTGTTTTGTCCATTGGTACCTCAGTCCATTGATAGCAGTGCCTAGCTCAGTGCTGCCAATCATTAACACATCAAGTGAGTGAACCAATGATTAAAAAACTGGGCGGGATGATTCAGTGAAAAGACACCTGGAACAGTGAGAGTCAAGTCCTTTCATCCAAAGACCTAAAAGCATTTGCTGGGGCCATCTTGAACAAAGAACCAGAAGCAGGGAACAACTGTTGGTTTATGTTCAAGCATGATGGCCCCACTGTCCCCAGTCCTACAGCTGGGCCTGGGGAAGGCCTGAAGAGTCAGTTTGCCTCTGGCCCAGGCCTACCCGGAGCCCAATAGATAAGATAATCTCCCACACCCAAAGGTCCTTGGAATGGACAGCGTACTGATTTTGGAATCAGACACACTTGACTTTTTTACTATCTAGCTCAGATTCCCTCAGATCACAAACTGACCTCGAACAGTACTATAGGGTCTCTTTGGGCCCCAGTTTCCACATCCTACAATGTAGATAATAAAATACACCCAGGGATCAGACAGAGGTTTGAATATCACCATTAGCCTGGAATGCACAGTTGCATGCAGCTCAGAGTGCCACTTCCCTCTCCCCAGCAAAAGTGGCTTACTCCATCACGTCACTCTGCTGGACACGCAGGCCAGCACACAGGGCACGAAATGAAGGGAGATCCGAAGGGCGGGAGGACACAGGCCATCTAAGATACTACCCCAACTTTTCCACTCAGCCAGGGAAGCCCTGGCACAAGACAAGGGTGGCACAGGGAAATCCAAACTAACTGAGAAGGGGGACCAGTCTGTGCCTTTTGGATGTAGGAGTCAAGTGAGATGGAGAGGGGAGGACAGGTGAGCCTGGAAGCTATTATTCAAACAGAAATGAAGAGTAGTTGCAAAAAGGGAGAGGCTGATAAGGGAACAGGAAGGAAAGATTGGGTGTGTGAGGGGCTGGGAGGGAAAAAGTGACCCAAGACGTCAGATGGCCAAAGGCTGCAGTAGGAACCAGCAGGAAGTAGAAGATACCTTGGGAGGTGGGAGAAGTAGCAGACAGCCGAGGGTCAGGGGAAGTGCTGGAAAGGAAGGGCCAATTCCTGGTTGGGGAGCCAGCGGTGGCAGGCAGGGCTTGTTACCAGGAGAGAAGGAGGTGGCTGTCGCCTTGGGCCCTCCTGGAGCGCAGGTGCACGGGGCTCTCGAGCAGTGGTGTGCCGGTGGAGGGGGGAGGAAGCAGAGGTGTGGGACCACCGCCTGGCTGTACCTGGGGATCTCCTTGCAGGTCGCCCACGTAGTACTGCTCCAACCAGCGGCGCGCGTTGTCCGAGTGCCGGTGCGGCGGCCCGTCTAGGTCGGCGCTCACGTCCTGACCCGCGCGCGCCCACAGCAGCTGCTCGCCTCCCGGGTGCTGCCGCACGAAGCCGGTGAGGTCGTAGAGGCGGGCCCCGCGGCGGACCCAACAGGCGCCGGCCGCCAGGCGCCGCTGGACCTCGGCGGCGGAGAAGCTTGCAGCGAGGGGCGGAGCGGGGTCCATGGCGGGAGAACGGAGCTCGCGGCTGGCTCGGCGACTGCCCGGCGCGCCTGTGGCAGCCCGCGGCCGCCGCCGCCTTGACGGGCCGGCCGCCACCGCACCTGCTCATTTGCATGCCGCGCTCCCATTGGCCGCGCGGCGGGACTCCGCGGGGGCCGCTTCGCCATTGGCCGGCGGGCTGGCAGAGCAGGGCGGGCCGGCAAGGGCACACTCTGCCAGGTGGCCCGAGGCAGGCCGGGGTCCGCGCTGCACCAGGTGGTCCTAGGCAGGCTGAGGGCGCGCCCACCGGGTGTGTCTCGGGCCCGGTGTGCCCGAGAGCACAGAGGCAGGCGGATGGGGGCGGGGCGAGTCCTCCTGTCGGCGGCGGCGGTCCGGACAGACGTGCTCCTTGGCCTGATCGCCACCACGGCTGCCTTATCTCCGCTGATCTCCCAGATCGCCACCTGGGAGGAACCTTCAGGTTTCCATCCTCAGGCTCCAGAAATGGGTGACGAGGAGGAGAGGCAGTGTGACGACTAGAAAAACGCAACCAAGATGCTGGCCTCTGGCGCCCCCAAACCCTGTAATCACAACACATAATATTTTAATAATAAATAGATAAATATTTAATAATCACTTTCCCTGGTGGCTCAGAAGCTGAAGAATCTGCCTACCAATGCAGGAGACGCAGGAAACGTTGGTTCCACCCCTGGGTTAGGAAGATCCCCTGAAGGAGGAAATGACAACCCATCCCAGTATTTCTGCCTGAAAAATTCCATGGACAGAGAAGCCTGGTGGGCTACAGTCCATGGGGTCGCAAAGAGTTGGATATGACTGAGTGACTAAGCACACACAATATTTTAAGGTAATATTGTGTTAATTATGTAAATATGCTTAGTGCCTCTGAACTGTAAATTTTAAGATGGTTTAAAAGGTCACTTTTATGTCTATTTTACCAGAATAAAAATATATATAATAATTTTTTTAATAGGAATACTGGCAAACCAGTCAGTGGGCTGGCCACCTGCTTTTGTAAAGTTTTAGTAGAACTAGGACTAGTGAGAAGAGTGAAGCAGGGTAGTGACCATGAAGGGCTGGATCTTGTCTTTAACGCTTTAAGTTTTAGTATTTTGTTCATCCTGGATTTTCTTGCACTAGTTTTGAATTTTTGAACACTGCATTATTATTACTATTGTCATGCCAAATTTGGGATCCTAGTTCCCAGACCTGGGATTGAATCCTTGCCCCTTGCAGTGTGATACCCAGTGTAACACAGAGTCTTAACCACCGGACCACCAGGGAGGTCCCTAAAGTATTATCTTGATTACTGAGATTTTTTGGTGTACCCTTAAATTTTGCACACAGAGTGCCTGCCTGAGTTGCCTCAGTCTAGTCTCATCTTCTGGAGAGGGCTCTGAAGGAAGAACAGAGAATCACATTGCCATTACAAAAAAAGAAATAGGGATCTAAAGAAGTGAAGCCCAGTGACCATGCTGGATGGGAGGGAAGACCAAGGGTGCTCATCCGGATTTGTTTATAACAGGGAAGAACTGCACACAACTTTGCCCACTTCAGCTCGTGGTTTGTAATAAAAGGATCCTGATACTGAGGCTGCATCTATTTAACTGGCTTTGTTCTCTCCCAGAAAAAGGTATTTTCAGGGTCACCCCTGTTTATGCTGTTATGGGGGTGGGCCTCTATGCTGGGCCACTGCTGTGGGAAAAGCCTAGCTCAGATGCCCTAGGGGCTACCCCAGCTACAGACATGTACAAGGTCAGGTGGCACTAGTTGTAAAGAATCCACCTGCTAAGGCAGGAGACACAGGAGACATGGGTTCGATCCGTGGGTCAGGAAGATTCCCTAGAGGAGGAAATGGAAATGGCAACCCCCTCAAGTATTCTCGTCTGAAAAATTCTGTGGACAGAGAAATTGGCAGGCTTCAAAGAGTCNCCAATGCAGGAGACGCAGGAAACGTTGGTTCCACCCCTGGGTTAGGAAGATCCCCTGAAGGAGGAAATGACAACCCATCCCAGTATTTCTGCCTGAAAAATTCCATGGACAGAGAAGCCTGGTGGGCTACAGTCCATGGGGTCGCAAAGAGTTGGATATGACTGAGTGACTAAGCACACACAATATTTTAAGGTAATATTGTGTTAATTATGTAAATATGCTTAGTGCCTCTGAACTGTAAATTTTAAGATGGTTTAAAAGGTCACTTTTATGTCTATTTTACCAGAATAAAAATATATATAATAATTTTTTTAATAGGAATACTGGCAAACCAGTCAGTGGGCTGGCCACCTGCTTTTGTAAAGTTTTAGTAGAACTAGGACTAGTGAGAAGAGTGAAGCAGGGTAGTGACCATGAAGGGCTGGATCTTGTCTTTAACGCTTTAAGTTTTAGTATTTTGTTCATCCTGGATTTTCTTGCACTAGTTTTGAATTTTTGAACACTGCATTATTATTACTATTGTCATGCCAAATTTGGGATCCTAGTTCCCAGACCTGGGATTGAATCCTTGCCCCTTGCAGTGTGATACCCAGTGTAACACAGAGTCTTAACCACCGGACCACCAGGGAGGTCCCTAAAGTATTATCTTGATTACTGAGATTTTTTGGTGTACCCTTAAATTTTGCACACAGAGTGCCTGCCTGAGTTGCCTCAGTCTAGTCTCATCTTCTGGAGAGGGCTCTGAAGGAAGAACAGAGAATCACATTGCCATTACAAAAAAAGAAATAGGGATCTAAAGAAGTGAAGCCCAGTGACCATGCTGGATGGGAGGGAAGACCAAGGGTGCTCATCCGGATTTGTTTATAACAGGGAAGAACTGCACACAACTTTGCCCACTTCAGCTCGTGGTTTGTAATAAAAGGATCCTGATACTGAGGCTGCATCTATTTAACTGGCTTTGTTCTCTCCCAGAAAAAGGTATTTTCAGGGTCACCCCTGTTTATGCTGTTATGGGGGTGGGCCTCTATGCTGGGCCACTGCTGTGGGAAAAGCCTAGCTCAGATGCCCTAGGGGCTACCCCAGCTACAGACATGTACAAGGTCAGGTGGCACTAGTTGTAAAGAATCCACCTGCTAAGGCAGGAGACACAGGAGACATGGGTTCGATCCGTGGGTCAGGAAGATTCCCTAGAGGAGGAAATGGAAATGGCAACCCCCTCAAGTATTCTCGTCTGAAAAATTCTGTGGACAGAGAAATTGGCAGGCTTCAAAGAGTCAGATACAACTGAGCACGAACACATACAAGGTTAGGAGCGTTGTCCTTTCTTCTCTCCCTTCTAAGCCTTTCCTGGCTCACCCTTCAGGAAAAGGCAAGAGTTTGGCTGAGTCCATAGGCTGGCTGTGGAATTGCTGTCCACCAGGCATGGAGGGAGGCCTTGCATCACTAATGTTGCTTTCTCAAACAGTGAATACCTAAATAGCCCCTCACCCCACTTTCACATCTACTCTGTTCCAAGTATCTTGCATGTGCAAAAGCATTCCAGCACTCGTGGGTATTCTCAGGGACTTCTTGATGATGGTATCTGTGGGACTCCCATACTTGGGTTTTCCACCATTGCCTTCAACTCCTATTGTCTGAAGTTGAATAATCAATTTAGTCATCTGTACAGAATTGTAATACATTTCTTAGCATAGTAATCCCACTACTAGAAATTTAATCTTTCAGCTTACTATATAAAGATGTGTAAGGGAAGGAAAATAACTGTCCTTCTACCTTCTAGGTTCTGGGCTGAGAAACCCTCTGTAATAAAATAAATACTAACAGAAGAAAAACAAATTTAATTTCATATGTTCAGTTCAGTTCAGTCGCTCAGTCATGTCCGACTCTTTGCAACCCCATGAATCGCAGCACGCCAAGCTCCCTGTCCATCACCAACTCCCAGAGTTCACTCAGATTCACGTCCATTGAGTCAGTGATGCCATCCAGCCATCTCATCCTCTGTCGTCCCCTACTCANAAAAAAAAAAAAAAGAAAGCTTCTTCTGATGAAGTTGGTAGGGATGTTAATGAGTGTGAGTTTTTGATACTGTATAGCAATACCTGTAAGGGCTGCCTAACTCTGAACTAACATTTTCCAAATGACTAATGCAGTGTTATAAAATCGTGCATAAGTTAAAGATCCACCTAAAGTGCAAGACAAACCAATGTATTTTCATGAAACAGAACATGAAAAGTTCACTGATACATATTAGATTCCACACTGCATCTAACACTTAAGAAACTGTCACTGTCCAGTTTTACTGAAGTCTCAAAGAAGAACAGCCACATTTACCTTAAAAAGCTATTTTAAAACATTTCTCTTTTTTCCCCAACCACAAAGTTTTTTTTCATATAGTTCAACTAAAACTACATTTGCAGTAAATTGAGAGCAATTATTTTCTTTGGGGAGAAAAAATAGCTGTTTGACATAAAAATATGTTATCTATGTTAACATGTATGCATTTATTAATTTTTATTTTAAAATAAAACATAAAATTTAAAGGTAAATTTTAAAAACAAGCATTTTTACAATACCTATTTTAATTTCTAATAAGGTAAATATTGGTAAATTTAACCTATATAAAGCAAAAATTCTTTGAGGTCCTCAATAATTTTTAAGAGTGAAACAGATACCAAGGCCACAAAAAGCTTGAGAACACCTACCGGGAACCATGGTCAGTATGGTAACAAAAGTTCTCTCAGTGTCTTTGAAAAGAAAAAGGATCTACATAGTCTCAAAGAAACTCCCCAGATATTTTATTAACTACAGAGAAAAAGACAGCAACTTTACAATGGAGAAAAGCTACTTTAACCAAGCAGAAGCTACCTTAACCACGTGATCAAGGTGAACATCACCAGTAACATGACATACTGATATCACGAAGTCCTTGATATAGGTACTGACAATACGTATCTTCAAGGGCATCTTTCCCAGAAATGTATAATTTCATTCAAATAATAAGAAAATATCAGACAAATGCAAATCTGGGAACATTAAACAAAACTGGATTTTCATAGGTATCAATGCCAGCAAAGATAAAGACTGAGCAACAATTACAGACAGGAGACTAAGTAGCAATAATAACAATTAAATGCATCATTTTAGGACAGGATCCTAAAACAGAAAAAAGAATGTTAGTGGAAATACTACTAAAATTTGAATAAGAACTATAGTTTACAGTATTATAGTTACATAATTTCCTGGTATTGATACTGTTATGAAAGATGGTAACATTGCAGAAAGTTGGGTGAGGGATACACATAGAAATCCTGCATTACTTTTGCAACTTTTCTGTAAATTTAAAATTACTGCAAAATAAGCTTTTTTTTGCCTGGGGGAGGCTGTGCTGTCTTTGTTGCTGTTTGGGCTTTTCTCTAGTTGCGGCGAGCAGGAGCTATTCTCTAGTCGCCATGCACGGGGTTCTCACTGCTGTGGCTTCAGTTTTTGTCACTCGAGCTCTAGAGTGACAGGACTTCACTGGGCTCGGTAGTGGCTCCCAGGCTCTATCTAGAGCAAAGGCTTAGTTGCTTCACAGCATGTGAGATCCTCCCAAATCAGGGATCGAATCTGTATCTCCTACACCAGGAGGCAGATTCTTTACCATTGAGACACCAGGGACACCCCAAATAAATAGCTTCTAAAAAGTGTTCTCAGCTTGTGAAAACTGTTAGCTTTGGTTTTACCTTAACACAAATCTTTTCAGTCATTGTCTTGGATAAAAAAAGGCTCAGAAACTTCCTGTGGACCATGCTCTCATAAAGCATTTAGAGCTGCCACAATGAAATACATCCAAGCCACAAAACTGAAACAAGATTTTTTAATGCATGGCACCATAAGCAAAGTTAGAAAAAAAATATGCATCTAGAGACCAGAATATAATAATTTTAAATAAAAGGAAATAAGCTAACTTTTAAAGGAAAACATAGTTCCAGAGAACTCTCCAAATACACTATTTTCTCACACATAGAATTACTCCAATGGAATACAGAAATGTTCCTAATAGAACATTTACATAAAATATTAGAAATTAAATAACTACAATTTTATAGTTTGACCTACTGAGTTCTTAAAAGCAAAAACATAAACTTAGTGAAGACAAAGACATTCAACTAAAACTTTTTTTGTAGGTGGCATTGGCAGAGACTGCCAAACAATGGTCAACACTCAAATCCTAGAATAATTAATTACTGGTGCCATAATTCAAGAAGGCTGCCATTAAATTAGTCAGGTCTATAAGTAGATACCTATCCTTCCTAAAGAAGTAGCTGCAAAACTTTGGGGACACACACATACTCTCTACATACAAGTGTCAGAGTTACATGCTAAATATTAACATGATGTCACAATAATATGAAAGGGTATATTTAAAGTACAGAAAATTACAGTGTGGATATTGTAAGAAATTACTCCTGGGTGTGAGAATAAGAAAAGAACCATTAGAGCAGGAAAGAGAAGAGTAGGGGATTAAAGTCACAGTAAAAAAGAAGCCAAGAGAGATATGACAGTGTTCTCATAAAGCAGGTCATAAAGATGCAAGCACAACCAAGCAGAGGCCTCCACAGACAGCTAAAATCTCAAATACAAAAGGTTCCTTGTTCATCGAAAATGTGCACCACGACTCATGGCAACTTCAACTATATGCTTTTTGCTTGTTTTTAACCTTTTACTGAAGTATACAGACAGACATATAATATTACAGATAGGGAAGTACACTTCACAACAGTATACAGGCTTGATGAATTTTCATAAACCAAACACATCATGTAACCAACACCCAGATCAAGAAACAGAACGTTACCAGCACTCTGAAGAACCCTCAAGCTCCCATCACTAGCCATGATCAAGAGTCCCAAAAATTTCATGACAGCCTAATTTTTAGAGGTGAAGGAACACACCATAATACAAGCGTATTCCTAGATGTTTTTCTTTATTCCATCCCTTATTGTCTTAACCACTTTTAATATTCCATTTCCTTCACTGTAGATTAATATATCAGAACCTTGATTTCCTTAAGATATAAACACTTATCAACAGATTAAATACCATCAACATAAATACTAAAAATTATTTTATTAAAAAAGGTACTTATAATTGTCACTTATTTATAACAGGATTAAAAAGTGAGTTAAAAGCTACTATTCATCTCAAGCATGTTATTCCATCTCCTTAAATCTCAATTTCTTCACCCATAAATACAACCCAAAATAACCTGATAGAGGGAACATTCTCCCCAGCTTCCTGCTTTAAATCATTTGGGTGTGATTTATAATCCACAATCCACTACATAAGTATCTATGAGCTCTACCAAAATTAACTCAGTAAACAACACCTGGATTATTAAGAACCTAGCTGCATTCCTTATTAACTAGAATTATTTGGTACTAAGTTTCAAAGAGAATAAGGAAAATGGTGAGATAAGGGAACATCAAGGATTTAACTATTCTATCTTTGTGTGTTTGAAATTCTCTATTTACATGTACCAGTAAAAAAAAAAAAAGTCACTTGTTTGATCACACAGTCCTTCCACTAGGCTTAATAGCCCTTTTATCATAAATTTTACATTAAAGGAATCTATACTTTGAGAAATGAAAAATACAGATTTTTGAAACATGACAGTGTACACAGAACCTAGCTGACAGACTTGAGGAAACTTAGAACACCTGAAAAATCAGGGAATTGTTATGACCTAAACATTGAGGCCCCCAAAAGACATGAACAGGATTAAAAATTTTTTTGTGACAAAATCAAGCTGGTAATATTATGTTATGCATTTTAACTTGATTTCAATTCATACTTACTTCTCTGACTTCCACAAGATGGTCTGGAGGTAAGTTAGCTCTTTTGCTCACTGATTGTAGTTTGGAATGTCCAACATTAAAAAAGGAAATGGTATTTTGACTTGGTCTCCTCTGGGATATAGGAGAATTACCACTAGATGCAAGTGAGAAGCTCCGTGATTTCAGAGGAGGATTATTCTATTAGACAAAGAAAATAATTCCTTTTTTAAAGTTTAGGTAAGCTCTCAACCTATAATATACTGAAGGCTTACACACAGTTTTAAAAATAAAGTTAACCTCAGAATTAACTACAAGGATAGTTCTGAAGATGGAAAAATTTAAGACCTTCAAAGTTTAAGAATTTCACACATCCCACAGTAAACTAGTAATTTATTCAGAAAATTAATTCCAGGTGTGTGCTGTCAAGAATTTTTTTTTTTACATTAGACATATATTAGAATAACAAGAAATTTCTAATTTAAGGTATTTAAACATCATGATTGAAGCAAAAAATATATTCAGAAATACTTAATGCAATAATTTTCTAGTGTAACATTCAAGTATCTTTGAAACAAACTAGCACTTTCTGGTCACTGCCAATGATTAGAATCTTGCAGCAAGAATAAAGGTTTTTGCTGGATTTCTTAAAGACTGCAGGCCTAAATCACAACTTTAAAAAATTTAGCTATGGGGAAGGAACACTAGGAAGAAAATAAAAAAGTAGCTATGGAAATCCTTTAACTCTGCTTCCCATATATTCATTTTTAGACATTTCTAACCTCAGATTTCAAGTACTAAGACCCTCCTTCTCATCTTAAAAAAGAAAACACTCCAACTGAGATACAGAAATTATCTATAAGCACATGAAAAGACACTCAAACTTATTAGCCATCAGAGAAATGAAATTAAAACCACAATGAAATTCCACTTCATAACCATGAGGATGACCATAATAACTGTAAAAAAGGACAGTAACAGTATCAGTAAGAATGTGGAGAAACTGGAACCTTCGTGTATTGGTGGTGAGAATGGGAAATAATTTGGCCAATTTCAAAAACAATTTGGCAGTTCCTCAATAGTTAAACAGACAACTATCATATAACCCAGTAATTTCACTCCTAGGAATAACCTAGAAAACTGAAATCATATGTTCATACAAAAATCTGAATACAAATGTTCATAGAAGGATTACTCATAACAGCCACAACATGTAAACAATCCACATGCCTGTCGGCTGATGCATGGATAAACATAATGTGGTATATCCATAAAAGAGGATTATTCAGTATTAAAAAGGAATAAAGTATGATCCATGCAATGACATGGATGAACCTTTAAAACATTATGCTTAAAGAAGCCAGACAAAAACAAACAAACACACACCACATACTGTATGATTCCATTTATATCAAATGCCCAGAATAGATAAATCCATTGAAACAGAAATTATAGGTTACTTTTTGCCAGGGGACTGGGAAGAGAGATTCAAATAGGGAGTGACTGTTAAACAAATATGGGTTTTTTGGAAGGTGATGAAAATATTCAGGAATTAGGTAGTTGCAACAGCTATATAATCTTATGAATATACTAATAAAACCCATGAAATTGTACACTTTAAAAGGATCAATTTTATGGTATGTGAATGTCAATTTTAAAATGCAAAAAAATAAAGTTAAAAAGATCTTTCCCCATTTCCGTGCATTAATATCATACATGAATCCACATACCTTGCCAATAGCTTCAGTGTGGTGTTGTGTACATATCTGAAGTCTGCTGACCCAATGTTGTCGCTCTTTAGCATCTGTGGCTGATAAAAAGTATCTACAAGTTATTTACTTTTTCATTTATTTTTAGAATACAATTAACTGTTATAGCATCAAGAACAGATCACTAAAAATCAGGGCATGTTCCTAGTCTCCCTGACCAAAGCGAGGTAGGAAAAAGGCCAAAGCATCAACCTTGTTAGGTAACACCATAGCTGGATGTGGATATTTCCCAAGAAGGATAAATTACATATAGCTAGGTGGGTATATGGAACTTGACAAGTCTTAATTTTCTCTTAAAGATATGCTCTTTTTCAAATAAATATCCTTTATTAAGCATTTGGTGTGTACTCGATATATTCTTTCAGATCAATTAGGATTAACATCATTCTTTATGTGTATTAATTAAAAATAGAAACCTCTATACAAATTACATTTATCTAAACAGACGCTATACCTGAATACAAGCATTTTCATAAATCCTAATTATGTTCATTAATCATTAAAAAACACAAAGAGAACATATCAACTAAATCAAGAAAGAAAGTAAAACACAAATCTGTGGAAGACAAAAAAATTTTTAACAAGTCTAAGTTTTTAGATTTCTCAGTATTTCATCTATACAAATTTCTTAGAGGGGTTAATTTTAAACAGACTTGCTCACTGTGCAACTTAAAAGTCATTAATTACAACAGATCTCATAAACCCTTAAAACAATTACAAGATGTAGAATACTGTTTCTGTATCATCAATGATAGTAGTTTATATTTCCAAAACCTAAATGAAAGGAGGGAATTATACCAGCTTCTCAAAGAAGAAGAAAATCACACTATTAATTCTCATATTTCAGTCATACCTCTGAGTTTATACTGTTCCCCACTGGCAGCATTTACAGTGAAGGTGTGAGAGTCCTCATCACTGGGTGATATTACAGCTCCAGCAAGCTGCAAAGTACCTCTGGGTTTTTGATTTCTAGACTGTTCATTCACAAAATACTCCAACAGCCCAGCTTCATTGTTTAGAACAAAAAATCTGCAAAGATTTTAAAAAAGGTCATACTTTTAAAATATTTCCCCTAGTCAAACTAAAGCAATCCAAATTTTAATCACATAATTTTGAGTTTTTGCTATTAAAAAAATAAAATTCAAAAGCATCTCAAGAAGTACTTAGAAACACTAGACTGAATTTCCTAGTAGTAAATATTACTGAATAATGGAATGAGATTAATAAAAGATATAAAATCTTCAGCTGTGAAAGAGGCATTTAATAGGGAAGAGGCATACAAGACAATGCAGAAAGGAAACAAAGATACAGTATCCTTCAGAGGAAGATTTCTCTCCAGAATTCATTAACAGAGAGGTTAAGTTCCCAGAGACAAATGGTAGGGAGAGTTTTTATTTAAAATTCACTGGGAACAAATCAAAGCAAGAGCTCTGGGATTAACAAATGCTAGGTAAGAAACGAATATAATTTAAGATTTAACCAGTGAAATAAACAATATGAATAATGCCAAAGTACCAAAACTCTGGGAACACATTATTAAATAGGTCACAACTAAAGATTACTTATCCTGTTTAAAAATGAAAAGGCTGCAACTGGAGATGCAGAACCATAAGGAACTTGAAACTAAATGATGAAATAATGATACACATTGGAAAAGAATTTGATGTTCTGATTTGGTTTTAGATTAACTACTTTGGGAAATATATTAATTAGGATTCCAATTTAAGTAGTACAATAGTTTTTTTCTTTAGGAAAAAAATCTAAAAAGTTTCTATTACAAAAAATTAATTTTGGGGTTTGCAGCAATTTGGTATTCTATATATTAATGTATTCTGTAATACAGCCAGTCAGACAATTTGATCCAGTTCAAGTTCCTAGAAGATACTGTCTTAAGCAACGTGGCAACTATATCAATCATACCAAACAGAGAGAGAATGTAATCGGCCTTTTATTAAGGGAAAGAAAAAGAAATAATGAGAAGCAAATAAGAGAAACTGAAAGCAGCTACCTGAAAAGGGAACTGGGAAAGCAAGACTATTGTTTTTCTCATTCATTTTTAGCATGCTTGTGACTTTTTATCTTTTTTAAAATTTATTTTAATTGGGGGCTAATTCACTTTACAATATTATATTGGTTTTGCCATACATCAACATGAATCCACCACGGGTGCACACGTGTTCCCCATCCTGAACCCCCCTCCCACATCCTTCCCCATACCATCCCTCTGGGTCATCTCAGTGCACCAGCCCCAAGCATCCTGTATCATGCATCGAACCTGGATTGGCGATTCATTTCTTATATATTATACATGTTTCAGTGCCATTCTCCCAAATCATCCCACCCTCGCCTTCTCCCACAGAGTCCAAAAGACTGTTCTNGTGTCTGACTTTATTTTGGGGGGCTCCAAAATCACTGCAGATGGTGATTGCAGCAATGAAATTAAAAGACACTCTTGGAAGGAAAGTTATCACCAACCTAGACAGCGTATTAAAAAGCAGAATCATTACTTTGTCAACAAAAGTCCATCTAGTCAAGGCTACGGTTTTTCCAGTGGTCACGTATGGATGTGAGAGTTGGACTATAGAGGGCTGAGCACAGAAGAATTGGTGCTTTTGAATTGTGGTGTTGGAGAAGATTCTTGAGAGTCCCTTGGACTGCAAAGAGATCCAATCAGTCCATCCTATCAGTCCTGAGTGTTCATTGGAAAGACTAATGTTAAAGCCAAAATTCCAATATTTGGGCCACCTGATGCGAAGAGCTGACTCATTTGAAAAGAACCTGATGTTGGGAAAGATTGAGGGTAGCAGGAGAAGGGGATGAAAGAGGATGAGATGGTTGGATGGCATCACCAACTTAATGGACATGTGCTAAGTCACTTCAGTCGTGTCCGACTCTGTGCGACCCTACAGACGTTAGCCCACCAGGCTCCCCAGTCCCTGGGATTCTCCAGGCAAGAACACTGAAGTGGGTTGCCATTTCCTTCTCCAATGAATGAAAGTGAAAACTGAAAGTGAAGTCGCTCAGTCGTGTCCAACCCTCAGTGACCCCATGGACTGCAGCCTTCAGGCTCCTCCATCCATGGGATTTTCCAGGCAAGAATATTGGAGTGGGGTGCCACTGCCTTCTCCATAAAAAGATGCAGCAAAATTTAAAATGACACCGAATATAATTTTAAAAACGTTGAAAAGTGAGTATATTTAACTATACTCAGCTCATTATAGAGCAAGTGGGTGAGTGCAATAGTAATTCACACTATAGCATGTTTAATGAACTTGCAAAAGAGAAAACGGGTCAAAGGAAGGTGGAGAAATTTTCTCTTCTCATTAGAACCGAGGGGCTCCGTAATCATCTGGCATCCGCTCAATGTTGTACCTATGGTTAGAAATGTACATGATGGGAACTCCAGGCATCTTCCGGATTCTTCGTTTAAGGTCCCGGTCACCTGTGGCCACAATGTAACACTTGTGCTGAGTTACTCTTTGTACTAAGCAGTCATCTGCATAGGGTCCTTTGTGTGTACACAGTAATCGTTCAAATCTTGGATCCTTGCAATCCTTAAAGCCACTCTATACTTCTGTCCCAATTTCTCAATTTCAGCCATTACGCAGTCAGTTATACAAGGGATACACTTGGCATACAAACAGTCCATCATTGACTGCACATGAGTTTGGGTAAACTCAGGAGTTGGTGATGGACAGGGAGGCCTGGCGTCTGCGGTTCATGGGGTCACAAAGAGTCAGACACAACTGAGCAACTGAACTGAATTGAACCTTTCTGTTCCTTTTATCATTCAATTTGCAATTCATGCTGGGAGCCCAGGATATCGCTGCTGTGCCACTAGCCTCCAGGCAGTCTGGTAGAAAAGGGAAAATGAGCTTGCAGTAAACCAGTTGACAACCTGAGACCTCTCTGATGTGACAACGGATTAAATGTTGTGTTCTCAGAGGCAAATGGGGATGGGTTGTCTTCATTCCCACATTTTCTTTGCTGCTAAAACTGGCCTCTAGGACAGCTAGAAGAATCGCAAGGGCAGAAGCAGTGCCCTTCCCTTTGCTAGAACTTTGCTTGGATCTCTTAGCTAACTTACTGGGCAACCAGTGGCCAATGGAACTTTTTAGTATGCTCCCCGACACAAGGATACAAACATGCCCATTCTTCCCATGGCCTCAAGTCATCACTGACTTGAAATGCCATGTTTAACATATACTAAATCTTATATGCTTGGGTATACTTTGGAGCTTTCCTACTCCATTCCACTTCTGAGAATTTCTCAGTAATATTCAATAATATAACATGAATGAAATTTGTTGAACGTCATTCAACAAATGGGGAGAAAAAGGGAGAAAAGTTAACCTATTTCCCCTTTTAAAAAGAGAACCAAAAAACAGTGCTAAGAGCAAAGTGACATAAAAATTCTGTAAAAATATTTTATATGTCATTTAAATATATAAGCCTTCAAAAAATTACATATAAACCGAGGTGAGAAAATGCAAAATGAAAAGGCTCCCCTGACTTTGTTCTTTCTTAAAAAAAATAAAGAGTGGGAACCTCAGAGAACTACCCTTGTCACTTTAACAGGAATGACTGTCTTCTATAATTTCATATCCAGCTTTGACCTCTCATATGACCTCCAATTTCTAGCATATCACTCTTATGTGAAAGCCCTAGTGTTACTTCAAATTAAACTGCCTTTTCTTTTAAGCAAACACATGTTCATTACAATGCTTCAACTATTTTTTGAATTCTGAAAAACATTCCTTCATATAGTATGTACCATTTTCTATTGTTTAAGGTAGAAAGGCAGAATCACCTTATTATTCCACCATAACTAAAATCAGAGATCTCCAAATGACATGTGAATAAGAAGCAGTATTTATAATGAAAATACCAACCTTAAGTCAGAACTATTTGGGTTCAGATTCTAGCTTTATCACTTTTTAAAATAGTTTTAAAAAACCACAATGAGATAAAAGTCAGTACCCATTAAGATAGCTATTATACACACACACAAAGACACAACAGAAAGTAACAAGTGTTGAGAAGATGTAGAGAAACTGGAATCCTTGTACACTGCTGGTGGGAATATAAAACGGTTGCAGCTGCTATTGAGAACAGTATGGAGATTCCCCCAAAAATTAAACACAGAGTTACAATGTGATTCAGCAGTTCCACTTCTGGGTATACACACATAAGAATGAGAGCAGTGACTCTGATATTGTGTACACCAATACTTACTGCAGCATTATTCACAATAGCCAAAAGATGGAAGCAACCCAAATGTCCACTGATTGACAACTGGATAAACAAAATGTGGTATATACTTACAAGGGACTGTTTTTCAGCGCTCAATAGGTAGAGAATTCTGACACACACTACACGGATGAACTTTGAGAACATTACACTAAATGAAATAAGCCAATCACAAAAAGACAAATATTATATGATTCCACTTATGTAAGGTACCTAGAGTAGTCAAATTCATAGAGAAAGAGAGTAGAACAGTGGTTGCTTAAGGACTCGGGGAGAGGAAAATGTGAAATTATTGTTTAATGGGTACACTTTTAGTCTGAGAAGATGCAAAGAGTTCTAAGATGAATGAGGGTGATGGTTGCACAAAAATGTGAATGTATTTAATAACACTGAACTGCATACCAAAAAATGCTTAAAATGGTAAATTTTAGGTTATATTTTATCACAATAAAAGAATAAAAGTTTAGTCCCCTGCCCCACAAATATCAATTCCACAAAGTATTTAAGATAGTTGGCTGCACTACATCTTGACTGCTTGTTTGACCTCAGGTTGGTTATTTAAAATTTTCAAGGTCCCAGAAGAGTTTAAGAATCCTCAACAACGAAAAGAAGCAAGAACCCTCAACAGGCACTTAACATAAATCTCTTTGCTGTCTCTAAACCACCCTAAAAGCCTAACCACTGGAAGTATACATAAGAAGCTCAAGGCAAACTATAAATGATACTAATCTTAACAGTAACTTCTAACGTATTTGGAGGCTGCAATTTGGACAATGTTAATTCCTCTTACCCCCTAAAAATAGAAAAAGAAAGTCATCAGACTTATAGCAAACATGGTAAATCTCTCTCTAACATGTTTCCCAGCCATGTAACATCAGATTATAAAATCAACATGCCCATTTCTGTTCTCTTGGGAGAGAAAGAAGTGACAGAATAATCACACTTACCTATACTGCCACCCAGTGACAAGGTTGGTGTACTTCATTAGGTAGCCATACACATTTTCCATGTGGTCACTGTTTCAAAAAGATCAGAAAGTGCCAAAATCAGTGAAAATTAGAAGAAATTCCAGGAAGTTAACTGTACAGTTGAAAAAATAGCTGTATAGACATACTTTTTTCTATAGATGTCTCAAACTTACTTCAGAAGTAAAATTCATAGTTTAACAAATAGAGCTATTATTTAATCCCCCATATTTCATAGCCATAGGACTATATATTTTATCAGGATTATTCAAAACAAGTGTAATCACCCATAAATTATTGGGTATTTCAAACATAAAATCATTATATAAGTATAAAATTACATAAATATGAAACAAATATACTATAAATATAAATAAAAGCATTTAATAACCTAATTCAATACTAAACAAGGACAACCCAGTTTTATGGTTCCAGAATAAACTAAAAAAAAATCTCTAGGCTGAATAGTGCTTCCTCACTCTGGTGGGACATATTATGCCTCCGAATCTTTGGGCTTCCAAAATGAAGATCCTGTTTCCAATGTCTGTGACACCTCACTGCCACTCCCTGATCTCAGACAGGCACGAGGCAAAGTGCTCACTGCAAATCTTGCCACTGGAAAGATTTATTTGGAACTTGTATCATTAGCTTTACTACTACTGAGTTCCTTTACTTCTGCCCCCCCTTTCTATTTAATAGATATATTCTGTTATAGTGGTTCATAGAAAATGCAGATCTCACTACTTCTTTTCCAATATTTTAAGGTTCCCTATACTTATGAAAAGATATCAAAGCTACAACTACACTGATATATCTTTTTGACATACAGGCTTCACTTTTTATTTTGTAATTTACATTAAGAATTCCTTTTAAACTCCTCTAAAGTTTTAACTTTACACTATAAAATGCAACTAATATTAAACATTTATTTTCTCTACTATCCCTGAATTGCAGAACTTATTTGGTAAAAGTTCAGCTAACTACCATTTAGGAAATGGAAAGTATCAGACAACTGACAACCTTTAAAACATGGACATCAAAAGTAAAATCAAGAGAGAGCTGACACAACCAACAGAACAGAATTTTTAAAAGATATAGATTGATCTGAATGACAAATAAAAAGAGATGAAGATAAAGACACTCCTTGTGTAAACACACAACAAAATGACTGTAAGAGTCTTGGTGTTATTATTACTGAAGATCAAGTAGGAGGATGCCTCAGGAATTAACTCAGTGTTGGGTAACTTTCTAACCTCATTTCTTCAGAATGCTTGGAAATAAAGATAAATCTGAAAGTAAAGAACTGATCCCAGTTCAAAAACTGATTTTTTTTTCTATTTTTTTTCTTCCAATCCAAGATTAGCAAAAAACTGTTTTTTCACTAACATTAAATGAAACTGCTCAAGCGCTTTTGGTTTTATAAGGTCAGTAATCTCAAGAAGGTAAAGGCTGTCAACTTCTAAAATGCCAACCCAAAGTTATGATAATTATGTATGTACTCTGTCATGTTAAAACTGACAGTACCATTTGAATTCTCACTTCAGTGTTTTCTAAAGCCCATATCTAGAGGAAGGTTTCTTCTCTGAAACTCAATCTATTAGATTTTTGCCCTATTTCCACCCTTAGGTCACAGCAAAGGTACTTCTTTCAGTTACACTGGTACTTGAAAAGTCAGAGAGATACTCCTCTAGTCTGGCTCTCAAATTTTTCCCAGGCTTCAAACAGCTTTTGGGGGCCACAGGAGTCCCAATGTCCCTGGACTCTGCCCCAAAATAATTTCACAAAAAGTTCCTAGTCTGTTTTTGATATTTCACATATAGCTTAACTGTCTTGAATAGTCTTCATCCTCAAAACTTATACCTTCACTTATATATGGAATCTAGTAATGCCCCCCCACCACAAAAAAAAAAAAAAAAAAAACCCTCATAGATAGAAGAGATTAGTGGCTGCCAGAAGTGACAGGTGAACAAAATGGGTGAAAGTGATCAGAAGACACAAACTTGAAGTTATAAAATAAGTTAAGTCCTAGGGATCTTATTTATAGCATGGTGACTATAATTAATAAAACTATACTATGTATTTGAAAGTTGCTAAGTATAGATCTTAAAAGTTCTCATCATAAGGAAAAAAAAAAGTGTAACTGTGTAGTGATAGATGTTAACTAGACTTGTGATCATTTTGTAACATATAAAAAAATGACCGAACACCTAAAGGTAATGTTACATGACAATTATATCCAAATTTTTAGAAACCTTATTCTTTGCCTATTCTTGTGGCTTTATAACCTCAATATTTATTTAATTACATCCTGTATCAACCCACAAGAGGACTAAGGTGTCACACAACCAGAATTAAATATTTCCCTAAAGTACCCAGATAGTCCATAATTCACCATTTTTTATTTTTCACTTTAATCTAGGTTCTGTACACCAAGCTTTCATTACTAAATAAGAATCATTTCATAACTATTAGTATGTAATAAAAACATTACAATTCAGTGATAGTTCACTTCCTCTGGTTCTAGGACTACCTATATTCTTCAAATGGATATACGAACTATGCAGAAAATCTGTCTTAAAACTTCAAATAAACTATCAACAACTAAGAAAAACAAAACTCTTCATTTCAAAGCAATGAGGGCTCATGTTCCTTACCTTTGCTTGGTCCCTCATATTATTAAAGGTATTCTTTATTTGGGTCATAAGTTATTTACATTAGTCATTTAATGAATATCAATGAATTTTTTAGAGTATAATTTCAGTAGCATTGTTCACTAAATGAAAGTTTATCTTCATACTGCATACTAATGTTTTATGTTCAATTTTTAATGTTTTTTAGTATTTTTGATTCTTTTATCTAAAAAGTTAACCTTCTCACAAAAATCACAATAGGGATACTGACACGGTTTATTTGGTAGTAGCATAAAGCCAACTTCAAAAGAAACAAATTCGAACATGCAATTATAAGCTGCTGGCCTGCTTTTACCATATAAAACAGACATTTGAGGTTACAAAGAACCGACTTAAGAACATCCCATCCCTGAACAGCTGGTGACACTGTCCCTCTCTCATCCTTCTCCTTCTCTCAGCAGCGCAACCAGCTGATGTGGAACCACTGTGCCATCTGGTGGTCCACATAAAAAGCTCTGTAAGTGAACGTCCTTTGTTCACTCTCCTTTCTTCCACTTCCTTGTAATTGAGTTATTATGTAGTACCTCTAACACTCATGCTTTGCTCCCAATTAAAATATGTGAATTTAACTGAAGATTTACCTGTTAATATGAATAAAACATAGTTGTTAAAGTGGGAATATACCACATATTTGATTATAGCATACTAATATTTTTCCTATGAAGTAGAGATGATGGTTCAAAAGATTAACACACTGAAAAATACACAATAAAAAAGTTAATTTCTTCTTCTGTCCTTCAGCAACTCCACCACTCAAACTGGGTACATTCTGATCTTATTAACATTTTATTGAAATCAAGCTAGAAGCTGACAATCTCTAAATACAGCTGATGAACTGAACTATATGTCAAGCAGCATTATTCTATTTTAATTTGCTGTTCACCACCTCCCAAATAGCTTAATAATGACTGTTTCAATTTCTAATTCTCCATTATTATAACATACATTTTTTAATTCTTCTTCATCAGACTTAAGGAAAACATGTACAAGCTTCTAAATTAAGCTACTTTTTAAACAGTTTCAAATCCTTTTATTTCAATTCAACACAATTGTGCAGTACCTTCTAAATATAAAGCACTCTGAAAATCCACTGAAAAGGATAGGGAAATAAAGAAGGTTATACCTCTCCATCCCAAATTCATTACCAAATATAAGAAAAACATCTTCTTGAAGAAAAACACAATGACCCACAGCGACTCTGTTTTTAGCTGTCATAAAGTGAAAAGGATAGCTTGTTAAAGATACAGTATTCATTAAACAACGACACAGGATTCAATGGTGATTAGGTTGAAGTGACAGGACTTCTCAGACGTGGAATGAGAGTGAGAGTAAGACAGAAGGGACAAAGGCAAAAACCCAGATTTCCAGCTGGCACAACTGTGTAGATATGAACACCTTCACTGAACTAGGGATCATAAAAGAAGTTTTGGATTTGTTCCAAATTACCATGGTGATTTTAAGGGACCTGTGAGACATAACACAAGGAGATACCAATAAGGTAGTATGATTTGGACTGAACACACAGATTTTGGTGGTAATCAGCACATAAGCATATAGGGTAAATCACCTAGGAATTATATAAAATGACAAGGGGTAGTAGGTGGAAGGGAGGCTCAGAAGAGGGAAGAGATATATATACCTATGGCTGGTCCACACTGAAGTACAGCAGAAACCAACACAATATTGTAATCATCCTTCAATTAAAAATAAATATTTTTTTTAATGACAAGAGAAGGGACAGATTCTAAGAGAGAACCCTAGGGAAAAGTTTTATAGGCAAGAGAAATACAGAGAGGAGATAAGAAGTGGCTGAATAGTAGGACAAAAACCAGGAGTATTTCAAGTAGGTTTTTGGTCAAGAATGTTAATACTATTTGAGGAGTAAAGGAAGATGAAGATTGAGAAATTTCTATTAGATTCAACAACCAAGGGAATCCACTGGTGGTCCAGTGGTTGGGATCAGTGCTTTCTCTTGTGTGGGCCTGGGTTCAATCTCTGATAAAGGGACTAGGATCCCATAAGCCACAACACATGACCAAAAAAAAAAAAAAATTTCACAACCAAGAGATAATAAGTCAATGTAATGATGAAGAGCTAGCTGGCAATGAACTGAAGAAAGACTGGGAGAAAGAAAAGTGGTTAAGGCAATGTGGGCTTAAGGCAGGGATAGTTCAAAGTGCCTGATGGGTAGGGTACAGTAAAGAGAAAAAGGCTCACAACACAGAAGAGAGACAGAAATGAGGGAGAGGCGGGCTCCAGAGCCCAGGTAGAGGAACTAGCATCAGGTACCTTAGGACACTTAATTATAGGCAGAAATTTATACAAGTTGTAGTGAAGAAAGTGCCAGTCAACCACAGTTCAATATTCCTACTTTCTACTAGGCAAAAACTGTCCTCCAAAAAGGCTGAGCTTTGGTTCATTCCCTTGATAATATAAATAGCATGAACGGAGGGAGCCACCTTCTTAGTTGAGGAAAAAACCACTGACAACAGATGGGAATGACTGCAACACATGTACCTCCTTCTGCTGTAAAGATATTCCATAGAGCAGGGACTGCTTCTTACTCATCCTAGCAGCCCTTGCAGCACCTAGTGCATAATCTGGGATATAAACAGGTGTTCACTACATCTCTGTTGAATGAATTAAGCAATCAGAAGACAGAAGCAAAATTTTCCTATAAAAGCACAAGATAACTGAGAAGCTTGCAAAAGAAAAAAAGAAAAAATTTAAATTCACAACCTGTATACTGAAATAAATCCCAGATAAAACAAATTCTAATTGCAACTATCTTGCTGCTACTGCTGCTAAGTCACTTCAGTCGTGTCCAACTCTGTGCGACCCCATAGACGGCAGCCCACCAGGCTCCGCTGTCCCTGGGATTCTCCAGGCAAGAACATCGGAGTGGGTTGCCATTTCCTTCTCCAATGCGAGAAAGTGAAAAGTGAAAGTGACGTCGCCCAGTCGCGACCCCATGGACTGCAGCCCACCAGGCTTTTCTGTCCATGGATTTTCCAGGCAAGAGTACTGGAGTGAGGTGCCATCGCCTTCTCTGCAACTATCTTAATCTATACCAAAAAGTATACAGTCAAGGGAGACTCCCACCTTTCNATGCGAGAAAGTGAAAAGTGAAAGTGACGTCGCCCAGTCGCGACCCCATGGACTGCAGCCCACCAGGCTTTTCTGTCCATGGATTTTCCAGGCAAGAGTACTGGAGTGAGGTGCCATCGCCTTCTCTGCAACTATCTTAATCTATACCAAAAAGTATACAGTCAAGGGAGACTCCCACCTTTCTGCTAAAGAGTTTTAAAAATGTTAATGCCCCTTGTCCTAAGAATTTCACTTCTAGGTATCCTGACAGATAACAGAAATGTAGACAAACATAATATGCAAATATGTCCACTGTAGCACTATTTACAATAGTAAAAAATACAAATTGGAAAAAAAAAGGAAGTGAAGAGGAAAGAAAGAAAAACAAACTAAACAAATGAAATTAAGAAAATGAATAACTAATATAGAATAGTATTCACCAGTTAAAATGTTTATGACTTTTTAACATGGGGAAACACTTATCAAGCCAAAGATGGAGAAGCTCTATACAGTCAACAAAAACAAGACCAGGAACTGACTGTGGCTCAGATCATGAGTTCCTTGCTGCCAAATTCAGACTTAAATTGAAGAAAGTAGGGAAAACCACTAGACCATTCAGGTATGACCTAAATCAAATCCCTTATGATTATACANTGGGCTGCCATCTATGGGGTTGCACAGAGTTGGACACAACTGAAGCGACTTAGCAGCAGCAGCAGCAGCATGAGAAACAAAAATGAGATCTTTATACAAAACTCAAGATTTCAGATATTTTTGAAATATCAAAATAAGCATATTAAATTAATTAAACTACTAATTAAAAACAACAAAGTGGCAAAACACTTTCCTCAAAACTTTTTTTTTCTTCCTACATTCTTTGTTTTTCTTAGAAAGGTGGATTGTAAATCCACCAATCACCACTTCTACATCCAATTAGCCACTTAAGTCCTATTTAAATCCTGTTACTGTCCTTTATTACATCTTCTACTTGGCCCCCTAGCCACTCCTCAATTTGCTGACTCCTGTCATCCCCAACCTCACCTCCTGCTGCTCGATCTTTCCGCCTCAGTCATGTCAGATTTCTTTCAGTTCCTTGAACTCACCACACTCTTAATGCCTCCTAGACTTTGAACTTGTGGTTCTACCTCCTGAAACACCTCCTGCTTACCTTCCCTTCAGCCCAGCCATACCCGACTACATCTTATTCATTTTTAGTTTAGATACTACTTTTTCAGGGAGACCTTCTTTCACTCACACACTGATTTATATTTTCCTGTTTTGTTTCCTACGGTACTTGAAATTAATGTTTTCATTCATGGTCAGATTATAAGTGTCAAAGGGTACAGTAACTGTGTCTCCACTGTCCACCGTGGTATCTTCAGGGCTGGCACAGCATTTGGCACATCATAGGTGCTGAATAGGCTTCAGTGGTAAAGAATCCGCTTGCAATGCAGGAGTCGTAGGAAAAGCAGGTTCAATCCCTGGGTCCAGAAGATCTCCTGGAGGAGGTCATGGCAACCCACTTCAGTATTCTTGCCTGAAGAGGCCCAAGAACAGATAAGCCTGGTGGGCTAATGTCCACAGGGTTACAAAGAGTTGGATATGATCAAAGCCAATTCATATGCATGCAGATACTGAAAATATGCTTATTTAATGAAAGAAAATAGAATGGTATTCTGAAATATTGGGAACTGATACTGAGTAGTGCCCTATGGAGCTCCTGGACACAAAAGCCTTTTTTCCATGTCCCCCATTTCTTTGATTATAGGAAACTGCCTGCATTCAGCCTCCATGACCTTTGCCGAGTTCAACTGGCAGATTCAAACAGTTGTTAATTAGAGAAGGGAGAGGATGCAAGATCAGGGAGAAGCAAACAGTTAAGAGGAGTAATAGTGCAGCCTTGGGCCGAGGTCATGGTTCCCTAAGGGATGCATACAACAGTATTTGAGCTGTTTTGTAAATACAAAACCTCCACCACTTGGGAGGAGTTAATGACTAACTACAGTATATTGTCCACAAGCATGGAGACCTCAGATTGGTTGGAACCAGAAGGTTAATGATGCTGACTCCTACTTAACCTCACCACCAATCAATCAGAGAAATGTCTACAAACTGATCGCACCCTCTTTGAACCATTACTATAAAATTTCCAACTACCCTCTTCAAATAGGGACACAGTTGTGAGAACATTGGGCCACTGTGGTCCCCTTGCCTGGCAAAGCAATAAAGCTATTCTTTTATACTTTTCTCAAAACTCTGTCTCTGAGGTCTAATTTGATTTTGGGGTGCAGAGGCTGGATTTTGCTTCACAATCAGTGTCACAATCCTATTTCCAACCGTTTCCCTCCTCTCTAACCTTTCAGTTTCTGCACCTGTCAGTGCTCTGCCTAGATCCTCTTGGATCCTTGATAAAACTGTCTGCTTTTTAATAGCCAACACCTGCAGCTCTCTCAGGCGTACTATCCTTGGGTGATTAGAATTGCTTTATTTGAGGTATAACTGACAAAAATCCTACATAAGATATACAATATGGTAATTTTTAATTTTAATTTAAACAACAATTCAGAAATACATAGAAATTATTCTTTTTTGTTGTTGTTGTTCACAATTAAACAACATGATTTTGATAGGGACAGAGTGGGATAATCAAATAGTTAGCTCAGAAACCCCATTAGGGGATTATAGATAAGAGAGGGAATTTTAGGGGGCCTTGGGGAACCACAGTAAGTTAATAATCACTTAAGAAAGCAAGTTTGTTAAACCACGAAACCAAGCAGACTTGCTTAGCAACAAACCATGAAGCACAAACATGAGACATGCCCCCAAACAATAAAAGAATGGAGGCATGAGACCCCCATCCCACTCACTGGGTTCAGTAAGTTAATGACGCTAGGACATGCTCTCTGCTCACATAAAAATAATTTACGGAAAGATGACCTTTCAAAGTAAAGACCTTCATTGTACTGAGATTTGAAATAATTTTTCCATAGGCCATGACAGTCCTGGCTTAATGATGTAGGAATAAGAAAACTCCCCTGCCAACCTGGAGGAGGAGCTGATGACAGAAGTATGATATCTACTCAAGAATGAGGAAGAAGATGGTCTTTTCCCCCTCTCTACTCTTCCTTTGATTATAAAAATGTAACCCACTATGTACTCAGGACAGTGCAGTGCTCACCTCCCCACCTGTAAGCCTCATAAGCGACCTATTCTAATAAATCACTTCTTATCTATTACTTTGCATCGCACTGAATTCTTTCTGTGCTGAGACATAAAGGACTGAAGCTCCCTGAAGCCCCCCTGAAATGCCACCTGGTAGTTTCCATTTGATATGCATATATATTGTGCAATGATTACCACAATCAAGTTAATTAACATCCATAGCCTCACAAAGTTAGCCTTTTTTTCTGTGTGTGTGGTGAGTTAAGATCTACTTAAGATCTACTTTCTTAGAAAACATCAAGTACATGGTACAGTGTTATTAACTATGTTCACCAAGATGTATGTTATATCTCTGGAATGCAACCATTTTATAAGTGAAAATCTGTACCCTTGACCAATATCTCCCTACCTCCCCCAGCTCCCAATTTCTGGCAACCGCTGTTCTATTCTCTGATTCTGTGAGTTCAATTTTTTAGATTCCACATGTGAGACTATCAAGTATTTGCCTTTCTTTCTTTCTTTTTTTTTTTTTTTTTTTAAAGTATTTGCCTTTCTGTGTCTGGCTTATTTCACTTAGTATAACTTCTGGGTATATAGCCAAAGGAAATGAAATCATTATTAGAGCTGCTTTGGTTAGGGAAAGGCAAAAGGAATTGACTGGGAGTTTACATTCCTCCTACACCAACTCACCCAGTCCTCAACTGCTGCAGAAGTATGAAAGCCCCACTCCTTTGACTCCAAGTTGGGATAAACTCTAAACTCTGAGCAAGAATCTACATTCCAGAGGTCTCCTGAAATCTGGCTGAAGTCTAGACTTTGCATGGGATCTCACCCTTTTCTGTCTTTCTTCCCTCCCTTTCCTGCTTCCCCAGCTCCCTTACTAGTTTCTCTTGGGAGGGTTTTATTCCTACCTTTCTTTCTTTTCAAGAAATCAGGAAATATTGTTCCCATGAGCCCCTTCTAAATTTAATTTTTAATAAAGCTACAATTGGCACATAGCATTGTTTTAGTTTTAGATGTTCAACATAATGATTTTTTAAAATTGAGGCATAATTGACATACAACAATATATTTGTTTCAGGTGTGCAACATGATTTGATGTGTGTATAGGTGTGAAATTATCATTATAGTGAGTCTAGTTAACATCCTTCACCTCAATTCAGTTCAGTTATTCAGCTGTGTCCGACTCTTTGCGACCCCATGGACTGCAGCATGCCAGGCTTCCCTGTCCATCACCAACTCCTGGAGCTTATTCAAACTCATGTCCTTTGAGTCGGTGATACCATCCAACCATCTCATCCTCTGTCGTCCTCTTTTCCTCCTGCCTTCAATCTTCCCCAGCATCAGGGTGTTTTCCAATGAGTCAGTTCTTTGCATCAGATGGCTGAAGTACTGGAGTTTCAGCTTTAGCATCAGTCCTTCCAATGAACACCCGGGACTGATCTCCTTTAGGATGGACTGGTTGGATCTCCTTGCAGTCCAAGGGACTCTCAAGAGTCTTCTCCAACACCACAGTTGAAAAACATCAATTCTTTGGTGCTCAGCTTTCTTCACAGTCTAACTCTCACATCTATACATGACTACTAGAAAAACCATAGGTTTGACTAGATGGTCCTTTGTTGGCAAAGTATTGTCTCTGCTTTTTACTATGCTGTCTAGGTTGGTCATAACATTTTTTTCCAAAGACCAAGCGTCTTTGAATTTCATGGCTGCAGTCACCATCTGCAGTGATTTGGGAGCCCCCAAAAATAAAGTCTGACACTATTTCCATTGTTTCCTCATCTATTTGCCATGAAGTGATGGGATCGGATGCCATGATTTTCATTTTCTTAATATTAAGTTTTAAGCCAACTTTTTCACTCTCCTCTTTCACTTTCATCAAGAGGCTCTTTAGATCTTCTTCGTTTTCTGCCATAAGGGTGGTATCATCTGCATATCTGAGGTTATAGATATTTCTCCAGGCAGTCTTAATTCCAGCCTGTGCTTCATCCAGCCCAGCATTTCTCATGATGCACTCTGCATGTAAGTTAAATAAGCAGGGTGACGATATACAGCCTTGGCATACTCCTTTCCTGATTTGGAACCAGTCTGTTGTTCCATGTTCAGTTCTAACTGTTGCTTCTTGACCTGCATGCAGGTTTCTCAGGAGGCAGGTAAGGTAGTCTGGTATTCCCATCTCTTGAAGAATTTTCCACAGTTGTGATCCACACAGTCAAATGCTTTGGCATAGTCAATAAGGCAAAAGTATGTGTTTTCTGGAACTCTCTTGTTTTTTTGATAATCCAATAGATGTTGGCAATTCCTTCACCTCACATAGTTATGATTTTTTGTGTGTGTGATAAAACTTTTTTTTTTTCTTTTCTCGTTTTTGGTTACTATTGGCATGTGAGATCTTAATTCCCCAACCAGGAATTGAAACTGAACACCCTGCAATGGAAGTGTGGAGTTATTAAGAAGTCCTTTGGGCTGCCAGGAAAGTCCCTGATTAAAGTTTTAAGATCTACTCTCAGCAACTTGGAAATACTACAGATGATTAATTAATTGTTAACTCTAGCCACCATGTTGTACTTCATATCCCCAGGACCTATTTATCTTATAACTGGAAATTTGTGCATTTTGACCACCCTTATCAATTTTCCAACCCTTCTACTCTCTGCCTCTGGAAACCACCAATCTATTCTCTGCATCTATGAATATATATTTTTTAAGATTCCATATACAAGTGAAATATACAGTATTATTTTTTCTCATTCTGACAAATCACTTTGCATAATGTCCTCTGGGTCCATCCATGTTGTTGCAAATGGCAAGATTTCCTTCCTCTTAAATGATTTCATAAAATTTGATTGTACATATACATATCACATTTTCTTAATTAAAAAAAAATTTTAAACATTTATTTGATTGCACCAGGTCTTACTTGAGGCACATGGGATCTTTGTTGTGGCATGCAACATCTTCAGTTGTGGCATGCAGGATCTAGTTCCCTGAGCAGGGATTGAACTCAGGCCTTCAACACTGGAGGCATGGAGTCAGCCCCTGGACCATCATAGAAGTCCCTATACCATATTTTTTAAATCCATGCACCTGTTGATAAATACTTAGGTTGTTTCTATATCTTAGATATTGTAAACAATGCTGCAATGAATATGGAGTACAGATGTATTTTCAAGATAAGTGATTTCATTTCCTTCAGATAACTATCCAAAAGTGGAACTGCTGGATCATATGATAGTTTTACTTACGAAAAAAATGTTTTTTTTGAAGTCAACAACTTTACTGGAAATCACATGTCTCAGAGAAAAAGGAAATGTAGCACTGGGTCAGGCTGTGTGAAAAAAGGTGGCTCAGAGGTTAAAGCGTCTGCCTGGAATGCAGGAGACCCGGGTTCGATCGCTAGGTCGGGAAGATCCCCTGGAGAAGGAAATGGCAACCCACTCCAGTACTCTGGCCTGGAGAATCCCATGGAGGGAGGAGCCTGGTAGGCTACAGTCCATGGGGTCGCAAAGAGTCGGACACGACTGAGCGACTTCACTTTCACTTTCATATATAAACTTGTCATGGTTGTTCTATGGACAACTGGGGCAGGCTCTGCCAGGTATCAGGTGCAGCAGTTGCACTTGTCCGAGGTCCCTTTGCAGATGCAGCCCTGGGCACACTCAGCACAGCCCACGGGGCAGTAGCAGCAGCAGCTCTTCTTGCAGCAGGGGCATCTGCAGACCTGGCAGGTGCAGGAGCCAGCAGAGCTGCAGGAGCCGCCAGTGGCGGCAGGAGCAGTTGGGGTCCATCTGGAAGAAAGGCAAGGCCCGAGGTCCAAAGCAAGTGTAGAAGCACATGCCCTGGTCCAGTGGGAGGTGTATTTTAAAATTTTTGAGGAAACTCCACACTGCCTTTTTTTTTTTTTTTTATAGTGGTTGCACCAATTTACACTCCCATCAACAGTGCACAGGGTTCTCTTTTATCCGTACTCTCATCAGCACTGGAGTACATTTTCTTAATAAATCATCTGAATACGAAGTTTTGTCTTAGTCTGCTGCTTGTGACTCAGGGCACTTGACCTTCCTTTGACTTCTTCCTTCCTTCCTTCTTTCATCCAGGTCTCTCTTCAGCTACCATCCTCTCTTTGAGGCTTTCCTGAACTCTAATATAAAATAGCATCCCTCTGCTCTTTCCATCCTAATCTTATTGCCTTCCATCTCAGTAACTTGCTCCGTTTCTCTTTCATAGCACTAAGGACTTCCTGAATTACATACTTATCTTTATGTTTTGACTATTTCCCTAGTGGCTGCTTCATGAGGGCAGGAACTTTGTCTTTTTTGTTATTGTTGCTCTGGAACACAGCCCCTAGTGGCACTCAGTAAAAATCATTTAAATGAATGATTACTCTTTACTAAAGCAGGGAAATGTAATAGTAGAAATTTGGGATCAAAAGAACAAGATAAAAATTATACTGTTAAAATTTATATTTTCCTGAAAATTTTATACAATCTTTAGAACTTTTCATATTTCTTGGTTTTCTCTTTTTTCATTTTGCAACTATTTTTCAGGAATAGATATTTTAATTAGTGTTGTATAGCCTCCTTATAGGAATCTCAAGTTCTTCCTGAGACCTTAACACCATTTGGTATGGTACAAATGAAAATAATTTGCAATGAAAAGAAGAATGGAATGATAGCTGTAGTCTTTATTTTCTGCAAGTTAGCTCTATAATCTTGGCCATCATACCCTTTTTGTGAAATGACTGGGTTGGGCTGGATCAAGTGTTCTCAAACTTTTGTGTGCTAGGAAGATGAAAATTTCCTGACCCAACCTAAGAATTTTTAGTTCAGGAGGTCTGGGGTGGCTCTCAGCAATCTTCTATAAACATACTGAAAAATAGAATATTGCCTGCCATATCAATAACACAGGATGTCACAGTCATCAGTGATTGTAGCCACCAGCTATGGTAAGCTAGTGAGCCCTGAAGGTACTCAGTTCAGTTCAGTTCAGTCGCTCAGTCTGTCTGACTCTTTGTGACCCCATGAATCGAAGCACGCCAGGCCTCCCTGTCCATCACCAACTCCCGGAGTGCACTCAGACTCACATCCGTCGAGTCAGTGATGCCATCCAGCCATCTCATCCTCTATCGTCCCCTTCTCCTCCTGCCCCTAATCCCTCCCAGCATCAGACTCTTTTCCAATGAGTCAACTCTTCACATACGGTGGCCAAAATACTGGAGTTTCAGCTTTAGCATCATTCCTTCCAAAGAAATTCCAGGGCTGATCTCCTTCAGAATGGACTGGTTGGATTTCCTTGCAGTCCAAGGGACTCTCAAGAGTCTTCTCCAATGCCACAGTTCAAAAGCATCGATTCTTTGGTGCTCAGGCTTCTTCACAGTCCAACTGTCACATCCATACATGATCACAGGAAAAACCATAGCCTTGACTAGATGGACCTTAGTCAGCAAAGTAATGTCTCTGCTTTTGAATATGCTATNGACACTGTTTCCACTGTTTCCCCATCTATTTCCCATGAAGTGATGGGACCAGATACCATGATCTTCGTTTTCTGAATGTTGAGCTTTAAGCCAACTTTTTCACTCTCCTCTTTCACTTTCATCAATAGGCTCCTTAGTTCTTCTTTGCTTTCTGCCATAAGGGTGATGTTATCTGCATATCTGAGGTTATTGATATTTCTCCCAGCAATCTTGATTCCAGCTTGTGCTTCTTCCAGTCTAGCGTTTCTCATGATGTACTCTGCATAGAAGTTAAATAAACAGGGTGACAATATGCAGCCTTTATGTACTCCTTTTCCTATTTGGAACCAGTCTGTTGTTCCATGTCCAGTTCTAACTGTTGCTTCATGGCCTGCATATAGGTTTCTCCAGAGGCAAGTCAGGTGGTCTGGTATTCCCATCTCTTGAAGAATTTTCCACAGTTTATTGTGATCCACACAGTCAAAGGCTTTGGCATAGTCAATAAGGCAGAAATAGATGTTTTTCTGGAACTCTCTTTCTTTTTCCACACACACACACAAATGAAATATTGCTCAGCCATTAAAAAGAGTGAAATAATGCCATTTGCAGCAATATGCATGGACCTCTAGGTTCGCCCAAAGTGAAGTTAAGGCAGAAAGAGAAAGACAAATACCATATAATACCACTTATATGTGGAATCTAAAATACAACATAAATGAACATATCTATGAAACAAAAATAGACCCACAAATATAGAGAATAGACTTGTGACTGCCAAGGGGGAATAGGGGTGGTGGAGGAAGGATTGGGCATTTGGGATTAGCAGATGCAAAATATTATACATAGAATGGATAAACAAGTCCTACTGTTTAGCACCAGAAACTACATTTAATATCCTGTGATAAACCATAATGGAAAAGAATATGAAAAAGAAAATATATATATCTGAGTCACTTTGCTGTAGAGCAAAAGTTAAACACAACATTGTAAATCAACAATATTTCAATTAAAAAAAATTTTTTAAGGCAGAAACAATTCAGGTATCCACAACAGATCAATGGATAAATAAAATGCAGTGTGTGTATGTGTGTGTGTGTATACACACACACATGGAATATTTATTCAGCCTTAAAAGAAAGAAATTCTGACACATGGTACAACATGGATAAATCTTGAGGACACTGTTAAATGAAATAAGCTAATCACAAAATGAAAAGTATTTTATGATCCCACTTACATGAGGTATATAGATTTGTCAAAATCAGAGACAGAAGGTAGAACAGTGGTTGGGGCGGGGGCTGATATAAGGAGTTATTTAATAGTTAGAGTTTTAGTTTGGGATGATAAAAAACTCTGGAATGAACAGTGGAGATGGCTGCATAACAATGTGAATATATTTAAGGCCATTGAACTTATACATACTTACAAATGGTTAAAGTCATAAATTTTATGATATATACATTTTACAATAAAAAAATAACCTGATAATTTGACTGCATCCTATCTGATCCTTATTCCTCTCAACTGGTCCTGAACTCACGATGTTATTTATTCATTTCCGAAAAACCCAGTAACAGATATATTCAGTTCAGTTCAGTCGCTCAGTCATGTCCGACTCTTTGCCATCCCAAGAATCGCAGCACGCCAGGCCTCCCTGTCCATCACCAACTCCTGGAATTCACTCAAACTCACATCCATCGAGTCGCTGATGCCATCCAGCCATCTCATCCTCTGTCGTCCCCTTCTCCTCCTGCCCCCAATCCCTCCCAGCATCAGAGTCTTTTCCAATGAGTCAACTTTTCGCATGAGGTGGCCAAAGTACTGGAGTTTCAGCTTTAACATCATTCCTTCCAAAGAATTCCCAGGACTGGTTGGATCTCCTTGCAGTCCAAGGGACTCTCAAGAGTCTTCTCCAACACCACAGTTCAAAAGCATCAATTCTTCAGCACTCAGTCTTCTTCACAGTCCAACTCGCACATCCATACATGACCACTGGAAAAACCATAGCCTTGACTAGACGGACCTTTGTTGGCAAAGTAATGTCTTTACTTTTGAATATGCTATCTAGGTTGGTCATAACTTTTCTTCCAAGGAGTAAGCGTCTTTTAATTTCATGGCTGCAGTCAGATATATTACAGGGTAGAATATAAATCCTCATGAATTTTGAAGATTACATAAAGTTACATCTTCCATGGGCTCCTTTAAATCACAAATTGCACTGTCTTACACAATTAAGAGAGCTTTCATAAAGGAAGTTTGAGAAAAAACATTTGCCTATACAGACTGGAAACAGAAAGAAAAATTCAATATATAATCCTATAGTTACAGACAAGTAAATCCCTCATGCAGATAACCAGCCATCTGAAGATGGGAAAGAGGAAACTTATACATGAGAAAGTAGAAAGTCAACTCTAACACTTACAGAAAGGAAGCTGTTTATTATAATGTGAAGAACAGGAGCTTAACCCAGACAAACACAAGTTTGAATCCCAGTGTGACCTTAGGCAAGTAACACATCCAGTCCTGTGTCTTTATTCTGTAAATGTGAATTAAAAAACCTAATTTCAGATTTATAATGAGGAATGAAGAAGAGATATTTCAATCCAAATATATCTGAAGTGCACTTCAATATGGTGTATGCCCAGGAAATACTGGTTTTCTCCCACTCAAAGGAGTCGATTCCCCTGCAGACAAAGGGCTCATTTTCTAGATCAGTTCTCTAGATCTGTCTTACCCTGTTAGACTGACATTTTCAAGTCAGAATGATGGGATCTAAAAACCTGAGTCTCCCACTTCTTTTGTTTGAAAAATATAATTTTTTTGTCCACTAGGTATCTTGTCAAGAACTATGAAGGGTCTGAGACATCATCCTATTTTGTTGTTGTTCAGTCACTCAATCGTGTCCAACTCTGCAACCCTACGGACTGCAGTGCCCCAGGCTTCCCTGTCCTTCACTGTCTCCCAGAGTTTGCTCAGACTCATGTCCATTGAGTTGGTGATGCCATCCAACCACCTCACCTCATCCTCTGTCATATTCTTCTTCTTTTGCCTTCTATCTTTCCCAGCATCAGGCAGGGTCTTTTCCAATGAGTCGGCTCTTCACATCAGGAGGCCAAAGTTTGGAAGTTCAGCTTCAGCAACAGTCCTTCTCATGAATATTCAAGATTTATTTTCCTTAGGATTGACAGATTTGATCTCCGTGTAGTACAACGGACTTTCAAGAGTCTTCTCCAGTCACCACAATTTGAAAGCATCAATTCTTTGGTGCTCAGCCTTCTTTATGGTCCAACTCTCACATCTGTACTGGAAAAACCATCGCTTTGACTATATGGATCTTTGTCAGCAAAGTTATGTCTACGCTACCTAGGTTTGTCGTAGTTTTTCTTCCTAGAAGTAAGCGTCTTTCAATTTCATGGCTGCAGTCACCAAAGTTATGTCTCTGCTTTTTAGTACGCTATCTAGGTTTGTCGTAGTTTTTCTTCCTAGAAGTAAGCGTCTTTCAATTTCATGGCTGCAGTCACCATCTGCAGTGATTTTGGAGCCCAAGAAAATCAAATCTGCCACTGTTTCCACTTCCACCCTATTTGCAAGCCAACAAATTAGCTTGCCACAGTTTACTGGATGCTGGCAGAATACATTAAACTCCTACGTCAGAGACCAAAGACTTCAGTAGTCACAGCAATACCACTAGATTATCAGCCCAGTCACATGGGGCAATGCAGAGGGCAGGAGACGCCTGCATATGTGGTAGGCTGTGGTACAGACAAGGAACCCTGAGTGGAGGGAACCCAAATCTTTTAAGAACAGTAAGTCTATCTGACCTCCATGGCAAGGAGACATTATCTTTATTATATTGGACAGTAAACAAACCTGACTTTTGCTCAGGAGAGAGAGATTATCTCTGTCCTCTAAGACTTTTTGCTATACAAATATTTTTTGAAAAAAAAAGAAAAAACAAACAAAAGACAGTAAAGAGCAAAGGAGAGTCAGTACCTCAATGTACACGGGAAGCAGAAATATGAGTGAACCATAAAGAATTTTTTCCTAATAACTGTTCCCTAACTACATAAATATACAGTGAAAAATCTCTTTCCAACCTTGTCTCCCACCAACAGTTCCCCTCCTCAGAGATAAGTACTTCCGTCAACTTTTTATCATCTTTTCAAGAGACAGTCTATGTACCTACAAGTGTGTGTGCACTCACTAAATTTTTTTTAAATGGTTGCTACCACATACACTGTACCTTGCTTTTTTCACAGTTTTCTTAGGGATGATTTCATTTTGACACATATGGATTTAATTCATTCTTAGCATCTGCATAGAAACCCACTGCACAGCAGTATTACTATATATTTAACTAATCCTCCTAGTGATGGACATTTGCTTCCAGGCTTTTATTATTACAAACAATACTATAACCAACTAAGTTATACACATCTTTGTATATATTTGCTAAAAGTGAAATTCCTAGGCGAAAAGGATATGCATTTTTACAATTTATTTTTATTTGGAGGATAATTGCTTTACAATGTTGTGTTGGTTTCTGCTGTACAACGATGTGAATCAGCTATATGTATACGTATATCCCCTTCCTCCTGAATCTCCCTCCCACCCACCTAGGTCATCACAGAGCACCAGGCTAGGCTCCCTGTGTCAGACAGCAATTTCCCACTACCTATCTATTTTAGACATGGTAGTGTATTTATGTAAATGCTACTCTCTCAATTTCGTTCCAATTTCGTTCCATCCTCTGCAAATAGGTTTATCAGTATCATTTTTCTAGATTCTATATACATGCATTAATATACAATATTTGTTTTTCTTTTTCTGACTTACTACACTCTGTATAACAAGCTCTAGGTTCATCCACCTCACTTCAACTGACTCAAATTTGTTCCTTGAAATGTATATGCATTTTTAATTTTTATATATTGTCAATCTGCTCTTTAAAGAGGCTGCAACCAATGTTAACTCCCACCTTTCAATTCGAAAACAGCCAGTTTCCTCACACCAACCTACAGCACCACTGCCAACAAAAATAGGATGAAGACTTTATTTGTGAACAGGACTTTCAGAAATTACTAGTAAGATTTTCAATACCTTTATGTTCAAATTAAGTTTCTAAAGCTTAAGCATGAGGTAATACATACTGTGGAATGCACACCTGAAAGGGACACATGATCAAGTTTTGACTTTCCCACTGACTAACGCCATGAGTGACATTGATCAAATCACTGAAATTCTCTGTCGGTTTTCTCATGTGTTAGATGCCCTTTTCAATCTAAAATGTGTGTACATTACTCATCACTCAAAATTCCAAAGGTTTTTCTCAACAGAAAATTGTCATTTCAAAAGTACAGTTTGCACGTAAGAGCAACATATTTCACATTTAAAATTCTTAGAGAAAAGTAGACATATTTTTCTAGCATAATATCATGTTCACATAGTAGCATTTACTTACACCCCATATACTCTCAAAAAGTCTTCATAGTAGCCATTTCAACTTGGACACCAGAGAACAAGAGAACAGCAGGATACTAAAAGTCCCTGCTATCCTCTCCCTATCTGAATATCTATTCTCTCTACTTTTGTTATGTACCTCTCTCTCTAGCTTTAATTCCAAAAACACACATTTAAATTTTGCCTGTTCAGCATAATTCAAGAAAGAATACATTCTTCCCTTGTGCTGCTGCTAAGTCTCTTCAGTCGTGTCCGACTCTGTGCAACCCCATAGACAACAGCCCACCAGGCTCCCCCATCCCTGGGATTCTCCAGGCAAGAACACTGGAGTGGATTGCCATTTCCTTCTCCAGTGCATGAAAGGAAAAGTGAAAGTGAAGTCACTCAGTCGTGTCCGACTCCTAGCGACTCCATGGACCGCAGCCTACTGGGCTCGTCCGTCCATGGAAGTTTCCAGGCGAGAGTACTGGGGTGGGCTGCCATTGCCTTCTCTTCTTCCCTTGTGCTAAAGCTAAGCTAAGTCATTTCAGTCGTGTCCAACTCTTTCTAAATTGAATGTAAAAAGAAATAATAAAAAACCATTTCCCTTCCTCCATACTTGAATTAAAAAGGAGAAAAAAGGAGACAACCACACAAGAAGCTCCAAGAAAAGGTCTTTTTCATATATATATATATAACCTGACTAAAGAGTTGATTCTTTTGAAAATTTTACATTACTTAACGACAAATCTAAACTCTCAAGTTTTTTTACCTTAAAGAATCTGTAAGTTATTCAAAAACCAACACAGAAAAATTTAAAGCTCACTATATTACGGAAATAAAAGAAACATCTGGGAATTCTCTGGCGGTCCAGTGGTTAGGACTCCACACGCTTACTGTCAAGGGGTCAGATTTGATCCTTGGTTGGGGAACTAAGATTCTACATGCCTCATGGAGAGGCCAAAAAAAGAAATCTTTTTTTTTAATAATAGTTTCATCATAATTTTTGGTGGCAAATCTTCAAGCTTCCCATTTCTAGGAAGTAGATTACCTCCAATTATAAATTTGCATAATCAAATGATTCTGTATAGCTATAAAATCATGTGAAATTTTAAAAATATAACTTCAAAATATACAAGGTATACTCTAAAATGAAACCATGTCTCTGGTTACCAAGAATATAATAATAAAAACAAAAATGTTAAAGGCATAAGTATATTTTATACAGAATTGATTCACTATTTACAATGATAGCAAAACAAAATAAAATCCCACTCAGAATTTCAAGCTAAAACTTCACTCATAATAAAAAAGAATCAAATTAAAACTATCCTGAGATACCATTTTTTAACCTATTAAATTTTTAGATTTTTGCCAATCTAATAACACATTATACTGATAAGGCTGATGGGAAAGATGCATTCAATCACTGCCACTGTACACCCCAATGAGAAGAAATCTGGTAATAACTACTATCAAAATTATAATTTTGATACTTACTGATTCAGTAAGTCCAACCTCTGGGTATTTTTCCCACAGATATATTCATATGCTTGCAAGATGCCATGTGTGGAAGGTTATTAACTACAACATTATAATAACAAAATTTTAGAAAACAAATGTCCATCAACAGGGAGCTTATTAAAGGTAGACTGAATTGTGTCTCTCCAAAATCCATATGGTAAAGTCCTAACCCCCACTGTGATGGTTTTCAGAGATGGGCCTTTGGGAGATACTCAGGTATAGACTGGGGCCCCTATAATGAGATTTGTTCCTTTAAAAGAAACACCAGAGAGCTCTCTCTCACCCCTCTGTCTCTACCATGTGAGCACACAGTGAGAAGACCACCTGAAAACCTGGAAAAGAGCCCTCAGCAGAACCTGACAATGCTGGCACCCTGATCTCAAAATTTCCTGCCTTCATAGTTGTGAGAAATTAAATTTATGTTGTTTAAGCCATTCAGAGTACAGCATTTTTGTTATGAAAGCATAAACTAATACTACATACATATACATAGCTTGATACCATTTGTGGTAAAATTAAAAGTGGAGCAAATGTATATTGTATTTACTTAATTCTTAAAAAAAAAAAAAAAAATCTCTGGAAGTACACAAAAAACCAAGTGTTTACCCTCCATTTTTAAGTGAGAGGAGTCCTAAGCAGGTGGAGATCAGGTGGAAAGATTTTCATTACAAATCTTTTTTTTCTTCTGGATCAAGTGAACATATTACCTATTCTCCAAAATTAGATTTAGAATATTTTTCATTTATGTTAGTTATAAATATGTGAAATATCTACAAAATTGATAAACACCTTATTCTTTATAGAATTGAGAGTACAGGCTCAGGCACTATATTAAAAAGGCCTCTTGTATCAAGGATAGGAAACCTGTTTCAGAAGCAACTGTTGGTGGCATTTTATCTCATCACTTACATCATTTTCATTCTGTCCCTTTCTTCTGTCCCTCCCTCTCTCCCTCATCTATCTCTCTTTTCTATGTCCTTTTTCCATCCCTGTTTTACCTCTTGTTCCATTTCTAATTTTCTCTTCCTTCTATCCCTCTTGACTAGGGCTTCCAGCTACAGCCAGTAGCAACCATAGGCTTCAGTCTACCCCTCCAGGGACTTTCCAGCCAATCTCAAGAATAGCAATGGAAGCAAACTGCAAAAGCAGGGGAATTCAAGTAAGGGGAGACTCTGAGTAGGAAATGATGCTTTGTTACAATACCTAATTAACCAAAAAGAAAATCTTTTTCACCAGAAACTTAATTGCTCTAAAATTTTCCTAAAACCCAGATAGTAATGTCAAAACGCTAATGCAACTTTTTTAATTAGGCAATTTAGTTTTAAGTTAAACCTGAATAAGTCTGAACACAAATTATTTGATTAAACAAAATCAGTACAGTGGAAGATTCTTGAAAGATGTTCCCTCTCTCAAAGTAGTATAACTTACATTAAGAATATTCTCCACTATTTTCAGAGTGCTAACCATTACATCATAGGGCCTGTTATCTCTACTATTTTCAAAAGCAAAAACAAGACATAATTTCCCACAAGTCTATTTGACAGGCAATTACCTCTGGAACCTAAATTACATGACATTCAGAAAATACCAAAAAGTCTAATTTGTGTGTTCTAACATTAAGTTGTTTGTATAGTTTTAATAAGTGTAACTTCTCGAGAAATATGAACTCAAATAGACTATATTTAAACTCATAAAGCAAAAATATAAGAAATCACAGTATACTATAACCAAATCTTGTTCAAGGCTTGGTAGAGTTCTCACTAGATCTCTGCAACAGTATTATTATTGTTCTCAGTTTTATGCCTATAAGCTGTCTTCCCCTTATTATCAGCTGTAGCAGACTTAAGACAAGGAAAACGAAACAAAACAAATACTAGGATACAGAAATACATATTCAACTTTCCTTTAACCTTTAGAGAAAAAAAGCAAACGTTTATGACTTTTTCTTCAAATCAACCTCAAAAGTGGTAAAAATCTCAAAGACAGCAAACACTAGGTTATATTTAGGCAAATGTCATTTCCCCATTTGCAAATGGGTACTATTCCCTGTAACAGAATATTTAGAGTGGAAGACACCAAATCTGACCACAAAAATTATTTCTATGTATTTGCAGACTTCTACCCAATCTACTGAAATGTATACTATTTGCTAATGTTAGCATACTCTTTTCTAACAAAGAGATCTGTTTGTTAACAGGAAGGAAATGGCAACCCACTCCAGTGTTCTTGCCTGGAGAACCCCAGGGATGGTGGAGCCTGGTGGGCTGCCATCTGTGGGGTCGCACAGAGTCGGACACGACAAGCGACTTAGCAGCAGCAGCTAGCACAGAGTCCAAAATAAGAAAAAGCAGGCCCATCATAAGCCCCAATTTGCTTTTCAGTTCCTCCTCTGGGTAGTTCTCTTCTCTACATTTTAAATAAAAAAGTGGCAGATTTGCAGATTTGTAAATTTTTCTGAAAGCTGACAAGAAGAAAAATAAAGGAAACATGCACATTTTATAAACTTTGAACATTTACTATGAAAAAGGAAGGAAGGATCTAGAATTAAGAAATCTATTTTCATTTTAAATAGTGAATATAAATCATGTGAGTATAAATTACTCTGGAAAGAAATTTTAAGACTAATAAACACACTTCTCAACTTTGGTTTTAAAAAAGTTCATCATGATACATTAATATTTTGCAAATATAGTTGAGGCTCTTCCCTTTTCTGATCCTTTTTCATGATCCTCCCAAAATAAGCCTTGGGGTCCCTACTTCCACTGTTCTGAGAGCATAAATTATTTTAGAATTAACTAACAGAGAGCTTCATACATGGAAAAGACTAAAAACTATTTGCTGCATGAGTTACAACACTAGTAAATGATGAAACTTTTGTTGTTCAGTCGCTAATCATGTCTACCTCTTTGTAACCCCATGGACTGCAGTATGCCAGGCTTCCCTGTCCTTCCTTCACTATCTCCCAAAGTTTGCTCAAATTCATGTCCATTGAGTCGGTGATGCTACCCAACTAGTTATCTCATCCTCTGCTGCCCTATTCTCCTTTTGCTTTCAATCTTTCCTGGCATCAGGGTCTTTTCCAACGAGCAGCTCTTTGCATCATGGTCACAACCCTGTCATGGCGAAGAGGCTTGCATAACTCGATGAAGCCATGCTGTGCAGGGCCACCCAAGACAGACAGGTCACAGTAGAGAGTTCTGACAAAATGTGGTCCACCGTAAGAGGGAATGGGAAACCACTCCAGTATTCTTGATGCGAGAACCCCATGAGCAATATGAAAAGGCAATGAAGAAGCTTCCATGTCCTAAACTAATTCTTCATCAATAACTATTCATTGCTTTAGAGAGCTCATCTACTTTTAATATCTTTAGGCAAACAGCTCCCTGAGAATAAAAGTTCTCTCATTTATTAGCTATATAACCTTGGCCAACTTATTTAGACTACTTTCTGGGAAGGGGCATTGTCCCTAAATTGTTGAGGCAGCATATTCTCCTAACCCTCATATTGAGGGTCTCTGATCCAGGGGCCCCAAGTAATAGGTAGAGGAGGTTGTGGCATTTGTAGGAGCCTGAACAACCATTTGTAACCTAAAAGGGAATAATGACTCTCTCTCTTCGTCCAAGAGGATTAAATGTGATAATAAAAAAGAGAACATTCTGGATACTACAAAGGCAATTATCTACATTTCTAATGCCCCATATCTCTAAGTCACTTAAACATTCTGGCAACTTAAGCTCAATTTACCCAGAAGCAAATGTATCATGTGACTCTCGAAAATCTGTTTCTCCTAGTACAGACTTCTCAAAGTTTTGTATCTGGATAACTGAAAGTCAATTTTTACTTCTTCCCCTCTACTACCTTCCACCTAATCACCCAATCAACCACCAAGCTCTGTCACTCTTCCTCTAATGATTTCCTTCTTTTTCAGCCTACTAGCACATTTTCCTCATTATCAAATGTCTGGATCATGACAACTGATTTCCAAGTAGTTCCTCTTATTCCCCAAAGATCAAATTCAGCCCCCAATTCTCAGCTTTAGAGACAAACTTTCAGTAGTGTAGCTGTCAAATCTATCTCAATCACAGATGACAAGCTTGAATCCATTCATATTAACATTTATGACGTGCACTTTATTGCATGGCTCCCATTGATCCCTACCTGTTGATATTTACACCTCTGTGTGGGCTAAATCTCATCTTTTTCTTAATGAATAGTGAAAAGTGATGTGACTTCACTTCCATGTCTAGGTTATGAAAGACTGACTTCCTTCTTGCTAGCACTAAGCTCTTCTCACTTCCTCACTCTGACGAAACAAGCTGCCAAGTTGTAAGATACTCCATGGAGAGGTCCATGTGGCCAGGAACCAAAGAAGGCCACCAGCGGTCATCTCATGAGGAACTGAGGTCTCTTTCCAACAAGCCAAAATAAATGAATTGTGCCAAAACATGAATTGTGCCAAATGAATGAATTGTGCCAAAACATGAATGAGCCAGGATGTGGATCCTTCCCAGCTGAGCCTCAAGATGACTACAGCCTTGTGAAAGACTCAGCGAGAGCACCTAGCAGTATTGCACCAATATTACTGACCCACAGACACTGTGAGATTAAAAAACCACTGCTGTTTCAATATACTACATTTGGGGATAATTAGCACAATAATAGATAACAAACACACTGTCTCATATTTCTAAATAAGTTCTAGGCAGATTAAAAAATTAAATATAAAACTACCAGATTATCTTAAAACTACATGAAAACAAATATTTATAAGAATAATTTCTATAATGTGAAGTGAAAGAAAAAATAAGTAAAAGTTTGATTTATACAGGTTTTCTATATGACTGGAAAAATGTAACAGATTAAAATACAAAGACCAGGAAAATCTTTGCAGCAAGTATAGAAAAATATTTAACCATACAAAATTAAGATATATGTAGTTACATATTTGTTACATAAAAAACTAATATTTTCTGAAATGACAGTGAAGAAATCAGTAAAAGGTAGTGCCTCCAAGGAGGGAACATGGGTGGCTGGGACAAGTATGTAAGGTAAACATTTCACTGTATTCTATCAACAAAGTAATAATAACAGTTTATAGTATTACTGATATTAAAAATATTAACTAGCAAAAGTATTAACATGGAATATTTAAAATAAACCAAATATATTAATAAAAAATGAGAAGATATAAGCAGATATTTAACATGAGAAAAAATAAAATTAATCATAAAGAAAGATGAGTTCAAAATGGATCAGATGCTTAAACGTAAGTTCAAAAATTTAAAACTCTTAGACAAAAATGTACATGCAAATCTTTGCGACCTTGAGATTAGCAATGATTTCTTAAATGTGATACCAAGTATAAGCAAAAAAAGAAAAAATAGACGGGGCTTCATGGAAAATAAAAGCTTCTATGCTACAAATAATTTCATCAAGAAAGTGAAAAGACCAGAATTCCATGCTGGTCCAGTGGTTAGGGCTCTGCGCTTTCACTGCCGTGGGCCTAAATTCAATACCTGGTTGGGGAACTAAGATCCCACAAGCCCTGTAGCTTGGCAAAAAAAAAAAAAAAAAGAAGTGAAAAGACAACCCACAAGTGGGAAAAAATACTTGCAAATCAATATCTGATAAGGGAATTGTTCACAGAATACACAAAGAACTGTGACAACTCAATAATAAAAAGATAAATAATCCAATTTTAAAATGGCCAAAGATATCAATAAAAAGTCTACAAATAATAATGCTGGAGAGGCTGTGGAGAAAAAGGAATCCTACACTGCTGGTGAGGATACAAACTGGTACAGCCACTCTAGAAAACAGTATGGAGGTTCCTTAAAAAACTAAAAATAGAGTTACCATATGATTGAACAATCTCACTCCTGGGCATATATCTGGAAAAGATGAACACACTAACTCGAACAGATAGATGCACCCCAATGTTCACAGCAGCACTATTTATAATAATCAAGACATGAAAGCAACCTAAATGTCCACTGATATAGATGAATGTATAAAGAAGACGTAATACAAACACACATAATAGAATACTACTCAGCAAAAAAAGAATGCCATTTGCAGCAACCATGGATGTACCTAGACTTTAACACAGTAAGTGAAATAAGTCAGAGAAAGACAAATATCATATACCACTTATATGTGGAATCTAAAGAAAAGACAAAGGAACTTATTTACAAGATATAAATAGACTCACAGACACTAAAAACAAATTTATGATTACCAAAGGGGAAAGGGGTAAGGGATAAATTAGGAGTTTGGGATTAACAGATACAAATTGCTGTATATAAAATAGATAAACAACAAGGATCTGCTGCATAACACAGGGAACTATATTTAGTATCTTGCAATAACCAAGGTCCGTCTAGTCAAGGTTATGGTTTTTCCAGTGGTCATGTATGGATGTGAGAGTCGGACTGTGAAGAAAGCTGAGCCAAAGAATTGATGCTTTTGAACTGTGGTGNGACTGGAAAAATGTAACAGATTAAAATACAAAGACCAGGAAAATCTTTGCAGCAAGTATAGAAAAATATTTAACCATACAAAATTAAGATATATGTAGTTACATATTTGTTACATAAAAAACTAATATTTTCTGAAATGACAGTGAAGAAATCAGTAAAAGGTAGTGCCTCCAAGGAGGGAACATGGGTGGCTGGGACAAGTATGTAAGGTAAACATTTCACTGTATTCTATCAACAAAGTAATAATAACAGTTTATAGTATTACTGATATTAAAAATATTAACTAGCAAAAGTATTAACATGGAATATTTAAAATAAACCAAATATATTAATAAAAAATGAGAAGATATAAGCAGATATTTAACATGAGAAAAAATAAAATTAATCATAAAGAAAGATGAGTTCAAAATGGATCAGATGCTTAAACGTAAGTTCAAAAATTTAAAACTCTTAGACAAAAATGTACATGCAAATCTTTGCGACCTTGAGATTAGCAATGATTTCTTAAATGTGATACCAAGTATAAGCAAAAAAAGAAAAAATAGACGGGGCTTCATGGAAAATAAAAGCTTCTATGCTACAAATAATTTCATCAAGAAAGTGAAAAGACCAGAATTCCATGCTGGTCCAGTGGTTAGGGCTCTGCGCTTTCACTGCCGTGGGCCTAAATTCAATACCTGGTTGGGGAACTAAGATCCCACAAGCCCTGTAGCTTGGCAAAAAAAAAAAAAAAAAGAAGTGAAAAGACAACCCACAAGTGGGAAAAAATACTTGCAAATCAATATCTGATAAGGGAATTGTTCACAGAATACACAAAGAACTGTGACAACTCAATAATAAAAAGATAAATAATCCAATTTTAAAATGGCCAAAGATATCAATAAAAAGTCTACAAATAATAATGCTGGAGAGGCTGTGGAGAAAAAGGAATCCTACACTGCTGGTGAGGATACAAACTGGTACAGCCACTCTAGAAAACAGTATGGAGGTTCCTTAAAAAACTAAAAATAGAGTTACCATATGATTGAACAATCTCACTCCTGGGCATATATCTGGAAAAGATGAACACACTAACTCGAACAGATAGATGCACCCCAATGTTCACAGCAGCACTATTTATAATAATCAAGACATGAAAGCAACCTAAATGTCCACTGATATAGATGAATGTATAAAGAAGACGTAATACAAACACACATAATAGAATACTACTCAGCAAAAAAAGAATGCCATTTGCAGCAACCATGGATGTACCTAGACTTTAACACAGTAAGTGAAATAAGTCAGAGAAAGACAAATATCATATACCACTTATATGTGGAATCTAAAGAAAAGACAAAGGAACTTATTTACAAGATATAAATAGACTCACAGACACTAAAAACAAATTTATGATTACCAAAGGGGAAAGGGGTAAGGGATAAATTAGGAGTTTGGGATTAACAGATACAAATTGCTGTATATAAAATAGATAAACAACAAGGATCTGCTGCATAACACAGGGAACTATATTTAGTATCTTGCAATAACCAAGGTCCGTCTAGTCAAGGTTATGGTTTTTCCAGTGGTCATGTATGGATGTGAGAGTCGGACTGTGAAGAAAGCTGAGCCAAAGAATTGATGCTTTTGAACTGTGGTGTTGGAGAAGATTCTTGAGAGTCTCTTGGACTGCAAAGAGATCCAACCAGTCCATTCTAAAGGAGATCAGCCCTGGGTGTTCTTTGGAGGGAATGATGCTAAAGCTTTAACTCTAGTACTTTGGCCACCTCATGTGAAGAGTTGACTCATTGGAAAAGACCCTGATGCTGGGAGGGATTGGGGACAGGAGGAGAAGGGGACGACTGAGGATGAGATGGCTGGATGGCATCAACGACTCGATGGACATGAGTCTGAGTGAACTCCGGGAGTTGGTGATGGACAGGGAGGCCTGGTGTGCTGCGATTCATGGGGTCGCAAAGAGTGGGACATGACTGAGCAACTGAACTGCATTGAAGTGAATAACCTACAACGGAAAAGAATCTGACACTTTGCTGTATACTTGAGACTAGCACAATATTGTAAACCAACTTTCCAGTTCGATTTTTTTTAAGTGGCCAAAAGATCTGAAAACACATTTCTCCAAAGAAGACAGACAAATAACCAGTAAGAACATGAAGACACTTAACATTATTAGTCATCAGGGAAATGCAATTCAAAAACCACACTGAGATGCCATTTCACACCCACTAGGATGGCTAAAACCAAAAAGACAGACAATAAAAAGTGTTGATGAGAATGTCAAGAAATTAAAACCTTAATATACTGTTGATAAGAAGATAAGATGGTACAGCAGCTTTGGAAAATGGTCTAAAAGGTTCACAAACAGTTGAACAGTTAAACAATTACCTTATAACCCAACAATACTACTCCTAGGTATATATCCAAGAGAAATGAAAACATATGTCCATGCAAAACTTGAACACAAATGTTCAAAGCAGCATTATTCATAATATACAACATGGAAACTGATAAACAGATTAGCAAAATGTGGTATATTCACAAATGGAAATTATTCAGCCACAAAAAGGAATAAAGTAGCGATATATGCTACAACATATATGACCTGTGAAAGCATTATGCCAATTAATCTTCTAAGTCTGCAAAGCCAAAGCTCAGTGTCTGAAACACAAGTGCATGTGATCAGTTGCTCAGTTGTGAGCAGACTATAGCCCGCTAGGCTCCTCTGTCCATGGAATTTTCCAGGCAAGAATACTGGAGTGTTTTACCATTTCTATTCTAGGGGATATTCCCAATCCTGGGATAGAGCCCACATCTCTGTGTCTCCTGCACTGGCAGGTGGATTCTTTACCACTGTGCCACCTGGGAAGCCACTGAATCACACAGTCTTTACTGAATTTCAACCACTCCCTAAGACATAACCTGAAATTTCCTTTTTTTTAAAATGGGATAGTTAGCAAGTTACAGGTAAGCACAGTTGCATTTATGGCTCTAAAGTTCCAGAGGGCGCTGGTGAGGCCATGGAAGAGAATGAGACAAAACCGAAAACATGAGCTTAAGAGGAGATGATAAAGCAACATATCAGCTTCTAAAGTAAAAGAGCTAACAACCAAAGAAGTGAGAAAGGAGCAATTAGTCAACAGCTAGAGCAATAAAGCGGAGAAGGCAATGGCACCCCACTCCAGTACTGTTGCCTAGAAAATCCCATGGACGGAGGAGCCTAGTAGGCTGCAGTCCATGGGGTCGCTAAGAGTCAGACACGACTGAGGGATTTCACTTTCACTTTTCACTTTCATGCACTAGAGAAGGAAATGGCAACCCACTCCAATGTTCTTGCCTGGAGAATCCCAGGGATGGCAGAGCCTGGTGGGCTGCCATCTATGGGATCGCAGAGTCGGACACGACTGAGGTGACTTAGCAGCAGCAGCAGCAGAGCAATAAAGGGGCTCCCAGCATAGCAGTCAGTAAAGAATCTGCCTGCAATGAGGGAGACCTGGGTTCAATTCCTAGGTTGGGAAGATCCCCTGGAGAAGGAAATGACAACACACTCCAGTATTCTTGCCTGGAGAACCCCATGGACAGAGGAACCTGGTAGGCTACAATCCATGGGGTCACAAGAGTTCGACATGACTTGGTGCTTTCTCTTAGAGCAATAAAGGAGAAATTAAAGAGAAAGTAATGTCAAAAAAGGCAAGAAAAGAATAGTAACAGATACACTTATAAAGATATCATATATCTTATAAAGTTGGAATAATTAAAAATATTCATCATTTTTTACTCATATCCTTGGTGAGGACAGAGCCAACTGTCATGGGTTGAGGAATAAATAAGGGTTACGGAAATGGAAGCAGCTGAGGGTAAATTGTTTTTAAGAGAAAAGGATTTAGATTAGTTTTCATTATTGTTTTTGTTTTTTAAATCTAGAGACTTTGGGCCTCAGAGGAAGCAGCCTGGGAAGAAGTAACACAAGACAATGAAGGAAACTGACTAATGTCCTACAGAATAAAGGGATAAATTCAACTGAGAGACAGGCTGAAAGACTAGCTTTGAACAAGCCTCATGTAAGTAAAAGTATATGTCAGTATGTAAATACAGTAATGCGCTATATATCTGCATCACTGGGGAAGAGTTCCACATAACTGAATTACTCGACACAAGCAATTTTTTTAGTTTAGTCCTTTTCCTTGAAATTGTTCACCATCTTATGATACAGTTGTCTGCCTTCTTAAACATATTGTACTCTCCTGGATGACAAGGTCATTGTAACTATAATTATATTAATAGGAAGTAATATAGCTGAATCTACTTAATTTTTCAAGTCTTTGACTGTTCTATGTTGTCATCTGCCATTTCCTGATAACTTTTTTCCTTTGTGCTTTCAACAGATTCTAGTTTTAAAATTATATAACCATTAAATAATACCCTAAGTAAGGGATAATAGAATCCTGAATCAAAGTATAGAAATAAAGTATATGGCTTTATGACAGTGTTAAGAAACCTGTTTCACTTTTCAACTCAATTAAAGATTGGGTTTCAAACAGTTGAAGATGTCAGAAGACTGACCTCTGGCTACATGAAATACTACTTTATCTTGCTTCCTTAAGTTATAGCAAAATAACCTTGCCAAGTTATTGATAATTTTATATGGTTAGTCTTAAAGCACACACACACACACACAAAAGTATCATGCATTCCAAAACTGAGCCTAGACATTTCACAGTAACTATACTTTCCTTTTGTATAATCACTTACCAATAAAAAGTTATAATCTTTTACATTTCTGTATGTAAATACAGCCAAGCATATTTCACATATATGGAAATAAATGTATGGCCATACATTTATCACGAATAGGATAAATGTATGACCTTCACAAAATCTCGATTTTAATCTCTTCCAAATTTCATACAAATTTCACAACTACAAACATCACAAAGGCTAAAAAGGACTAGAGCTAGGCACAAGGCAATCACTTGACCAAAATTTAAGAATTCATTCCTATAGTTCCAATAACAAAGGATATTACAATTTCATTCATTCATTCTTAAGATTCTGAATAATCCAGCAATTTCACTTCCGGGTATTCATCTGAAGGAAAGGAAAACACTAATTTGAAAATATATCTGAACCTTCAAGTTCGCTGCAGTATTATTTACAAAAGCCAAAACATGGAAGCAACCAAAGAGTCCATCAAATGGACAATGATGAGTAGATAAATAAAATGTGGTATATATACACACAGTGGAATATCATTCAGCCATAAAAAAGGAAATATTGCCATTTGCAACAAGGTGGACGTACTTTGACAGCATTATGCTAAATGAGAAAAGTCAGAAAGAGAAAAGACAAATACTGTACAATCTTTATATGTAGAATCTAAAAAACAAAATGAAACTCATAAATATAGAGAACAGATTGAGGGCAGAGGCAGGGGTGGGTACAATGGGTGAAGGTGATCAAAAAGTACCAACTTCCAGTTATAAAATAAGTAAGACGTGGAAACGTACTGTGCAGCAACTGTATCACGCATTTGAAAGTTGCTAAGAGAGTTCTCATTAAAAAAAAAAATTAACTGTACAGGGACACACATTAGATCTATTGTGGTGATCATTCCACAATAGATACAAATATCAAATCTTTATGCTGTATACCTGAACCTAATATAATATTACATGTCAAATATTTCTCAATTAAAAAAAAAAGATTCTGGATGGCTATGTTCACTTATCCTATACATTATCAAAAACAACTACCATTACTTCTCCAGCACTCACTTCCTATTCTTCAGTTTTTCATTCATATCAATGAAAATTAATAAATGTAGAATCTTTCAAAGACAGAGGGGTGTGAGTGGCCTAATCAAATCAAACTGAAACATCTCACTAGTTTAGAGCATCGGAGTAGAGCTGAGTTTGTACTTTTGCTGAGACCTGATTTCTATCCCAGAATCTGGAAGATCCCCTAGAGATGGGAATGGCAACCCACTCCAATACTTTTGCCTGAAGAATTCCATGGACAGAGGAGCCTGGCAGGCTACAGTCCATGGTGTCACAAAAACTCAGACATGACTGAGCATGCACACACTCTGTATTTAATTATTTATGTACATCTCTCTTTCTAAATCACAAATATTATGAGAGCTAGAATCTTTTTCTGATTGAATGATTCCATCCCTCACTGGACAAACAAGTTCTCAGCACCAAGCATTTTGCTAGCCTCTGGAGAGAGTGGAGTTAAACACTCCCCCTCTTTCAACAAGCAAGCAAGGGAGGGAGACTTAGTGTAAACAAATTACAATATAGGAAAAAACAAAAGTGGGTATAGACTCAAATCACAGGAAAAATTAANTTTTTTTTTTTCTTCAGTCTTTTAGTCTGAATAACTATTATGGATTCTACACTTGAGGCCTCTGTGCAGCTATGTTTGCATTTACCTGTATTTTTCGATATAAATCTTTGATAAGCAAGAACAGATGTAATATCTTTCATTTAAGAACTGTTTCAATGCCACCACTACCCCAGGCTATGAGCACCTCCAGGGCAGATTACTTACTGTGATACAGCTTCCCAGGTGGTGCTAGTGGTAAAGAACCCATTTGCAAATTCAGGAGACAAAAAAGACACAATTCCATCCCTGGGTCGGGAAGATCCCCTGAAGGAGGGCATCGCACTCCAGTATTCTTGCCTGGAGAATCCCATGGATGGGGGAGCCTGGTGGGTTGCAGTCCGTGGGGTTGGGAAAAAACAAGACTAAACTGACTTAGCATGCATGCATGTGAGTAAAATAGATAAATAGCACATGATGTTGTCACTCACACAGGGCCTGGAGATCAAGTCCTCATATCTTTTTGCACATAAGCCACCAGCACTCTGCTGATAATTACTTTCATTTTTCTAAATACCAAACTAGTAGAGTAGAATGTTTAAATGAAAAGAGCTGCTTGTTGTTCAGGAAATGGAACCTGGCTATCTGGGGTGGGAACAAAGAGGCGAGATCAAATGATTAGTGACGTAGAAAGTAGCTTTCTATAATAAGTTTACTGGCAAAGGACAAGGTTTGGTAACATGCATAGTCAGTATGAAAAAGGGAAGATTATGGAGAGAATATAATTGTCAGATTTATTCAAAGGTTGCCTACGTGAAGCCCAAAGATGAATTATCAAGTGTTATGGTTTCTCCTTTTCCTCATTTTTTGATTTGAAATGAAGTCTGCCTAGAGAAAAGGAGATAAGATGATCTCAGATTTTCAAAGCCAGTGAATACTGTTTCTTATTTCTTTGAAAGCCTTCACTGTAGTCATTAACTGAACAAATATTTATTGAACATGAATTAAATGCCAGGTATGCTAGTTGCAAAGGTAACAACCATAAATAAGACATAGTTTCTGACCCCAAAGTCTATGTGGGAACACAGATTTTAAACAAGAAATTTAAAATAAGTGTGAGAAGTGTCAAGATAGATACAGTATGGAGCCTGAGGAGAAATAGGTTTGTGGGTGTATGGGTGTTTTTTTAACCTATTGGAGCAATCAGAGAAGCCTTCTTGAGAAAAAAGTTATATTTAAGCTTAAAACTAGAAGCGTGAGTTGAGGACAGTGAGGCAATATTCTGGGCAGAAGGAAAAACATGTTCAAAGATGAGAGAGAAGAGATATGAGAAACTTAAAGGCCAGGATGGCCAAGTATCAAAAGGAGTATAACAGAACATGAATCTAGGGAGGGAGGGAGGGATTAGATGCCAGGCCAAGAAATTTAGACTTTTTCCTAAACACAAGAAGTGTCACTGAATGACTCTAAGCAAAGGAATTAATTACATGAGGAGATTTTAGATTGACTAGTATAGAATGACATTCTTTCTAGACTTAGCTTCTTTGGGACCTAACTATACTCTTGCCCTGAATTAGGTTCTCAGGAAAACTTCTGTTCCCACTCATTGCTGGGTTTTAAGTAGAAGAATGACACCTGGCTCCACTGCCAGGTCTTGCAAGCCATAAGATACAGAGAGAAACTTCCAGCAAGGATGTCTTCTTCCTGAAGTGTCTGAGAGGGTTAAGTGATGGATCTTTTACCACCTGTTTGCACTTCTTGATTTCCCAACTCTCATTTGCCCAGAAAAAGGCATGTGAGTCCTCTCCTAGTTGTTTCTTTCTTTTCCCCTGACTGTGGCTATAGATTTTCAAGTAGTACTAGGCAACCACACAACCTCGTGAGAAGTTGCTCAACAGCATCAGGGACATTCTGCTCCTTCTTTCCATCTTCCAAAGCAACTCTAGCTTCATCGTAAGCTGTACTTTTAATGGCAATTAGAGTTGTCCATGACTTTCACCTGCAACAAAACCTATTTTAGCTCTTCTGAACCATTCCCAACATTTTAGATTTTAACTGATCAGAGCTTAAACAAAGTTCTCCTCTGTTCTCAGAACAGAACAGAGCAGCAACAGCCCAATAGTATCAGTTCATCTCAAGCATAGCAGGGAGAAAGTGTCCTCAGTCATTCCAGCTGTCTGATTCGAGGCGCTTTCAATCCTAGAGGGATTGCAGCAACAATTCCTTGTTGCTCTCAGCAATTTAAGGTACCTGTTGCGAAAGCAGTACTATTGGCAGGCCAAGCTGCTAATTATTTGAAGTGTCTGGTCAGGCTTCCAGAGGCCAAGGTCAGGTAGTCCTTTAATCTGTATCCAGTCCTCCCAAGCCCAAGTTCTTCAGGCTTCTATGATCCTTTCTCATGGCAACATGCTATTTCATGCTCAGCTTTTAATCAAGATCCAAAGAGCCAAACATGATATAGGCTCTGCTGGTTGAACAAAAGGCAAAGAAAATATCACACTTGTAATTGTATGTATCTTGCTATTNCTGTATCCAGTCCTCCCAAGCCCAAGTTCTTCAGGCTTCTATGATCCTTTCTCATGGCAACATGCTATTTCATGCTCAGCTTTTAATCAAGATCCAAAGAGCCAAACATGATATAGGCTCTGCTGGTTGAACAAAAGGCAAAGAAAATATCACACTTGTAATTGTATGTATCTTGCTATTAACAGGGAATTTTGTGATGACTCTGCAGAGTAGAGAGTATCAGGTTTCTTTCTTTCTTTTTTTTTTTTGGTTTTTAGTTGACAAGAGTCATAGACACAGGACAGGGTCAGATAAATGAATGCAGTAGGCCAGGTGGGGATTGTATTAGGTGGAGAGTGTATGCTCCATCTTAAGTACTACTCCATTCCAACAAACTCTTGCCAGAAAGCCCGACTGAAACCAAATCTTCTAAGAGAAGCCAGAAATATGAGCTTTAATGTGAAAGCCCCTCAAATCTTAAATGTTCACCACTATTTCAAAAAAGTGGATCTTCCCTGGTGGTTCAGAGGCTAAGACTCCGCACTCTCAGTGCAAGGGGCCCAGGTTCAGTCCCTGGTTGGAGAACTAGTTCCCACATGCCACAACTAAGATCCCACATGTCACAACTAGGACCTGGCACAGCTAAATAAATAAACAAAACTAATAATTATCCAAAAATTGTTTAATATGTAGGTTTCAGGAACTACACCAATTTGGTTTCATGTCCACTGCAGATTCATCACGTTGTCATCTGTACTCATCCAATTCATGGGCAAAATTCTGACGAGGACAGAGCCTGATAGAGACTTCCCTCTGGACTCACATAGATCCAGTCAATCAGAATCCTCTGGCGTGGTGGAGTGCCTCACCCAACTCATACTCCTAATTTGAAAGGCTGTTATAAGAGATTTGGCTGAAATTTTGAGGTCACAACATTTCTCTATCTTATCTTCCAGCAGCCTTAATTTTAAAGAATTACCCAAATTACAAAATAAAGAAAAAAGAAGAATTTCCCAACAAGTTAGTGGCTGAGCTACACACTGTGTAGTCTCTGCTAACCCAAATCTCCCAGTCTATTCAGTTCAGTTCAGTTCAGTCGCTCAGTCGTGTCCGAAGACAGGAGAACACACAACTGAGACACAGTCAAGAAGACCAGGTACTTCTCTTCTCCATCAGTAGAGAGAAAATGAGATACAAGAAGGGAGGGCCTGGGTCTTCCCTGGTGGTCTCATGGCTAAGACTTAAGCTCCTAGTGCAGGTGGGTCTAGGTTTGATCCCACAGGCCGCAACTAAGAGTTTACATGCTGCAATTAAAGATCCTGCATGCCACAACAAAGACCGAAGATCCTGCTTGCCACAACTAAGACCTGTTACAGCCAAATGAATAAATATTTTTAAAAAAAGAAAAGAAGAAGGATGGACCTTAGAGGGACCATCCATGATCCAAACTTAATAATAGAGCTGTAGGCAGATAAATGGAGAAGGCAATAGCACCCCACTCCAGTACTCTTGCCTGGAAAATCCCATGGACAGGTGGGCTGCAGTCCATGGGGTCGCTAAGAGTCGGGCACGACTGAGCGACTTCACTTTCACTTTTCACTTTCATGCACTGGAGAAGGAAATGGCAACCCACTCCAGTGTTCTTACCTGGAGAATCCCAGGGATGGGGGAGCCTGGTGGGCCTCTCTCTGTGGGGTTGCACAGAGTCGGACACGACTGAAGTGTCTTAGCAGCAACAGCAGCAGCAGGCAGATAAAAGCCTCTTTGGCTGAATCTACTTTGAGCATGCCATGTCCTTTCCCATGATTTTTCATTTCTACAAAATGGAGGAAATGAAATTTTCTTTAAGTATGGGCTGTTAGTCATTTGAAACAGTTTTCCTCAGACTCTGTGAAATCTCCTTCCTAGAAAGGTTGTTGCAGTTGGCATAGACTGGCTGTAAGGAACATCCAACAAAAGATCTGGGCCAGGCTATTACAGTCCTTACAGCCATGGTCTTCTAGCAGTGAGGGCCAAGAATGAAGGCATTTGTTTAAAGCATCCATGACAAGGAAGATTTCATACTAAAGTGCTGCTTGGTCCTAGGTCAAAGAGGCTTCAGCCACATCTCCCCACCTCACACTTCACATCACTTGTGTGGAGCTTAAGAAGGGAGGAGAAAAGAATTCAAAAATGGATCCACCACGTGGGAGGAAATTCCATAATAAAGAGAACTCTGCAAATTCCTAGAATATAGAAAGGCCACAACAAACGCAGCAATATAACCAAGATGAAGAGACAGAGGAATACCCAGGAGGTAAAGGAACAGGAGAAGTGCTCACCAAACCAAAC